>NW_026847549.1:105587324-105611830 GCF_025583915.1 Anolis sagrei ordinatus
CCCCCCCCCCCGGCTACATGCCTGCCTCTAGACCATGGCCATACAGCCCGAAAAAACCTACAGCAACCCAATGAACAACATGTTTATTTTTTTATATACCAAAGAAACCTTAACAGGAAGCTTATGTGAGAGTGTAGCATTCAGGAAAATTACGTTCCCCTCTAAAAAAAAAAAACCCTCTTTCATGGGGAGGAGGCTTCACAAAGGGAAGCGAAACCTAAACAAAATCTTTTCACTCCACCTATTAATTGTGTGATTAAGTTCCCTTGAATTAAGCCTCTAATAAGAATTTTTGCCGCCTGCTCTTTTCCTCAAAGACTTTTTGATGATAAACACTTCTATTCATTGTAATTTTCTGCAGACTGGGTCTTTTCCAGATCGAAAGGAGTCTTTTCTCCCCCCACCCTGCCTTAAATAATGGAGTAGATTAGCATATGCATTTGGTTTTATTACTAAAATTTTAATACCAACTTGGCAATTTATTCCTCCGCTGAAGTGTGTTGATTATTTCCTTTTCCACTGAGCCTCTAACATCTGAGCCAGCTTGACTCAGGCTAATGTGTGGCTTCGAGTGATCTGCAGCTGCAAG
Source organism: Anolis sagrei ordinatus (assembly GCF_025583915.1). Lineage (NCBI taxonomy): Eukaryota > Metazoa > Chordata > Lepidosauria > Squamata > Anolidae > Anolis > Anolis sagrei. The sequence goes on from NW_026847549.1 coordinate 105,587,914, forward strand.
ATGCAAACACAGTCGGTGTGAATGTGTTCTGGGGGTGGCAGCTTTCACAGTAGATATTTGGGGCTCTGCGTTATGCAGCTTTTCTTTAAAAAAAAAAGAAGACAGTTTCTCAACCACCAAATAGGTATATTACCAAGCAATGGGTCATTTTGGAAAGTCATTAATGCATTATTTGATATTACTAGTTGTTGTTAGATTATGTCTTGTAATTTGCATCTATCCCTCCATGTTGTACACCACTGTGAGTCGCCCCTGGGCTGAGAACAGCGGTCTATAAGCACAGTAAATAAATAAATAAATAATATTTACAGTGAAAACAGAACAGAAGAGATACTTTGGTGAAAATAATTTCAATACCAAAAACAAGTGGATGCCCAGATCTCCACTCTTGGCCCCTGGCTCAGCTTTAAGAGTTTCTCCCAATCATTTCCACTCACCGCAGTGTAATTTGAGAATAGTGTGAGGACAAAATGTATTTATTTATTTACAGCATTTATATTCTGCCCTTTTCACACTGCAGGGGACTCAGGGCAGATTACAGTGTACACATATATGGCAAACATTCAATGCCAATTTTTGACATACAACATATACAGACATACACAGAGGCTATTTAACTTTTTCTGGCCGCCAGGGGAGCTGTCGCTTTCATCGTCCATCTGCGACACTGATGAAGTACTTCCGCATTCCCCGCATCCTTTTTGCTGGAGTGCTTTGCTGGAGTCTTTTTTATGGCCTCATAAATTAGTTAATTTAGCCTCCCCACACTTTAAGGTGGTACCTAATTTTCCTACTTGACAGATGCAACTGTCTTTCGGGTTGCAAAGGTCGACAACAGGCTACACAATTGGTTGGGAACCCACTCCAACCCGGGCTGGCTTCGAACTCATGACCTTTTGGTCAGAGTGATCTTAATGCAGCTGACACTCAGCCAGCTGCTCCACAATCCCGGTGCCAATGAAACTCTGGGATCAATGTTCTGGTTTCTGAACTCACAAGGTCCATGGCAATTAGAATGAGGCCGCAATTTTGTGCTCTCAGGTCTTTTCAAGGAGGTGACGGAGAAGGAACATAGTGTTGGAGCTCAGCCTATGATTGTCTTTCAGGATCAGGGTGCTTTGGATGTGGGGAATGATGTCAATGAGTTTCAAGATGGCAATGGTTTGGCCAGTGATACTGATACAGAGAATGACTAGGAGATTCCTGTGCAATGTGTAGTTTCCCATGAGAATGTCCCTGAGGGGTGTGGGGATGATGGTGTGCTTTCTGAATTGTTACCAGAGAGTTCCCATGATAGGGAACATGAAAACAGTTCGGCACCTGGCCCAGCTGCAGAAATTAATGAGCAAATAGATAGACGGGAGGAGATCAGTCAAAACGGGAGAGCCAAACAGTGCCTTCGGTGATGTGCCAGGCTCCTGAGAGAAAAAGATAAGAAATTCTCAGCTAAAGCGAAACCAATTTCTTAGTGCTAGAGACATAGCTAACAAGAAGATAAAAGTCCCAAGTACAGGATATGTAGTCAGATGAAGCATCGTTTGGAATCAAGTCAAGATCTCGTCCTTGTTCATGGAAACTTTGCTTGGAAAATCCATGTTTTAAGTGCCTTTGTTTCATGGTTTTGGTCTATGCTTTTAAATTCTTGCCTTGGATTCATGTTTCCCAATTTCTTGCATTTTATTTGGGAAGTTTTGACTTTGTTTTTATGGACTTTGCTGGACTACCTTTTTCCTGCTTATCTTCCTACCTAATTGGATTTACCTATTTCTTTAAGTTTTTTTTACCTTACTGCTTTTTAATTATCTTCAATAAAGGATTGTTTTCCATTCAACGTTGTAGTGTTTAAAGTCAGAGGGTTTTTCCTGTCCTGTAGTGCAACAGATTTTGCCAACACTGTTATTCCTAAACCACCCATCAGTTTTGTGCAGCTCAGCATATATGAAGCCATGAGAAAGATTAAATCTTAAATATTTTGTATTTCTGACCTTTCATTGTCTTATCTTTCTGTTTTAAATTGAACACAAATTCCTTTGAATTGTCATGTAGGAATAATTCTACAGAATCATGAAAGTAAGAGAGTAAGAGAGTAGTAAGGGTAATGTACTTACCAGGAAGGTCTTAATTCCAGTCCTTTGATTTAGACCTTGTTTATTTATCGTGTCAGGAGCAACCAGACATTTGTATTACATTTTTAACAAAACAAACAAACAGACAAAACACAAAGTTTGCAAACTTGGTAGTTGATTAAATGTCTTTTGACCAGTATCTGGCCACTTGGAGTGCCTCCGGTGTTACTATAAGAAGGTCCTCCATTGTGCATGTAGCAAGGCTCAGGTTGCATTGCAGCAGGTGGTCTGTGGTTTGCTCTTCTCCACACTCGCATGTCGTGGATTCCACTTTGTAGCCCCATTTCTTAAGGTTGGCTCTGCATCTCGTGGTGCCAGAGCGCAGTCTGTTCAGCGCCTTCCAAGTTGCCCAGTCTTCTGTGTGCCCAGGAGGGAGTCTCTCATTTGGTATCAGCCATTGATTGAGGTTCTGGGTTTGAGCCTGCCACTTTTGGACTCTCGCTTGCTGAGGTGTTCCGGCGAGTGTCTCTGTAGATCTTAGAAAACTATTTCTTGATTTAAGTCGTTGACGTGCTGGCTGATACCCAAACAGGGGATGAGCTGGAGATGTCTCTGCCTTGGTCCTTTCACTATTGGCTGCTACTTCCCGGCGGATGCCAGGTGTTGCACACCACGTGATAATGCGGCATGTCTCATTAAGAGCCACATCCACTGTTTTAGCATGGTGAGATGTGTTCCACACTGGGCATGCATACTCAGCAGCAGAGTAGCATAGCGCAAGGTCAGATGTCTTCACAGTGTCTGGTTGTGATCCCCAAGTTGTGCCAGTCAGCTTTCATATGATATTTTTTCTAGATTTATACCTGATCCATCCATGCATTAATCACTGGATCATCTGTCTGATCACTCAGCATCTGGTATTTTGGTGCTGCCTTGGATGAACAGTATTAAGATGTGATGTGAGATGATAGGAAGATCCCCTTGTAGAATTGCCCTTTGCTAAATATAAGAAACTAGCTGTCCCCTGCCACGCGTTGCTGTGGCCCAGTCTGTTGATCTGGAAAATAAAGTAATGAGAAAGTGTTGGTTTTGAATATATGTAATTTCTTTATGCTTGTGGGTAAACAGTATTTCTTGCTGTTTCTTTGTCAGTGTTGATGTGGAGAGTGTCTGGTTTGCCAACCCTGGAACATGCAAGATATCATTGTCCTTCTTTAAGGGTCCCTTTCAAATCTGTGATACTATATCTGTGTGTGTGAGAGAGAATCATATCTATCTATCTATATTTATGGCTGGATGGCTCTTTGTCAGGAGGACTTTGATTATGTTTTCTTGCCCTGATGAAGGGAGTTGGATTGGATGGCCTTAAGTATTTCTGTTGGTCATGGGGTTCTGTGTGGGAAGTTTGCCCCGATTCTGTCGTTTGTGGGGTTCAGAATGCTCTTTGATTGTAGGTGAACTGTGAATCCCAGTGACTACAACTCCCAAATGTCAAGGTGTATTTCCCCCAAACTCCATCTGTGTTCATATTTGGACGTATTGAGTGCTTGTGCCAAGTTTGGTCCGGATCCACCATTGTTTGAGTCCACAGTACTCTCTGGATGGAGGTGAACTACAACTCCCAAACTCAAGCTTAATGCCCACCAAACCCTTCCAGTATTTTCTGTTGGTCATGGAAGTTCTGTGTGCCACGTTTGGTTCAATTCCATCGTTGATGGAGTTCAGAATGCTCTCTGATTATAGGTGAACTATAAATCCCAGCAACTACAACTCCCAAATGACAAAATCATAACTTTTGAGTGATGGTCACTCCTTGTGTTGTGAGACGTTTTGTTGCCAAATTTGGTATGATTTCGTTCATGGGTTCTTTTGTTTTTAAGGTACTCATTATGCACAGAGCATTTTTATATATATATAGATGATATAGCCTGCCTATTAGGGTTGTGCAACGTGGCAGAAATTAGTTTGGCTTTTGTTCTGTTTTCACACACACCCCTTCTATTTGTAGGAAGATCAGGAAATCACGAGGGGGCTATTTGGATTCATAATTCGGGATCCGGAGTTCATTTCCATTTTGGGAAGCATCTTCCCAAAAACAGAACCGGGGAGTGAGGGGCACCCGAAATCCAGAATGAAAACAGAATGAATGTCTGCTGTTTTGCACACCCCTACTGCCTATTGTTGATCCTTACATAGTTGTTGGTACTAATCCTGAGTGTTCGACTAGGTTACGTCTTCGAAGTTTTAAAATCTTTCTGTGATCTGACTCGGTGAATTTCTGTGATCTGACTCGGTGTAGATGTGCTTAAGCTGGGACAGGAATAATAATTAGGATGGATGCCTTTAATATTTGTTGGGATGCTCTCCTCTTCCTTCTCCTCCACCTCCTTTTATCTCAGTGGGTATTTTTTTAATGATTTATTCTCCGACAGAAGCTTTCATGATATATCAGATAGAAAACCAAATAAACAAATAATCAACTTAAATATATGCAAATGAAAATCACTTATTGCCTAGCACCGTAGCAGCTGGCTGGCAAGGGGAATGCCCTCACCAATTTATAAGTAGCAATGGAGCTATCCCAGAACTAAACATGATTAGGAGATGCAGCTTCAGTTGCTGATACTTTGGAAATAAGAAAGAAATCTGCAATCTTATGTGTTTCTCCCCACCCGCATCTCTTAGCTTAGGACTTACCATACAGGACAACAGGCTTTCATATTTTGATTTTCTGAGAGTTATTGATGATCGCGCAGCCTTCAAACGGCAGAAAAGGAAAACTGTGCCTCCTGTACCACCCATCAGCTTTGTGGGGCTCAGCATAGTTGAAGCCATGAGAAAGATTAAACAGATAGTTACAGATTCATCCAATTTGCTATACAAGGTAGGTGCCATGCAGATGTTATTATTTACTTGCATAATGCTTGTCATCATAACCAGAGTAGAGAAAATAATGTATAGGCCTTACATTCAGACTTTGAAGTTTGGCAACACTGGAGGCAGGATCCATGACAAAGGAGAGCCCCAGAAGCACCCCAAAAATGTATCCTCAGGAACCTTTAGTGGTGGTGCCTGATTTGCCTGGTTTGAGGAATCAACCCTTCCGAAAAGGGTCCATAGTGTGGTCAGGAAGCCTATTGCTACCCTTGTTTATGATCTCTGGTGTTATCTTTAACCTTCTCAGCCAAAGAGAGTTGATGTCTCAACAAACTATCACTGAGGGAGGAGGGGACTGAGAGAGACAATGCATTTCTTAATTTATCAGCGTGTATGTCTATGCACATGCACTAATCAGAGGTGGCCCTAGGTAATTTTCAACGGTAAGCAAACAGTATTTTGGCGCCCCCCCCCCCCCAACCAATCATTGATATATATTTTCTGTTTGTCGTGGGAGTTCTGTGTGCCATATTTGGTTCAATTCCATCATTGGTGGAGTTCAGAATGCTCTTTGATTGTAGGTGAACTATACATCCCAGTAACTACACTTGCCGCACTTGCTCCCTTGCCTGGCCCGCTTTGGGTCCGGAAACCTCAACCAAAACCTCAACCAATGGCTATTTATTTATTTATTTATCGTGTCATCCGCAACATTGTATTACATTTCTAACAGAACAAAACAAACAAACAGATTAAAAAAAAACACAAATTTTGCAAACTTGGTAGTTGATTAAATGTCCTTTGACCAGTATCTGGCCACTTGGAGTGCCTCTGGTGTTGCCGCAAAGAGGTCCTCCATTGTGCATGTGGCAGGGCTCAGGTTGCATTGCAGCAGGTGGTCAGTGGTTTGCTCTTCTCCACACTCGCATGTCGTGGATTCCACTTTGTAGCCCCATTTCTTAAGATTGGCTCTGCATCTCGTGGTGCCAGAGCGCAGTCTGTTCAGTGCCTTCCAAGTCACTGAGTTTTCTGTGTGCCCAGGGGGGAGTCTCTCATTTGGTATCAGCCATTTATTGAGATTCTGGGTTTCTTAAGAACAGACAAGCATCCCGAGCTCTGAGGATTACCTGGGAAGGAATCCCACTGGAGCATTGCAGCGCACCCAAATACCTGGGAGTCACTCTGGACCGTTCTCTGACCTACAAGAAGCACTGCCTGAACATCAAGCAAAAAGTGGGCGCTAGAAACAATATCAAAGCTGACTGGCACAACCTGGGGATCACAACCAGATACAGTGAAGACATCTGCCCTTGCGCTATGCTACTCTGCTGCTGAGTACGCATGCCCAGTGTGGAACACATCTCACCACACTAAAACAGTGGATGTGGCTCTTAATGAGACATGCCGCATTATCACGGGGTGTCTGCGCCCTACACCACTGGAGAAATTACACTGCTTAGCCGGTATTGCACCACCTGACATCCGCCGGTAAGTTCAGCCAATAGTGAAAGGACCATGGCAGAGACATCTCCAGTTCATCCCTTGTTTGGGTATCAGCCAGCACGTCAACGACTTAAATCAAGAAATAGTTTTCTTAGATCTACAGAGATATTCGCTGGAACACCTCAGCAAGCGAGAGTTCAAAAGTGGCAGGCTCAAACCCAGCACCTCAATCCGTGGGTGATACCAGATGAGAGACTCCCCCTGGGCACACAGAAGACTGGGCGACTTGGAAGGCGCTGAACAGACTGCGCTCTGGTACCACGAGATGCAGAGCCAATCTTAAGAAATGGGGCTACAAAGTGAATCCACGACATGCGAGTGTGGAGAAGAGCAAACCACAGACCACCTGCTGCAATGCAACCTGAGCCCTGCCATATGCACAATGGAGGACCTTCTTGCAGCAACACCAGAGGCACTCCAAGTGGCCAGATACTGGTCAAAGGACATTTAATCAACTACCAAGTTTGCAAAATTTGTGTTGTTTTTTTAATCTGTTTGTTTTGTTCTGTTAGAAATGTAATACAATGTTCTGGTTGCGGATGACACAATAAATAAATAAATAAATAAATAAATAAATAAATAGCCATTGGTTGAGGTTTTGGGTTTGAGTCTGCCACTTTTGGACTCTCTCTTGCTGAGATGTTCCAGTGAGTGTCTGTGTAGATCTTAGAAAACTATTTCTAAGTCATTGACGTGCTGGCCGATACTTTTGTCATCCCAGCCAGGCTCCCAACCATCATTCACACTCAGGTTTCATTTGCCTTTGGTTGCTGTGGAGACATATTGTAAACAGACACTCTAGATAATGAATTCAGCTAGAGGAGAGGAAGCTCTTAGAACAGAAGTTCGGTTAACAAAATGCTTGAACAAGAATTCCTTTGGAATGTCTTAGCACTGTTTCATTTGTAGAATACTTGAGGCAGCAGAAGGATGTGCATTGCCTCTGCATTTATCTCTGTCACTCAGCAGTCGCTTTGCTAAAGAGAAATCGTGTTCTCAGATGCCAGCTATTCATAACCACGGTTCTTTTCTGCTACTTGCAGGCCTTTTCAGCTTTTGACAAGGAGCGTACAGGGGCAATTTCCACCTTGGATTTCCGGCAGGTCCTTCACCACTTCTGTTTCACTCTCTCTGAAAAACAATTCAACCATCTCCTCAAACTACAGCGACTCCGTGGTGAACACTGCATCGACTGGAAATATTTCCTGCAAAAATTCAACTTTCTTTCAGAGGTAAGAAAGAAAATGAGACTATCAGACTTGGGGTTGACCAAAACATACCCAGATTCATAAACCATTGCTCTTAGTGTTTGGTTTTCAGACCATTTTGTCCTGCAAATAGCTTAGCTTGAGAGTTAATGACTGGCTTCTAGCCATTTAGTGAGTTCCTTGTGTTAATAGAAATTAAGTGTGGTTCTTTCCAATCTGTATTCAAGTCTAACCCTCTGTCCACCTCACCCCACTGTTCCCCCCCCCCCAATATAACATAGAGAGCGTTGACTACTGCAACGCTCTCTACGTGGGGTTGCCCTTGAAGACTGTTCGGTAACTTCAACTAGTCCAGCGAGCGGCAGCCAGACTGCTCACCGGAGCGACCATCCCCCTGCTGTGCCAGCTCCACTGGCGGCCGGTTCAGTTCCGAGCACAATTCAAGGTGCTGGTTTTGACCTACAAAACCCTGTACGGTTCCAGTCCAGTGTATCTATCCGAACGTATCTCCCTCTACGTCCCACCCCGGAGTTTTAGATCATCTGGGGAGGCCCTGCTCTCGACCCCACCACTGTCACAAGTGAGGCTGGTGGGGACGAGGAGCAGGGCTTTCTCAGTGGTGGCCCCTCACCTGTGGAACTCACTCCCGGGGGAAATCAGGACATCATCATCCCTCCTCTCCTTCAGGAGGAGGGTGAAGACGTGGTTATGGGACCAGGCCTTAATCTGGCAATTAAATAAGACAATCAGACGAGTAAGACCAACAGGATGGACGAAGTGGAATTGAAAATTTGAACTATGAGATGGCGAACGCTGACCATGTAGGAGGAGGAATTGGGTTTGTATTGGTTTTATTGATTTTATTGATTTTATTGGTATAATGCATGAATTGTTGTTAACTGTGAATTTGATGTAATTTTGTGTTTTGATTGTTCTGTGATGCAGGCATCAAATTGTGCCTTTGCTTTTGTAAGCCGCCCTGAGTCCCCTTCTGGGTGAGAAGGGCGGGGTAAAAGAACCCGAAATAAATACATAAATAAATAAGAAATTTGTTGACCTGTTTCTCCCTGCTATAAATAGGAAGGCTTTCATGGCCGGAATGACTGGGTTCTTGTAGGTTTTTTCGGGCTATATGGCCATGGTCTAGAGGCATTCTCTCCTGATGTTTCGCCTGCATCTATGGCAAGCATCCTCAGAGGTAGTGAGGTCTGTTGAAACTAGGAGAAATCAGTCATAGCAGAGTACCTGATGAACCAACCTGGACACAGCATTTTATTTGGGAAGACAGAAATGCTGGACCACTCTCACAACCACCATGTCAGACTACACAGAGAAGCCACTGAAATCCACAAGCATGTGGACAATTTCAACAGAAAAGAGGAAACCATGAAAATGAACAAAATGTGGCTACCAGTATTAAAAAAAAACTCTAAAATTACAACAGCACAACAACAGAGAGGAAACAAACAAGGACATCTAATCACCTCTCAACAAAAGTTTTCTCCAAGCACTGTCAGGCCATTATATGCTAATCAAGGTGGTCAGTTGAAACATTCATACCTAGCTCTAGCAGACAAGAGTCCTTTGTCCCACCCTGGTCATTCCACAGATATATAAACCCTTTCCCCTAGTTCAAACAGACCTCACTACCTCTGAGGATGATTGCCATAGATGCAGGTGAAACGTCAGGAGAGAATGCCTCTAGACCATGGCCATATAGCCCGAAAAAACCTACAACAACCCACTGGGGAATTTCCTCCTTTCTCAAAAGTTTACCTGCTCACACAGCAAAATGACATGACGAATGAGAGAAAAATATTGTGATAAGTGTAGTTTAACAGTCACTTGAGTAAAGATAGCTAAGCTTTGCTTTTTGTCTTTAATAGATATTTGCAACTTTAGACTGTGCAGTACCAATTCAGCATTTTCCAGAATGGGGACTAGTAATATAGGATATTTTCAAGTGAGAGCACATTGAGACAGTTGAATGTTATATAGATTACCTGTCCGAACACATCTCTCCTTATGAATCATCTAGAACTCTAAGATCGTCTAAGGAGGCCCTGCTCTCAGTCCCGTCATCTTTGCAGATGTGTCTGGCAGGGATGAGAGACAGGGCCTTCTCAGTGGTGGCCCCTCGGCTATGGAACACCCTCTCTAGTGATATTAGATCGGCCCCCTCCCTCATAACATTTCATAAAAAGGTCAAAACCTGGCTCTTCGAGTAAGCTTTGCAAATGCAGCGTAACAGGTGGGACCCGCCTTCCTGCGTGACCGCATCTCTGTATTTGAACCCACACGATCCCTTCGGTCATCCGGAGAGGCCCTGCTCTCGATCCCACCAGCATCACAGGCACGATTGGTGGGGACGAGAGAGAGGGCCTTTTCGGTGGTGGCCCCTCGACTCTGGAACTCACTTCCTAAAGACATCAGACAGGCCCAACTTTGGCAGTCTTTAGGAGGAGCTTGAAGACGTGGTTGTTCCAGTGTGGCTTCCCGGAATAATTGATTCCATAGCACTTTGTCCTCCAAAGCACTTTACATTTTTTAGGTCTGCTTGTATGCCCTTCCACAAACGCCACTATCACCTTCTCGTCCATGTCCCTGCATTACTTCCAATTTTAATTTTACATTTGGCCTTCCCACTGTTTAATGTGTGCTGTCTTATTGATATTATATATTTTATTGTCTATGTGTTATTTTAATTTGCTTGTACTGTTGTTATTGCTTGTATTGTTGTATTGTGGGCTCGGCCTCATGTAAGCTGTACCGAGTCCCTTGGGGAGATGGTGGCGGGGTACAAATAAAGTGTTGTTATTATTATTATTAATACGGAACTATGGAACAACTGGACAATGCGACTGGAAAATGATTTTATTAAGGAGACACTGATTATTTATGTTTTTATTAGTTTTATATGGTTTTTATATGTATGCTAAATGTTTTTAATTGTATTTTTATTTCTGTTGGGGCATTGAATTGTTGCCGACTGTAAACTGCCCTGAGTCACCTTTGGGCTGAGAAATGCAAATACAAATACACACACGCACACATACACACACACATATGCTGTAAAATGATATAGTGCCTGCAGGACAGACCCTTACAATGAGCACATTGCTATATTGATGATATCCTGTCTAGGATAAAGAAAAATGGAAGTAGGTCAGGGGTCCTCAAACTAAGGCCCGAGGGCCGGATATGGCCCTCCAAGGTCATTTACCCAGCCCTTGCTCAAGATCAACCTAAGACTGAAACGACTTGAAAACACACAACAACAGCCACAATCTTATCAGCCAAAAGCAGGCCCATACTTCCCATTGAAATACTAATAAGTTTATATTTCTTAAAATTGTTCATTTTAATTATTGTATTGTTTTTAAGTGTTTTTTGCACAACAAATAAGATATGTGCAGTGTTCATAGGAATTCATTCATGTTTTTTTCAAATTATAATCCAGCCCTCCAACAGTTTGAGGGACTGTCACCTGGCCCTCTGTTTCAAAAGTTTGAGGACCCCTGAAGTAGGTGGTGGTTGTAGAAGATGTGCTCAGGCATTGGAAGGTGTCTGTGAATAGGGCGAGAGTGTCATCTGTCAAACCGAAGACCCATGACATGAATTTGGTCCACCTTATCATTTTATGTGGCCCTCCAGATACCGGACTACAAGTCCTGTATTCCTCATCATTAGACATCATGAGTAGAGCTGATGGAAGTTGTGATACGGTAACATCTAGAAAGTTGAAGTTGGCTCAGTTTAATCAGGAGAGTGGAGACTGGATTTAGATACAAGGCTTGTGGATATGATATCTGATGTTAAGATGACCTTTAACCTTTTCCCAACCTCAAAGCCATGTTTAGCCTGAAGAAGAGAAGGCTGAGAGGAGATATGATAGCCATGTATAAATATGTGAGAGGAAGCCACAGGGAGGAGGGAGCAAGCTTGTTTTCTGCTTCCTTGGAGACTAGGACGCAGAACAATGGCTTCAAACTACAAGAGAGGAGATTCCATCTGAACATGAGGAAGAACTTCCTGACTGTGAGAGCCGTTCAGCAGTGGAACTCTCTGCCCCGGAGCGTGGTGGAGGCTCCTTCTTTGGAAGCTTTTAAACAGAGGCTGGATGGCCATCTGTCGGGGGTGATTTGAATGCAATATTCCTGCTTCTTGGCAGGGGGTTGCTAGATATTATTAATTTTTCATGTAAATTGGGAATGAATCTATGCTCAAACCTGCAATCAAAAAGTACAGTGTTAAAGAAGATGTTGCAATCTTCTGAGGTTTCTATGCTATGCTGCCAGTTGGATCATTTACCATATAGTCCAGCATATAAGACGACTGGGCGTATAAGACAACCCCCAACTTTTCCAGTTGAAATATAGAGTTTGGGATATACTCACCGTATAAGACTACCCCTCTTCCAATGCTCAGCAAATAAATTTTTTAAAAGCATCAGATTTGATTTCAATATGGTAATTTTCCTATTACTGTCCCTCCTTCTCTGCCTCTCAGATCTCGCACATGCACACCTGCACCACTTCACTGCAGTCTTCAGGAGCGAGATCTGCGAAGCAGAGGAGGAGGTACGGTAATAGGATCTGGAGAACAAGCCCTATGAGGAGCGGCTTAAGGAGCTGGGCATGTTTAGCCTGAAGAAGAGAAGGCTGAGAGGGGATATGATAGCCATGTATAAATATGTGAGAGGAAGCCACAGGGAGGGGGAGCAAGCTTGTTTTCTGCTTCCTTGGAGAGGATGCGAAGCAATGGCTTCAAACTATAAGAGGAGATTCCATCTGAACATGAGGAAGAACTTCCTGACTGTGAGAGCCGTTCAGCAGTGGAACTCTCTGCCCCGGAGTGTGGTGGAGGCTCCTTCTTTGGAAGCTTTTAAACAGAGGCTGGATGGCCATCTGTCAGCGGTGATTTGAATGCAATATTCCTGCTTCTTGGCAGGGGGTTGGACTGGATGGCCCATGAGGTCTCTTCCAACTCTTTGATTCTATGATTCTATGATTCTATGATTCTATGATACAAGGGTGGGCCAGACAAGTAAAAGAGTTGTGTTTTTCTGGGCCCAGAGCCACTCTATCTCTTTTTTCCATACACCGGGTGTCCCTGACGCCTGCAGTTTTATCCGCCCTTCACTTACACCTTCCCGATGAGGCGCCCTTTCACCTCACCATTGGGACCGCATTAAGTCCACGAATCCTGATGAATGGATTTTCTTCTACCGTGCTTGTACAGCGTCGCCCTTAATGCTTTCATACAGTCACTGCATATGACAGGGACGCGGCCACTGCCATTTTTGAGCTCCCCCACAATATGCAGCAACCACAGTTTCTTCAATCCGGATTGGAAGTTTTAGCACCTGCTCTATAAGATGGCTTCTGGCGAATAAGACTACTCCCACATATAAGACGACCCCCTCGTATAAGGCTACTCCAGCATATAAGACGACTCCCGTGTATAAGACTTCAGCAGTGCATAAATGTGTATTGTCCAAACAGTGTGATGCCCTGTCCAGTCCCTTGATCATTTTAGTCTCCCTCCTCTGGACACATTCCAGCTTGTCAATGTCTCTCTTGAATTGTGGTGCCCAGAATTGGACACAATTCACCATCTCTGTTTTACGTTTTTTGTTAATGCTGATTTAACTTTTAAATGTTGTATTTCTATCTTCTAACTCATATATTTTTAAAAAAACAAAAACAAAAAGGTGAGATATAAATGGAGACATAAATATGCATCACATCTATGGCCAATGTGCTGAATTCGGATATATGTGTGCATGTGTATCAATTTTGCTTCCTTGATTCATCCGAGTTGGGACCCTGACATTTATCTTTGAAATGCAATTGGCAAAAGAGTGCTATCAAACTATTCATTTTATCTAAATATTCAAGATTTTTAGATCTAACGTATATTGCTAAATTAATGAAGTATGCTGCTCGTTCAAGCACATTCAGAAAACCTTATTATCGTACATTACACAAAGCCTGGTCACTGAGGTATATATAGAAATATGTGGCCAAGGCTGCAGCTCCGATCGTTAAAGTATGGGAAATTTACTGAACTAGTAAAGTTGGAGCCTGTAAGGAGATGGGTAATAAATGACACCTCATAAATAAAAATACAATTCTCAACTCCAGAAGGTGAGTAATTAGCATATCCCAGAACCATGCAAGTTTAAAATTCATTTTATGCTAAGAAAGAATTGAATTCATTGAAACTGAGAAAACTTGTGCAAATTCCACTTTTACTTTATTCATTTCTGGGTTCTTTTGATGATGCCGGTGCTGATGCATGTGGATAAGGCTAACATTCTGAATAATTCTATAAAGTTCTCATCTAAATGAGTTGAGCAGATTGTCAACTCAATCACAATGTGTTGCTGTTGTTGTTTGTTAAATGCATGGCATCACAAGTGTAAAATTTGATTCTAAAGTTTACTTCTTAATAACAACAACAACAACAACAATAATAATAATAATAATAATAATAATAATAATAATAATAATAATATGTAATCGGCCTGAAGCTTATAAATATCTGGGCATACTACAGTTGGACAATATCAAGCATGGTCATGTGAAAAATGTGGTCGGCAAAGAATATATCCAAAGTGTTGGAACCCAGACGCCTTAAAGAGTATATTCAGGACTATGTCCAAAAGAATAGTTTATTAATACGAAGTAAATAAGACTCAGAGACACTTACTTCAGTGCCTCTGGTCAAAACTCAAAAGTTGCAGCAATTTCCAGCTTGAAAAACAAACTAAAGCTATAATCCAGATAATCCTGGCAAAAAAATCCAGATTAAACAGGAGCACTTCCAAAATACCCAAAATCACACAGTAAATGAAAAACAATCAAGCAAAGAGCCGTGAAGAAGAGCCGTCGTCCAAATGAAGTCCAAAGTCGAAGAAATCCAAGTCCAAAGTTGCGAGGTTCCGAAGTCCACAAGGCAGCGTCGTCGTCAAAAGCAGTCCGAAGTCAAAGAGAGGGGAAATCCGCAATTACGAGAATCCAAGCCGGTCAGTAACATGAAGCAAAACAACAGCCTGCAAATCCAGGACTCAAGCCCAACAGGAAAGCGGCAGCGACAAGACCCAAGGCACAAAACCAACACTTTGCCTACTGCAAAGTTCTACCATTTCAGTGCCTACTTTTATCTTACAACTCATCATCCGATGATGAGCTGCCCTCCATCCCGTCCTCATCACTCTCAGCTGGTTTAGCTTCCACAGCTGAGCGCCAACGCCCATACCTCCAAATCTTCCACCTCTTGTGAAGACTTAGGTCTCTCCAGGATTCCACAGTATCACACGATTGCCAATACCCACCACCAGAAAACCCCACAAATGTGTCACTAGATGTTGGTTGAGTACACACATTCTGAACCTCTTGTATCTTGGTCCAATCCATTGATTCCTCCTCATCCCCATCACTCCCAGACCCATAATTCCTAGAAAAACCCATGAAATCCTCTTCTTCCGTGGGAGCAGTAAGTATATCCCGGATCTTCTTTCTTTGTCGCTCCTCATCTGACTCCTGCTCTCGAGTAATCCTCTTAGTTCCCCTATTCAAATCCACTGTATCTCCTTCCTCCTCCTCACTCATTTCACTCTCTGAAAACCCTTCGAAGGACTCTTCATCAGGGGGTGACATAAGTATCTCCCGGATCCTCTTCCTCTGCTGTTCCTCGTTTAACTCCTGAGCACTCCTTTTCCCTCTACTGATACCCCTACTACTAGTTGTAGCGTTGCCAACAAACTCTACTACAACACAAAGAGCCAGAAAGGTTTTGAAGAGCAAATTAAATGGCGGAAATATGATCAAGGCTATCAACACCAGGGCCATCTCCATTATTAGATACACTGCTGGGATTGTGAACTGGACACAAGCAGAGCGGGATGATCTGGACAGAAAAACAAGAAAACTGATGGCAATCCACTATGCATTACACCCACATAGTGATGTCAACAGACTTTACCTACCCAGAAAATCAGGAGGTAGAGGGATTCTGCAAGTGAAACAAATGGTAGAAGAAGAGAAACATGTATGGGCAGATTATGTGAAAGGCAGTCAAGAACCAACATTGAGGGAAGTCAATAGTAGTAAACTGCTTAAAGTGCAAAAGACAAAGAGGGAATACCGTAAAAACACAATCCAGAGCAGAAGAGAAAACTGGCGAAAGAAGGCTCTCCATGGACAATTCCTGGGAAAAATTGAGAGCCAAATTGATATGGCTGTGGCTCACAAATTGGACTTTGAAAAATGAGACAAAGGGCCTGATTCTGGCAGCCCAAGAACAAGCCATTAGAACATGCCATCAAAGCCAGAATTGAAAAGTCGACAACAGATCCCAAATGTAGACTCTGCAAGGAAGCAGATGAAGCAATAGATCACATCCTCAGCTGCTGCAAGAAGATCGCGCAGACAGACTACAAGCAGAGGCATAACACCGTTGCTCAGATGATTCATTGGAACTTGTGCCACAAATACCATCTGCCTGTGACAAAGAACTGGTGGGATCACAAGCCGGAAAAAGTTACAGAAAATGAACACGTCAAGCTACTCTGGGACTTCCGAATTCAGACAGACAGAGTTTTGGAGCACAATACTCCTGACCTCACGATCGTGTTAAAAAACAAAGTATGGATTGTCGATGTTGCAATCCCAGGTGACAGCAGGATTGAAGAGAAACAACTGGAAAAGATGACACAATATGAGAATTTAAAGATCGAACTGCAAAGACTCTGGCACAAACCAGTAAAGGTGGTCCCAGTGGTGATCGGCACCCTGGGTGCAGTGCCTAAAGACTTTGGCCTGCACTTAAACACAATCGGCGCTGACAAGATTACAATCTGCCAGTTGCAAAAGCCCATCTGCACGCATTATTCGCCGATACATCACACAGTCCTAGACACTTGGGAAGTGTCCAACATGTGATCCAATACAACAGCCAGCAGAGTGTCTGCTGTGGACTCATCTTGTTGTGTTTCTAATAATAATAATAATAATAATAATAATAATAATAACGCTTGGGAAGTGTTCAACTTGTGATTTTGTGATACGAAATCCAGCCTATAGATCTCGTTTGCTGTGACATACTGTGCTTTTGTGTGATAATAATAATAACAACAACAACAACAACTTGTATTCTCATTCACACAAATAACTTTAATCAGAAATGCCATTGTTTCGTTGGAAGATGTTGGTAAACCTAAGTGAAATAGAAATCAACAACAACATTTTATTATGGTCCAAAGACCATAATAATAATAATAATAATAATAATAATAATAATAATAATAATAATAATAATGTAGCCTTCTATCCTTTAAATGCTTGACATTTCTTTTTATTTGGCTGTCTTTGTGAAGGAAAGTTAGGCTGGCAGGTACCTGAATGGGAGACACATAGAAATCAATGTAATATGTTTTCTTTGTTTACTTAAGCTATCTGTTGGGACAGGTTTTGAATGAGACTTATGTTGCAGTAGTTCTCTTTGTTTGGCTTTCTTTCCTTTGTGTTTTATGCTGTTTTGTCGTCATTTTGTTACAAACTCCAAAAGAACAGCTTTGTCCAGCTTTGCATAGAGGCCAAAGCTCAAAGGAAGAGAATTCTATTATTGTTGTGCTTTATTTTGTCTGTCCAAACTTGGAGAAGCTCTCTGTCCTCAGCTGAATGCCAAGAATATAGGACACTGGCTTATACTGAGCCAGAATATGGGTTATTCTAGCCCGGATTTACCTGCACCAGCTGGCAATAGTCCTCCAGGCATTCAGGCCATATTCTTCCCTTGTTTTGTTTGGTGATCATTGGTAATTCTTGATAGTCTCCTCCCACAGACTGCCAATGTGGGGGCTTGTCTGATATCCTTGGGGTGTGAGTTCCAGAGTTGGGGGGCCATCACATCCCTCATCCCCACCAATCGCGCCTGCAAAGGGGGCGGGAGCGAGAGCCTCTCCAGATGATCGAAGAGATCTCACAGAAATGAGGTCACACAGGTAAGCAGATCCCAAAACGTTCAGGGCTTTGTAGGTAAGAACCTGCACCTTGAATTGGGAGCGGAAAATGAACAGCAGCCAATGGAGTTCCTTAAACAGGGAGGGTTGACCGCTCCCTGCAAGTCGCTGCAGTTAGTAACCTGGCTGCAGCCCATTGTACCAATTGAAATTTCCAAGCCGTCTTCAAGGGCAGCCCCACATAGAGTGCATTACAGTAATCCAATCTGGAGGTGACTAAGGCGTGGACCACCATGGCCAGATCCGACTTCACAAGTAATGCTACCCCTCTATTCTGCCTTGGTTAGACCACACCTGGAATATTGTGTCCAGTTCTGGGCACCACAATTGAAGAGAGATATTGACAAGCTGGAATGTGTCCAGAGGAGGGCAACTAAAATGATCAAGGGTCTGGAGAACAAGCCCTATGAGGAGCGGCTTAAAGAGCTGGGCATGTTTAGCCTGAAGAAGAGAAGGACGAGAGGAGATATGATAGCCATGTATCAATATGTGAGAGGAAGCCACAGGGAGGAGGAGGGAGCAAGCTTGTTTTCTGCTGCCCTGGAAACTTGGAGCAATGGATTCAAATTAAAGGAAAGGAGACTTCACCTGAACATTAGGAAGAACTTCCTAACTGTGACAGCTGTTCATCAGTGGAACTCTCCGCCCCAGAGTGTGGTGGAGACTCCTTCTTTGGAGGCTTTTAAACAGAGGCTGGATGGCCATCTGTCAGGAGTGCTTTGAATGCAATATTCCTGCTTCTTGGCAGTGGGCTTGACTGGATGGCCCATGAGGTCTCTTCCAACTCCATGATTCTATGATTCTAAGGTACGGTTGCAGCTGGCGCAATTGTGTGAAAGCCCTCCCAGCCACTGCCAACGCCTGGGCCTCAAGTGTTAGCGATGAGTCTAGGAGGACACCCAAGCTGCGGACCTGTGACTTCAGGGGGAATGCAACCCCATCAAGCACAGGTTGCCACCCTATACCTTGATACAAGTAGTTGCATCTACTCTTCTGGAGTACCGTTTCACAACTAAGAGGAGGAAGTGGTATAACTGGGTTTATATTCCATGGAAAGAATGAGTAAATATTGTTCTATGGAGGCAATTTTAGGTGAAGGTATCATAATACCATTTTATCACGTGTCTTGTCATTTATTTATTACATGATGAGTAATAAAATAAAAATCCTCTCACCAGATACCGTTGGTGAGGTTGTCTGAGAGTGGACTCTTTTGTCACAGTCAGTTTGGATATTTGTGTAGCCAATTTGTTCTTTCATTTTTAGCTGGGTCATCTTGTTTTGATACCATGGTTAATGTGGGTTGGTAAGTTAATAATTGGTGTCTCCAAGATAATCGAAAGGCTGGATTTAATTTTAAGCTGCCATCACTTTAAAATGACTTGCAGAATATTGGATCTTTAAAGTTCTAGGTCAGTTGAACCAGGAACCCGAGGAAGTTAGTAGCAGTCAGAGTCAATAGACAGAAGGTAAAATCAATTTTGAAGGGGCAAGGGGGGAATATTATTACTTTTTTCTTCTACAAGTTGAATTATTAACTTTGTATTTACTCCCAACAATTGTCCTGCATTTTATGTCATTTAAACTTACTAGAAAGTATCAATATAACAACACAATGGCTTTCTTGGGAAATGAGTGCTTTTTTGTTACTTTCGTGATAGGAACCAGGTTCTTTGCTGGAATGATTGGTGGGATGTAAGATATGAATGATTCAAACATCACTGATGAGTTTTCTTCCTCCTTCTTCAACTGTACTGCATTTGACAAGCACATTGAATTGCTCGTATAATCTCTATTTTCCACTTAAAAGAAATCTCCTACATTCGGGTAGACCAGTGGTTCTCAGCCTTCCTAATGCCACAACTTTTTAATATAGTTCTTCTTGTTGTGGTGACCCCCAACCATAAAATTATATTCATTGCTACTTTATAACTATAATTTTGCTACTGTTATGAATTGTAACAATTTAAAAGCTATTTGTATATATGTGGCCTCACTACTTAGGCAATCTCTTGTTGTCCGAGTAGGATAGTCTTCCGAGATCAGCTTACTAGTGGGTCCGTAGGTGACAGTGGAGCCCTATTCTTGATCTGCATCTTCTCCCACAGTGAGGGCATTTGTTTCCAGGTGGAAGGTGGTCTCGGTCAGGATTGGCTTGATGCACCTTCCTATTGGCACGTTTCTCTCTTTCACCCTCCATTCGTGCCTCTTCAAATTCTGCAGCACTGCTGGTCACAGCTGACCTCCAGCTGGAATGCTCAAGGGCCAGGGCTTCCCAGTTCTCAGTGTCTATGCCAGAGTTTTTAAGGTTGGCTGAACCTATTTTTAAATCTCTTGTCCTGTCCACCAATATTTCATTTTCCGTTCTTGAGTTCGGAGTAGAGCAACTGCTTTGGGAGATGATGGTTGGGCATCCGGACAACGTGGCCGGTCCAGCAGAGTTGATGGCGGAGGACCATCGCTTCAATGCTGGTGGTCTTTGCTTCTTCCAGCACGCTGACATTTGTCTGCTTGTCTTCCCAAGAGATTTGCATGATTTTCCGGAGGCATGCTGATGGAATCGTTCAGGAGTTGCATGTGATGTCTGTAGACAGTCCACGCCTCACAGGCATATAGCAGGGTTGGGAGGACAATAGCTTTATAAACAAGCACCTTGGTATCCCTATGGATGTCCCGGTCCTCAAACACTCTTCATTTGGAAAAAAGCTGCACTCGTAGAGCTCTGGCGATGTTGTATTTCAGTGTCAATGTTGACTTTTGTGGAGAGGTGGCTGCCAAGGTAGCGGAAATGGTCAACATTTTCTAATGTTACACCATTAAGCTGTATTTCTGGCATTGAGAGGGATTGGCTGGCGACTGCTTGAAGAGCACTTCGGTTTTCTCAATGTTCAATGACAGGCCAAGCTTCTTGTATGCTTTCGAAGGTGTTTAGAGTGGCTTGTAGGTCTTCTTCTGAATGTGCACAGACAATTTGTCATCAGCATACTGGAGTTCTATAACAGATGTTGTTGTAACCTTGGTTTTGGCTCAGTCTGCTGCGGTTAAATAGCTTGCCATCTGTCCAATAGATGATTTCCACTCCCTACCCATTTACACATTCCTCCAGCGCCAAGGGATCTGTTTTGCCATGTTTTAGATTCGTATGATTGCATCATGTGTATAATTATGGAAACACACGTGAAACCAGTTCTATATACTATCCATTTAATTCTTAGCATGGAGGATAGCTGAAACTAATTACATTTGTAAATATCAAGTCCTCAGTGTTTAGCTTGCTCCTTTATTAATTAGGTAAAATACTTTATCTTCAATGGCCTCCATGAAGCAATTATTGCTGCTTTAAATTACAGCCTTCATAATTTAATAGAAGGCTTTTATTTATAACTGATTTTTGTCATTCCCAGAGGCATTTCCGCTTATTCTTCCAAACTGATTGCACTGCATGATTCTTTGGATGCCTTTCTGTCCTACATCATCAGTGGGTCTCTTTGTGATTTCTTTTGGCATAGGTCTGCCCATGCAAAGCAGGTGAACATAGCATTGAATGAAACATGCAGAATAATCACAGGATGTCTTAAACCTACACCTGTTGATAAACTCTACAAGCTAGCTGGCATTGCCCCCCCCCCCCCCGATGTGCAATGGGAAGTTGCTGCTAAATGTGAGAGAAATAAGGTTGAACACTGTGAAAGCCATCCACTACATGGCTACCAGCCTCCTCCCAGCAGACTCAAATCAAGGAAAAGCTTTATGAGAACTACCACTCCTCTTGGTGTCCCCCCAGCAACAGCAAGGGTATCCCTCTGGGGAGCTAGACCAGGAAATCCCAACTGGATGGCCCCCCACAAGGATCTTCCTTCAGAAGTAAACCAAGAATGGGCAACATGAAGCCGCTGGGGTAGATCATCCGGAGTTTCGGGGTACGGTGTCATCTGTATGCGGATGATGTCCAACTCTGTCACTCCTTTCCACCTGCTACTAAGGAGGCTGTTCAGGTCCTGAACCGTGCTTGGCTGCTGTAACAGTCTGGATGGGGGCGAACAAATTGAAATTGAATCCAGACAAGACAGAGGTACTCCTGGTCAGTCGTAAGGCCGAACAGGGCATAGGGTTACAGCCTGTGTTGGACGGGGTTACACTCCCCCTGAAGACGCAGGTTCGCAGCTTGGGTGTGATCTTGGATTCATTGCTGAGCCTGGATCTCCAGGTTTCAGCGGTGACCAGGGGAGCATTTGCACAATTAAAACTTGTGCGCCAGCTGCGCTCGTACCTTGGGAAGTCTGACTTGGCCACAGGAGTCCATGCTCTGGTTACATCCCGTATAGATTACTGCAACGCTAAGTGGGGTTGCCTTTGAAGACTGTTCGGAAGCTTCAAATGGTCCAGCAGGCAGCAGCCAGGTTGCTAACAGGAGAAGCACTCACATACAACTCCTCTGTTGCGCCAGCTCCACTGGCTGCCAGTTTGCTACCGGCACAATTCAAAGTGCTGGCTTTAGCCTATAAAGCCCTAAACGGTTCTGGCCCTACTTACCTCTCCGAATGCATCTCCTCCTATGAACCGACTAGGACACTAAGATCATCTGGGGAGGCCCTGCTCTCTGTCCCACCTGCATCACAGGCGCGCTTGGCGAGGACGAGAGACAGGGCCTTCTCAGTGGTGGCCCCTCGGCTGTGGAATGCCCTGCCTGCAGATATCAGATCGGCCCCCTCCCTGCTGGCGTTTCGGAGGAAAGTGAAGACCTGGCTGTTTGAACAAGCATTTGATTAAACAGTGTAATTGAACATAGGAATACGGAATAATGGATGATGAGACTGGATTCTGATTTTACTGTTGAGGCGCTAATGATTGTTATACGGATGTTTAATGATTTATGTTACAATTGTTTTTAATTGCCCTATACTTGTCTCGTGATGTTTTGTATCGATGTTGTTCACCGCTTTGAGTCGCCTGAGGGCTGAGAAAAGCGGTATATAAGTAAAACTTGGAAGTCCCTGAACAGATTCAGAAGTGGAGTGGGCAGATCAAAAGACAACCTTGCAAAATGGCACTACCTAAAAGAATCCCACACCTTATGTGACTGTGGAGCAGAACAGACAACTCCACATCTCTATGCTTGTCCACTATGCCCTGCCTCATGTACAGAGGAAGAATTGTTGGAGGCCACAGACAATGCCATTGCTGTTGCCCGTTTTTGGTCAAAAGATATTTATCCACCTGCGCTCCTTCTATTTTTATCAGTTTTATTCTAATTTATGCAATGCTTTTGATATGAAATAAATAAATTGTGATTTCTTTTTTCCTATTTGTATCCCATTTAGAGTGAGAGAGAGCATAGTAAATTTGCTTGTAGAGAGCTGTCCAACCAAGAGGTCCTTGCCCGTGTGCAGGAAGTCGTGGGGGTTCGCTTTCAAGCCATTGAAGAAGAGTTTAAGAGAGCAGATACTGCAGGAGAAAAGGTTGTGTCAAAAGAAGTTTTCAGAGATATCTGCAACCGAAGGTTTTTACTTCTGACTGACGATCAGGTAAGAAAAGCAATGGGCAGGCTGCCGACTGACTTCTTTCCCCAGAGTTGCAATGTATTTTCAGACACAGAACTTCTTTAGTTGCCACTTTCAGCCTTTCCATAGTCATTGTGCTCATCCTTATATCAGGGCTATAAATGAAGCTTAACATTATCCCACAGGTGGCAGTAGTAAAAAAGACAATAGAGTTAAAACACGAGAAAAGCTGTTAGATCAGAACAAAGGGCTGTCTTGCCCAGCATTTTGTTCAAACACTGGATAAGCATGGATAAGTCTATGGGGATCCCACCATTGCAAGGTATGAATACAAGCAGGCTCTGATTCCTACTTCCCAGGAACAGTTCACAAGAAACGCATTGCCTCTGATCCTGAAGGTACTTTATGGCCATTGTGACTAGAGAGCTTTTAACTTCCCTTAACTAGAGAGCTCTTCCTTTTTCTCATCTTAGGAATGAATTCAGGAAAAGCTAGGGCTAGGGATACAATAGGAAATACTTTCTCAAATGATGTGTGATCCCTTGCCTCATTTGGGCAGATACCGATATCAACGCCTTCTTGGGTGGCCCTGTCGTCTTGGCTAGAATAAACCTTCACAGAAAGTTCCCAGAATCTCAGAGGGCTTTCTAGTAGTTGTTTTGTTTAAAAAAAAAACTTTTAAAACCTTAGGTTGTTTCAGTAATAGATTAATGAATAATACAACCAGAATGTGAA
>NW_026847549.1:105629180-105650519 GCF_025583915.1 Anolis sagrei ordinatus
GAGCCAGGCATTATCCCCCATTCTGTATCTTTGTGTTTCATTTTTTTTCTGCCTAAGTGGAGTATCTTGCATTTGTCACTGTTGAACTTCATTTGGTTAGTTTTGGCCAATCATCTCCCTAATCTGTTAAGATTGTTTTGAATTTGCATGTTTAAAGGTCTCATAAGAATGCAGTTGAGACAGAGAAAAGATGCAAACTCAGGTGTCAGATGGCCCAGGCATTGCTCTTAAGTATCAGGGCTAGAACTTGGGATACTTATTTATTTACTACATCTTATTTACTACACCTACCCTCAGTTATAGAACAGGTTTGGCTTCCAACAGGTCCAGAATACAGTGATTCCTTG
Source organism: Anolis sagrei ordinatus (assembly GCF_025583915.1). Lineage (NCBI taxonomy): Eukaryota > Metazoa > Chordata > Lepidosauria > Squamata > Anolidae > Anolis > Anolis sagrei. The sequence continues at coordinate 105,629,528 of NW_026847549.1, forward strand.
ACTTAAGAGTTTAATTCATTCTGTCACTCAAAACACTCTTCTCTCAAGGAGAGCTTTCTCATTAGAATGCATGGAAATGCTACTGATCCATTCTGGCTCCCCGAACCCCCTTTTTTTGTTAAGTGTTTTTAAATAAGAAAATGTACTTTATAAATAATATATAAATGTATAAACACACATTCACATGGAACAATATAAAAAATGGCATCAATTGACAAGCTGGAATGTGTCCAGAGGAGGGCGACTAAAATGATCAAGGGTCTGGAGAACAAGCCCTATGAGGAGCGGCTTAAGGAGCTGGGCATGTTTAGCCTGAAGAAGAGAAGGCTGAGAGGAGACATGATAACCATGTATAAATATGTGAGAGGAAGCCACAGGGAGGAGGGAGCAAGCTTGTTTTCTGCTTCCCTGGAGACTAGGACGGGGAACAATGGCTTCAAACTAAAACCCACAAGAACTGGATGAGAAAGAACTTCCTGACTGTGAGAGCCGTTCAGCAGTGGAACTCTCTGCCCCGGAGTGTGGTGGAGGCTCCTTCTTTGGAAGTTTTTAAACAGAGGCTGGATGGCCATCTGTCAGGGGTGCTTTGAATGCAATATTCCTGCTTCTTGGCAGGGGTTGGACTGGATGGCCCATGTGGTCTCTTCCAACTCTATGATTCTATGATTCTAGAAGCACAAAGTTCTGGCAAGGAAGCACAAAGCACAAGGTGAAGAGGCAGAAGCATCATTTTCTTCATACTGTACTCATTCCAGCCTCCCTCTCTTACTCTCTCTCTCTCTCTCTCTCTTCATGAAGCCAAACATACCAGGAATAAAAAGCACACAAAACTAACTAACCCAAAGTTTCTGAAAGTGGACAAGAGCAAAGCAGACAGCAATCTCCCAAAGCGGACAAGAGCATAAGGGTAGGAGGCACGAGGCATAGAGGCTGTTTCCTTAAAACTCTAAAGCCCTGTATTTTGACAGTAGCATTCCTTCTGGCTCTAGCTCTTAACTCAAAAGGCTGCTCTTATATCAAAGCAAAACCCAGGCCAGGCCATAGCTCTTAACCTAAAACACTCTTAAGTTGGAATACTTTTAAGTAGAGGTTCTTCTATACACCTCTTTCATCACTCTGCAGTGACTGAAGCAGTGGGTTAACCCCTTGTGCCGGCAGGACTGGAGACCGACAGGTCGCAGGTTCGAATCTGGGGAGAGCAGGCGGATGAGCTCCCTCTATCAGCTCCAGCTCCTCATGCGGGGACATGAGAAGCCTCCCACAAGGATGATAAAAAAACATCAAATCATCCAGGTGTCCTTTGGGCAACGTCCTTGCAGACGGCCAATTCTCTCACACCAGAAGTGACTTGCAGTTTCTCAAGTCGCTCCTGACACGACAAAAAAAAATCACTCTGCAGTGATTGAACTCACACATCTTCTTCTTCTTCTTCTTCTTCTTCTTCTTCTTCTTCTTCTTCTATTTATTTATTTATACCCTGCAACAGTCAGAACTGACCACGGAACAACAGACTGGTTCAAGATTGGGAAAGGCGTACGACAAGGCTGCATACTCTCACCTAACCTTTTTAACTTGTATGCAGAACACAAAGCTTTTTAACTTGTATGCAGAACAGAATGCAAAGCTGGGGTGAAAATTGCTGGAAGAAGCATTAACAACCTCAGATATGCAGATGACACCACTCTGATGGCCGAAAGCGAGGAGGAGCTGAGGAGCCTTCTAATCAAGGTGAAAGAAGAAAGCGCAAAAGCGGGGTTGCAGCTAAACATCAAAAAAAAAAAACACCAAGATTATGGCAACAAGAATGATTGACAACTGGAAAATAGAGGGAGAAAACGTGGAGGCCGTGACAGACTTTGTATTTCTAGGTGCAAAGATTACTGCAGACGCAGACTGTGGCCAGGAAATCAGAAGACGCTTCCTTCTTGGGAGGAGAGCAATGTCCAGTCTCGATAAAATAGTAAAGAGTAGAGACATCAGACTGGCAACAAAGATCCGCCTAGTCAAAGCCATGGTATTCCCTGTAGTAACCTACGGATGTGAGAGCTGGACCTTAGGGAAGGCTGAGCGAAGGAAGATAGATGCTTTTGAACTGTGGTGCTGGAGGAAAGTTCTGAGAGTGTCTTGGATTGCGAGAAGATCCAACCAGTCCATCCTCCAGGAAATAAAGCCCGACTGCTCATTGGAGGGAAGGATATTAGAGACAAAGATGAAGTACTTTGGTCACATCATGAGGAGACAGCAAAGCTTAGAGAAGACAATGATGCTGGGGAAAGTGGAAGGCAAAAGGAAGAGGGGCCGACCAAGGGCAAGATGGATGGATGGCATCCTTGAAGTGACTGGACTGACCTTGAAGGAGCTGGGGGTGGTGACGGCCGACCGGGAGCTCTGGCGTGGGCTGGTCCATGAGGTCACGAAGAGTCGGAGACGACTGAACGAATGAACAACAACAACCCTGCTTTATCTCCCCAAAGGGAACTCAAAGTAACTTAAAAGCATTACTATACAATTTAAAATATACAAATATGCAAACATTAAAACAGAATTAAACACAAACACAGCACTAAAAGTTCACAATTAAAATCCATCAAAAACATATTCAAGGTTACAACCACAGAACCCCCTGACTAGGATCTTCACCACCTTCCATATAGGTTTCCATATGAAAGAGTAATGAGTTCTGTCTTCAGCACTTTTTGTAGAATCATTGCCTTCTTATGCCTATGTTAATACTCTGACCTCTACCTGAATAGTTTGAGAATCTCTGGAACACAGTACCTCTTGATCAGAATGGAAAACTGAAATATCCCTGGTTTTTGAGGAAGTTCAGCTTTGAAAGACGAGAAATGAGTGATACACCCGTTGCAGCTGTGACACCAGCTGAGCCTGGATCACGGTTAGGTTCACGGCCCCAAACAGCAGCCTCTCCATCAATAGCAAAGAAAGTAAGTGTTTCACAGCCAAAGAGGTATCTGAGCTATTTGGAATGGGGGAGGGATAGGAAATGCAATTCTGGTTCCTTGGATCTGTTCATGCCATGAGTATCTCATTCTTCCTTGAATCGGGGATTACCTATTGCAAAACCAATGTATATTCCTAGGCCTGAACAATTTAGGGCATCACACCAGGGTCTTGATGAACCTCCCTTGTGTGATTTGTTTGTTTAGTATTCTTAAAAATATGTGGGCTGCCAAATTGCTGGCATCAATTTGAACATTTTATCCAGTTTGTTGTCTGTATGGATGGAAAGGAATTAATACTGAAAAAAAAGATGTCTGGTTAAAAGTGTCAATATTCTCACCTATGTGCATTAATGTATGTATGTATATGTATGTGTGTGTGTGTGTGTGTATGTGTGTGTGTGTGTGTATGTATGTATTTATACAGTATTTATATTCCGCCCTTCTCACCCCACAGGGGACTCAGGGCAGATTACAGTGTACACATATATGGCAAACATTCAATGCCAATTTGACATACAACATATACAGACATACACAGAGGCTATTTAACTTTTTCTGGCCGCCAGGGGAGCTGTCGCTTTCATCGTCCATCTGCGACACTGATGAAGTACTTCCGCATTCCCCGCATGCTTTTTGCTGGAGTGCTTTGCTGGAGTCTTTTTTTATGGCCTCATAAATTAGTTAATTTAGCCTCCCCACACAAGGTGGTACCTAATTTTCCTACTTGACAGATGCAACTGTCTTTCGGGTTGCAAAGGTCGACAACAGGCTACACAATTGGTTGGAAGCCCACTCCAACCCAGGCTGGCTTCGAACTCATGACCTTTTGGTCAGAGTGATCTTAATACAGCTGACACTCAGCCAGCTGCGTCACAATCCTGGTGCTTTCAGAGAAAGGATCTGGTAAACCTTTTTTCTGAGTACGAAAACCCTATGAAATTAATGCGGTAACCATTAGTCAACAGGCAACTTGAAGGAACACACATAAAGGGGGATAAGAGTACTGGAAACAATACCCATCTATTTTTATTGTATCCTCAGTCCATTATAAAGCAAATCTTCTTTGTTCTTCATGAACAGCAGTGAAGCAGTAAGAATAAAGCAGTGAATGAAGCATTCTTGATAGGCCTGGGTAACAACGCAAAAATTTGTTTCTAAAATCGATTCGTTTTTTGGGGTTTTTTGCGTTTCGATATTTAAAATAATTACAAAATTTTCCTTTTTAAAAGTTCGGTATTTACGAAATTTCGTTATTATTAACGAATCGATTCGTTAAAATGGCGGACGCGGCTGCGCAACATGAAAATATTAGTTTTAAATAATAGTTTTAATAATAATAGTTTTTAATAATAGTTTTAGTCCGCCCCCTCTCTATCCCTCCCTCCCTCTCCCTCCCTCCCACCCGCGCGGTCGCCTCCGTCTCGTTGCTGCGCCTCCTCCTGCGTTTCCTTTTCCCGGCGGGGGAGGCGATCGGGGGAGTCAGCAACCGCAGCGTCGTCGGCCTTGCCGCTGCTGCTGGGCGGGGGTCTTTCCCAGGGCGGCGGATGCCAGGGCCCCGCCGAGCGGGCACGCCGGACCACCCCTGCGCCGGGCCGGGCATGTGTGGGGTGTGCATGCCCAGGTGAGCCAGGAAAAGGGGGAAGAAGGGGGCGGGGGGAGCCAGGGGAGCGAGGGGAGGAAGCCAGGCCGGGAAGGGAGCTTGCTCGCTCAGTCTCTCTCTCTCGCCTGCCTTCCCTTCTCCTTGCCCCTGCTCGGGCCCCTTTGCAGCCAGGAGCTGAAATAATAACGAAACAATTACAAAACAATTACAAAATAGCTTTAAAAATTCGTTTCGTTTTTTAGTTGCTCCTGTATGGTTTGTTATCGCTTCGTTATCAAGAAAAATAACGAATTATTAACGAATTACGAAATTAACGAACGAAACCGCCCAGCCCTAATTCTTGACTATTTGTTGATTCACGAAGCTGCACATAAGTAACTAAATAGTCTCTTTAACATCAAGGACACATTTCCTTCTAGCAAGAATTAACACTTGGCTTCAGCAATTCAGCTTGCAAGTAAAGTCCACATTTAAATTCCAAGGTCCAGTAACGCAACAAATCATCTAAAAATCAATTGATTTAATAAATATTTTCCACCCTTTCAGCGAGCAACTGTTATAAATATGTCATAGAGCAGTGGTTCTCAACCTTCCTAATGCTGTGACCCCTTAATACAGTTCCTCATGTTGTGGTGACCCCCAACCATTATTTTCATTGCTTCTTCATAACTAATTTTGCTACTGGTTATGAATTGTTATGTAAATATCTGATATGCAGGATGTATTTTCATTCACTGGACCAAATTTGGCACAAATACCTATACACCCAAATTTGAATACTGGTGGAGTTGGATGGAGGGATTTATTTTGTCATTTGGGAGTTGTAGTAGCTGGGATTTATAGTTCATCTACAATCAAAGAGCATTCTGAACTCCACCAACAATGGAATTGAACCAAACTTGCCACACAGGACTCCCACAACCAACAGAAAATACTGGAATGGTTTGGTGAGCATTGACCTTGAGTTTTGGAGTTGTAGTTTATCTCTATCCAGAGACACTGTCGACTCAAACAATGATGGATCTGGACCAAACTTGGCACAAATACTCAATATTCCCAAATGTCAACACTGGTCAAGTTTGGGGAAATAGACTTTGACATTTGGGAGTTGCAGTTGCTGGGATTTAGAATTCGTCTACAAACAAAGAGCATTCTGAATCCCATCAATGATAGAATTGGGCCAAACTTCCCACACAGAACCCCCATGACCAACAGAAAATACTGTGTTTTCTGATGGTCTTTGGTGACCCCTCTGACACCCCCTCATGACCCCTCCAGGGGTCCCGACCCCCAGGTTGAGAAACACTGTACTAGAGTTTGATCGTCTATATTGTTGCACTCCAGGACAGGAAAAACCCTCTGACTGTAAACATCACACAGTTGATTGGAAAACAATCCTTTTATTGAAGATAATTAAAAAGCAGGAAAGTAAAAAACACTTTAAGGAAATAGGTAAATCCAATTAGGTAAGAAGATAAGCAGGACCAAAAATACTCCAGGGTAAAGTTCAGCAAAGTCCATAAAAACGAAGTCCACACTTCTCTAATATAATTCAGAAAACCAGAAAACATTAATCCAAGGCATGAGTAGGCATTCATACAATCCAAGAATCCAAACCATGAAACAAGAAATACTTAGACAAGAATCTTCCAAGCAAGGCTTCCATGAAACAAGGATGAGAACTACACTTGATTCCAAACGATGTTTCACCTGACTATATTTCCCATATTTGGACCTTTTATCCCCTTGTTAAACTATTCCAAACATTCAGAAATTGGTTTAATTTTAATCGAGATTCCCTTATCTTTTTCTGTCGGATTCTGGCAGACCGCCAAAGCCACTGTTCGGTTTGCCTGTTTTGACTAATCACCTGCTGCCTATCTATTTGCCCATTAAGTTTTGCAGCTGGGCCAGGTGCCCAGTTGTTTTCAAGCCCCAAATCTTGGGAACCCTCTGGTAGCAATTCAGGGAGTACACCATCATTCCCCGGGAGCCCCTGGTGGCGCAGTGGGTTAAAGCACTGAGCTGCTGAGCTTGTTGATCGAAAGGTCACAGGTTCGATTCCGGGGAGCGGCGTGAGCTTCCGCTGTCAGCCCTAGCTTCTGCCAACCTAGCAGTTCGAAAACATGCAAATGTGAGTAGATCAATAGGTACCGCTCCGGCGGGAAGGTAACGGCGCTCCATGCAGTCATGCTGGCCACATGACCTTGGAGGTGTCTATGGACAATGCTGGCTCTTCGGCTTAGAAATGGAGATGAGCACCACAACCCCAGAGTCAGACATGACTGGACTTAATGTCAGGGGACTACCTTTACCTTATATCTTCAGGGACATTCTCATGGGAAACTACACTTTGCACAGGGATCTCCTGGTCCTTCTCTGCATCAGTATCATTGACCAAACCATTGCCATCTTGAAATTCATTGGCATCACTTCCCACATCCAAAGCACCCTGATCCTGAAACACAATCACAGGCCGAACTCCAACATATATCAGGGTGGTGACGTCTAGAAAATGAATTCATCAGCATAAGAAAAGACTGAAATGGTCCCGTGAAGTGGACTTTCAAAAGTTTGTACACATTATTAGGGAGGATCTTCAGTTCCACAAACTAAGGACCTCTTCACACAGGGTATTTTTTGGTGGTAGCAACAAGATTTTAGCTGGTTTGCTATGGCACCCGACAGCTCCCATCACACCCCAGGGAAGTACTTCTGAGCTTGCTCCGTGGCAAAACTGGCAAAAAACAACAACAACAACAACAACAACAACAACCTTGCCACCACCGAAAAATAACTATGGGTTGAGACAGCTGCTGGATGTTTCCTCCTGTGTGATGAGGTAGGGGGGAAGGTGGGACTGTGTGGGGCAATGGGTCCCCATGCCCTCTGGATGGGCACTACCGCAATCGCAGGAATCCATGGCAATCTGTAGCAATTCTGGCGCCATGTGCAAAGAGGCCCTGAAAATTTCAGATTCTAGTAACATAATTTAAAATTAACTTGGAATAATACAGTAATCAAAGACTTTTTGTCCCTGGTCTGTTGACAAAACAGTCTGCTGGATACTGTCCCTGACTTGTAGGAATTGCAGCGATAGGAGAAGGGAGACAGATTTTGCTCATCTCAGTTGTGTAAGTAGCGCCATTCTTTTAAAAAAGCAAACTTCACATGGGGAGTATTGATGGCGTATGTGTCACCAGTGTCAGAAAGCGATTGAATTAACATTCCTTTTGGTCGTTGGTGTGTTAAAAGCTGTCTTTGGTTTTTAGGCCTCAGAACCAAGCAGGCCACATACAGCTGCAATTCAGACACCACCCATTCTGAACTGTCAGCCAATTGAAAGTAAAATCCGAAAAGTTGTTCAGCGCCGTTGGAGAGAAATATTGAAGGAGTGCAAAGAGAAGGATGTTGAACGCCTGGGAGAAATTTCTATAGAAGACTTTTTAGGTTGGTTGTTTCTTTAAGTCTTCACTATGGACAATAGAAATCCAGTTATAATCAAAAGATTCACCCAGCATTCCTGAATTAGTTGTTAGGGTAGATACGCAGACTGGATACAGGCTTAAATTAACCATGTACAGATGTAATTATGTACATTGCATCCCATTTTCTCTCCTTCTAGCTCCACACAGCTAACTCACTTCAAAATCCCAGATATGTAATTTAATAACATTAAACCCATATACGTCTAAGTTGGGAATTCTTGACTAAGCTTGCATTTGTTTATACAACTATTCTTCTTCACACTAGAAGCAATTTGCAGTTTCTCAAGTTGCCCCTGACATGAAAAAAATACAACTATGCTGGAAGGGCATTCATAGGATATGCCTATGAATGCCCCAATCTTTGTACACTCTCTGCTTCATCAAACAAAATACTGCACTCGCAGAGCTCAGATGTTGTCGTATTCCAGCATCGATATTGACTTTTGAGGTGGCTGCCATATGGGTGCCTTCATCACATCCGGTTTGACCTGCTGAAACCCATGAATAATTGAGATTAAGCTGGAAGCAGCATGGAAGCTATGTAGCACAGTAGACTGCTTTCTCTTGATCATGTCTAGTAAATAAATAATGTGATAACTTTGTATTGATCATATACACATTTTCATTCAAGGGATTGAAGCATCCAGTATAAGCTTGGGGATGAATGAATCATTTCAGAACACGCACCATAGACAGGACTTGGTGTCTCTCATCACCTAAAACATTGGACTGAGTTCATTCATCTGCTACTAGACCAGGGGACCTCAAACTTTATAAACAGAGGGCCAGGTCACAGTCCCTCAAACTGTTGGAGAGCGGAATTATAATTTGAAAAAAACATGAATGCCTACACACAATGCACATATATTATTTGTAGTGCAAAAACACTTAAAAACAATGCAATAATTAAAATGAAGAACAATTTTAACAAATATAAACTTATTAGTATTTCAATGGAAAGTGTAGACCTGCTTTTGGCTGATGAGATAGGAGTGTTGTTGTTGTTGTCATGTGCTTTCAAGTTGTTTCAGACTTAGATTGACCCTGAGTGAGGGCTGGGTAAATGACCTTGGAGGGCTGTATCTGGCCCATAGGCTGTAGTTTGAGGACCCCTGTGCTAGGCCATGCAGAGTAATAAAATCAAGTTAGATATGTGTATTACCAACCCTATGGTTCATGCATATTCATTTGGCTGTAGTAATATACCTCAGTAATGTGAATTAGCAGTATTACTGTTTTGCTTTGCCCAGTATTAACTGTCAAAGAGTGTCAATTTCAATGCTTTTTTTGTCCAAACACTTTTGTTTATTTCAGCTGTAATAGAAAAAGCTCATTTGAATTTAACCAAAGAAGAGTTGAAGCAACTTGTAACCAAATATGATTTTAAGAGTGTCGGCAAATTTGCCTACTGTGACTTCCTTCAAAGCTGTGTCTTGCTGTTTAAACAACAGGAATTGTCTCCTCTACAAAGAGTTGTAATCCAAAATCCACGACTACAGGTAAACATCTTTTGGGCAAGATGAGAAAATGATGTTGCCATAGAAAATTCTAATTCAGTTAAGGATTGAACATCACTTATTTGGAATTCTGAAATCTAAAGTGCTTCCAAAATTTCCATATGGATGACTGAGATAGTGATACCTTTGCTTTCTGAAGGTTCAGTGGACCAAAGTATTACAAATATTGTGTATACAATTACCTCCAGATTATGCATATAAGGTATATGTTCTGTCGCCGCTGGGCCTGTAGTTAGTTGACTTTAAGAATAGGATGTGTAACCTTTGCCCAGCGAGAAGCCAGGGGGCCCAAGGAGAAGTTCTCGGGGGCTTCCTCTACAAAAGAATCTTCAGACGGCGTGAGTCTTTTATTAATGAAATCAAACAGGAATTGCAAGGCTTTCTTGATAAAGTATTGGTTCTCTCAGTCTTGTCCACTGGGGACAGGCACTATCTTCAATAACTTTTCTTTAAAGGAAAATTCCCCCTTTTTAACTTCTCCCAGGCTGACTAAAATCCAACCCTCGCTGATGCGTGCTCCAGTACCGGGCCGAACTGCTTCTCGGATGCCGAGTGGACCTACCAGCAAGGCAGTGCATGTTCTCCAGCTGGAGTTCTTTAGTCTTTAAGGCTGTTTTCCTGGAGTTCTTAAAGCTGTTCTCCCCTGGATTGCTTAAAGCTATGGGAATGCTTCCCTGGCATTCTTTCCCTGGAGATTCTTAAAGCTGTTCTCCCCTGGAAATTCTTAAAGGTTGAAGCCTTTGTACAGGGGAAAGTTACACACATCCTATACATTGGTTAACCTAGCTTAGACTAACTAACAAAATGGCTCACTTCCCTTCTAAAGCCCAAAAAGGGGGCGGGACTAAGGAACCTAATAATAATTGACAAGTAATTGACCCAATAACTGCAAAGTAAGGAAAACCATCTAACTGCAAAGGCATAGAACTTTAAAATACATGCAGCAATCAACAAATAGCAAGATAAGATGGAGCTCCTGGTGCGTCTGTCCCAGAACAGTATATATGGAACATAAATGCATTTTATGTTTATACTTTAGTCCCATTTCTCCAGGATCCTTCTAAGGCTGGATCTACACTGTCATATAACACAGTTTAACTGCTTTGAACTGGGTTATATGAGTCTACACTGTGATATAATCCAGTTCCAATAAGATAATCTGGATTCAGAAACTGGATTATATGGCAGTTTAGATGACAAGTATTCCATATTTATTTAAAAAACACAGAAATCCAAAATATTTCTGGGCCCAAGCATCTGGATGATGGATATTCAGTCTGTATACCTTTACAGTTTCTGTTCATCAACTTGGTCACATGCATCAGTTTACTGTGCGGGTTATTTGCTTCTATTTTTTTGTATATAAGTTTCATATCCACAGTCCAGTATCTGTTTTTGCAGGGAGAAACCTTTGTTCTTTAGATGATACCACAATATTTTCAGTGACTAATTGGCAAGCTTAAATGCTAGAACATATTATTTTGCTGCTTCTAAGTATATCTAGATTTCCTCAAATATGCAGGATGCACGTAAAAACTATCAATCTCTGTCCAAGTATAGAATTTATGTTCATGGAGAAGGGAACATAAAGCCCTCACTTCTGGTAATTGTGCTCATCCCAACCCATGGATATTTATATGTTGGAATGTATATCTGATTTGGGAAAGTCTTCATGAGATTCGGCATTCAGACATCCAAAATGCAAAGGTCTATGGGGGAGGGGTGGATAGGGTCAGTAATATAACCTCACTGCTTTCTTCTTCATCCAAAGAATACCTGAATATGGCTACAATGTATATTAATCAAGGCCAATTTACCTTTCCTTCTTTGTCAGGGTACCCCTGGGCCACAGTCACCAACCTTTTTCAATGCAATGATGAGAATTCAGCCTCAGATCCTGCACTGCTGGAGACCAATGAGACGTACCTTTAAATTTCATGATGAAAGGGGGACTGGGCATCTAAGTGTTCAGGATTTCCGACAGGTAATTGTTTGTTTGTTTGTTTTGTTTAGATCAGCATTTCTCAAACTGGGAGTTGGGACCCCGGCGGGGGGGGGGGGGGGGCGTGAGGAGATGTCAAGAGGGGTCACAAAAGACACAGTATTTCCTGTTAGTCATGAAGGTTCCATATGGGAAGATTGGCCCAATTCTATCGTTGGTGGGGTTTCCCCTCCTTTCTCCAGACAGTTTGTAAGGTTTCTTTAAGTTTTTTTTGAGGGGGGGGGGGGGGAAAGGGGGAGGGAGGCCCAAGTGGGAGAGTTGCTGGCCTTCTCATGGTTTCATCCTCTCTTCACCCAACGGGGGGGGGGGGGGTGCAGCTGCTCCTGCAGTCAGGCTTGCCTTGAAGTCCTCTGGTCTTGGGGGAAGAGTTGCCTGGTTGCCATGTGGGCCTCATGGAGCCGCTGCGGTGGCTCCAGCTGCTGCCAGGGCTTGCCTCACCAAGCCCCCACCCCTCCGTTGGGGCAGGCCTTCTCCTTCCTTCCCTCTTTCCTTTCCTTAATCCCTCCCCTCCCCAAAAGAAAAAGGACTCTGCCTTCCTGCATGGAAAGGGACTCCATGGCAAGGCTTCTCTTCCCTCACAACAGTTGGTGCTTCATTCTTCTCGCACAATGGGGAGAGGGGCTTTTGTGCATGCTCTGTAAGGCATTTTTCTTTTTGGGGAGTTTTAAGTTATTTCCCCTTTGTTGTTTTTTTTATACTTTTTTTGGATTAGAATGTGTTTTGCTGCCAAATTTGGTGTCAGTTCATCCAGTGGTTTTTGAGTTCAGTTAATCCCACAAACGAACATTACATTTTTATTTATATAGATATCTGTTACACTGTCTCATTTGAGCAAACACAGCATTCCTGCAGTAGAAAAAAAGTCAGTGGAGGTTGGCAAAAGATTTTGCAAACTCTTATTTATATCTCCCCAACTCTGAATGTCTTACTGTACCAGGTATAGCTAAGCCTGTTTCTGTCTGTGGAACAAACATACCCCAAGTCAGTCTGCCAACCCAACTCGGTTGTATTGTGTTGACCCAATTCACAAATTAGCCCAATGCTATGATGGGGAAGTTGCAAGAAAAGGAGCCGTAGAACCATGTTGCCATGGGAACATTGGGAAAGAAAATGACTTAAGATATTCTGAACTGTGGAGGAACTGAATGAGGCAATTTTGCTTAAATGAATTGTGTGCATGTTTCAATTCCATTTTGGTTGCCTGCTGCTCACTTTCCTAGATGGGTCCTAATTAAAGATAAGCTATGTGTCAGTTTTTTGTGTGTGTTTTCTGCAGGTGCTTCGAAAGTATGGTATTAACCTGTCTGAAGAGGAGTTCTTTCACATCTTGGAATATTATGACAAATCATTAACTTCCAAAATCTCCTACAATGAATTCCTCCGAGCATTCCTGCAGTAGAAAGAGGGGAAAAGATGCCTCCTTCCAGTCTTGGAGAATAATTAGGCAAGACAGCTGTGATTGCTGAAATATATTTCCTCATTTTAAACTAATAAAACTATATAAACTCAGCTTTTTGTTTAATAGTTCATCAGCAGTCTTATAATGTTGATACAGTGCAAACTGTGGTGGTGTCTGGTGAAGTAAATCTTCAATAGCTGGGGCTATTAATTTTCTCATAACCCATTTAGCTGGGAAAACCAAAAACAATTAAAGTTGTTACAGTGATAGTTCCGGGGCTTTTAATTGGCATTTTCCAAATGCAATAACTTAATTTTTTCAATTAAAATATTCGATAGAAAACGAACGTTCAATTTAGGCTTTAAAAGGCACACTGTTCCATTTTATTTGCTGTCACCTTCCAAATGGATTGTCTCTAATACATTATTCTTCATGATTCACAAATAGAATGCCTCAGGATTTTTTAAAAATAATCTTTATTAGAAATTTTTGGTTTACAATTAAAAGAAATAAAATAAAAGAAGAAAACGATAGATCCGTGTCTAAAAGGGTGTAATAAGTCAGCAAACAGTAAGAAAAAAGTGAGAAAAAGAGAAGAAAGAAAAAGAAAGAGAGAAAGAGAAAGAGAAAGAAAGAATATAGAAAAGAAAAATTATATATCTAAAATCAAGAGATAGACAGACACGGAAGCTATTTTGACTTCCTGGTATCTTCTAGAACAGTGTTTCTCAACCTGGGGGTCGGGACCCCTGTGGGGGTCGCGAAGGGGTGTCAGAGGGGTCGCCAAAGAACATCAGAAAACACAGTATTTTCTGTGGTCATGGGATTCCATGTGGGAAGTTTGAGCCAATTCTATCATTGGTGGAGTTCAGAATGTTCTTTGATTGTAATGAACTATAAATCCCAGCAACTACAACTCCCAAAAGTCAAGGTCTATTTTCCCCAGGCTCCACCAGTGTTCACATTTGCGCATATTGAGTATTTGTGCCAAGTTTGGTCCAGATCCACCATTGCGCGAGTCCACAGTGCTCTCTGGATATAGGTGAACTACAACTCCCAAACTCAAGGTCAATACCCACCAAACCCTTCCAGTGTTTTCCATTGGTCATGGGAGTTCTGTGTGGCAAATTAGGTTCAAATCCATCGCTGGTGCAGTTCAGAATGCTCTTTGATTATAGGTGAACTATAAATCCCAGCAACTACAACTCCCAAATTACAAAATCAATCCTCCCCTAACCCCACTAGCATTTACATGTGGTTGCATTGGGTATTTGTGCCCAGTTTGGTCCAGTGAATGAAAATACATCTTGCATATCTGATATTTACATTATGATTTATAACAGTAGTAATATGACTGTTATGAAGTAGCAACAAATACAATATGGTTGGGGGTTACCACAACATGAGGGACTGTATTAAGGGGTCACAGCATTAGGAAGGTTGAGAACCACTGTTCTAGAGGTCCTTTTCTTTTCTGTGCCGTCACACGCAGACACTATAAAGTTAAAACTAAGATGTGCTTCTCTCTTTATCTGAGTGAACCACAGGTGCCTTTCTTAGAAGCTCAAGATTCCCAGCAACTGAGGCCAGTCCAGATTTGAACATCAACAGAACATTTATTTTTCAAAGTCCTTGAGACTTGGCACAGCTTGATGGAGTTACAAACACAAAAAGTCAATTTGTGAAACCATATAGATGTTCTTTCTTTCCTTTTTCCTTCAGTTACCGCGTTAATCTTTCCCCAGAGGTAGAAAAATCCTGGGATCTTTTACCCTAACCCTGAGCTGTTATCTTCCAGAAAGAGCAGGTCTTCCCCTATCTAAGCTCAAGATTAGTTTTGGAGATGAAGTAATGGAGCCTCTATCAATGGCAGAGAAATCTTGAGATATTCCCTGCCCCAGCGCTGAGCTACTGTCCTTTAGAAAGACCAGGTCTTTCTCTATCTGAGCTCAGCACCAGTTTCAAAGGCGAGAGGGTAACCGTACTCACAATGGTTTGTCCGAGCTGCCTAGCTTGGCCACCAGCACATCTGATCTCCAACATCTTCGTTAAGCACTCATCTTCATCTGGTATTTCTTTTTGCTTCCATCTTCTCGCATAACAAATTCTTGCTGCCATGGTCATAAAATATAATAACTTGTCCGTTTTTTTTCTATTTCTAGTTCATGCATTCCTAATAAAAATAATTCTGGTTTCCATGGGATATTTATCTTCAATATTTTTTGTAGTTCTTTCTGTACCTCTTTCCAATATCTTTTAGTTTTGTCACATGTCCACCACATGTGGAAATATGAACCTTCTTTTTCTTTACATTTCCAGCATTGTGTACTCGTATTATTATAACTCTTCCCCAACTTCTTCGGAGTCATATACCATCTGTATTCTGTCTTTACCCAATTTTCTTTCAAATCAATTGCACAGCTATATTTTATTTTTTTTCTCCAAATTTCTTCCCATTCTCTTGCTTGATAGTTCTTCTAAAGTTTTCGTTCCACCTTCTCATCTTTCCTTCTTTTGATTTTGATTCCCATTCTAATAGTTTTTTATATATCTTTGTTATTAAGTTTTTTTCTGATTCCATTATTTTTCCCAGAGGTTTTTTTCTTGAGTAAACCCAATCTCAGGATTTATTGGTTGCAGCCCAGTGGAATTAGATGTGCATAAGCCCTCTGAAATCTTTGAGGCACAATTTGGGGTGCCACACTAAAGAACACAGAGACTATATACGTAACAAACCACCTTCTGTATTTCAATACTGTATAAACCAACAGGTTACCTGTGTCTGAAAAGCTGAATCTCCAGTCTCTAACAGATCACAGGTCTACAGACGTTACATGCAACTTCTAGATCGATTCCATCAGCGTTGCCTCCGAAAAATCCTGCAAATCCTGCAAATCTCTTGGGAAGACAAGCGGACAAATGTCAGCATGCTGGAAGAAGCAAAGACCACTAGCATTGAAGCGATGGTCCTCCTCCATCAACTCTGCTGGACCGGCCACGTTGTCTGGATGCCTGACCACCGTCTCCCAAAGCATTTGCTCTACTCAAGAACGGTGTGAGGGAATTGGGCCATCTGTAAGGATGTTGCCGTGAGTATGCCAGGATGTTTTGATGTTTTACCATCCTTGTGGGAAGCTTCTGTCATGTCCCTGCATGGGGAGCTGGAGCTGACCGAGGGAGCTCATCCATGTTCTCCCCGGATTCAAACCTGTGACCTGTCAGACTTCGGTCCTGCCAGCACAGGGGTTTAACCCACTGCACCACCGAAGGCTCCTATGATGATGTGTGCCCCTGCCACACATTAAACAGGGACTAAACAACTTCTAAAAAGGCACAAAATGGTCAATGTGGCCCCTGGCACACACTAAAGAGACCCTAAACAACGTCTTTTAAAGGAACGAAATGGACAAAGTGGCCCCTGGCACACACTAAAGAAACCCTAAACTACTTTTAAAAGGAACAAAATGGGCAATGTGGCCCCTAGCACACACTAAAGAGACCCTAAACAACTTCTGAAAGGCACCAAATGGGCAAAGTGGCCCCTGGCACACACTAAAGAGGACCTAAACAACTTCTAAAAGGCACCAAATTGGCAAAGTGGCCCCTGGCGCACACTAAACAGGGCCTAAACAACTACTAAAAGGCATCAAATGGACAAAGTGGCCCCTGGCACACATTAAACAGGGACTAAACAACTTCTAAAAGGCACCAAATGGGCAAAGCGGCCCCTGGAATACATTAAACAGGGACTTAACAACTTCTAAAAGGCACCAAATGGGCAAAGCAGCCCCTGGCGCACACTAAAGAGGCCCTAAACAACTACTAAAAGGCACCAAATGGGCAAAGTGGCCCTTGGCACACACCAAAGAGGCCCTAAACAACTACTAAAAGGCATCAAATGGACAAAGTGGCCCCTGGTACACACTAAAGAGGCCCTAAACAACTTCTAAAAGGCACCAAAAGGGCAAAGTGGCCCCTGGCACACATTAAACGGGGACTAAACAACTTTTAAAAGGCACAAAATGGGCAAAGCGGCCCCTGGCACACATTAAACAGGGACTAAACTTCTAAAAGGCACAAAATGTGCAAAGCGGCCCCTGGCACACACTAAAGAGGCCCTAAACAACTAAAAGGCACCAAATGGGCAAAGTGGCCCCTGGCACACACTAATGAGGCCCTAAACAACTTCTAAAAGGCACCAAAAGGGCAAAGCGCCCCCTGGCACACATTAAACAGGGACTAAACAACTTCTAAAAGGCACAAAATGGGCAAAGTGCCCCCTGGCACACACTAAAGAGTCCCTTAAAAACTTCTAAAAGGCACCAAATGGGCAAAGTGGCCCCTGGAAAAAAACTAAAAAAAAAGCCTGCCCGAGTGTGATGGAGGCTCCTCCTTTGGAAGCTTTTAAAAAGAGGCTGGATGGCCATCTGTCAGAGGTGCTTTCAATGCAATATTCCTGCTTCTTGGCAGGGGGTTGGACTGGATGGCTCATGAAGTCTCTTCCAACTCTATGATTCTATGAAAGATATGGAAAATAAAACATACAAAAGAAGTGGCACATGGCAGACTAAACAAACTCCAGAATCCCTCTTACTGCGGAAAGTCTTATCCAGGAAAAATAATGAATTTGTGGCATTAAAGCTCCACATGTATAAGCACATATGGGCTAATGCTCTGGAAAAAAATGCTTTATCTTCTTTTGAAATGGAAAAGAATCATGCAGGAATATGCAGCTCAGAGTAAGTAATATTGTGTGAGTAATTAGAATTCTACACATTAATAAAAATCGTTCAAAATCCTTGTAACCTTTTGTGTTTAATCCTCATTTGAAAACAGCTCTCAAGTTCTTCCTTTTTATAGCATTTCTAATATCCTCTGGTCTCCGTGAAATGCTGCCCTTTAAGTGCAGTGTGCTTGTCTCTGTGTCTGGGAATTAAACAACAATGATAAAATAATTAATATACTAATCTTGATGATTCCCTGCACTCGAAAGCAGCTCTGTTTTAACCAGTACAATTCCACATTTGGTGTGGCTACGCAATTCTTCATATAAAGAGAGAGCATTCATTTCCCCTGCCATCGTCCCCAAAAGCATTCCTCTGCTGAGAAGGATAACTTGATCAGATGGGAGATGGTGAGAACACTTCCCCCTCCCGACTCGCACACTTCCTTAATTTTGCACCGCATTATGCCTTATCTTGCAGCTACCATAATTCATACACAGTTGTCAGGGTAGGGATGTTGCTTCCTTTCTTCCAATTGTCTCCAGGAAATCTGCTGTCGTAAGAAGAAACAACACTGTGGAGGAAGAAAGGCGGGTATCTCCGGATTCCTTGACACATCATGCCAGCATATTTTTCATTAGTGCTACTGGCAGGAGGACTTGACTCAACAACTCCAAAGGGATTAAAGAACACTCTTTTTTGCTGTAAAAACAAATCAAATCGTGCAACTTTTTTCATATAAAAAAGCAAATTCTTTAAAGGCATCGAAGGCAATTGTCACACTCTTTCTTTATCCAGCCTTGGGGGGGGGGGAGTGGGGGTGGCTCGATGAATTTCAAATGACAGCATTTTGAAGTATGCTGGATAATGCAGAAAACACCTACTGTTTGCAGCCGTATGTTCCAGAAATGCCTCCCTACGAGCTTGTGCAAACTTTAAAGGGACTACCGCTATTCTGCTTCCCTTGTCCCTATTGCATGCCTCTGTTGTCCGGGCCCACATGCATGCCGCCCCCCGTCCAGCCCCCTCTCTCCCCTTTCTCGGCCGGCTTCCGCCCTGCCTTCTGTGGGGTTGCCCTTGCTGCCCCCCGGCATCGGCCCTTTCCGCCTCGACTCCCGCGGCCCGGCCGCGGTGTTTTCCTGGGGCCCTGCTCTAGAGCTCCCTTATTACACTCCCCCCGCCCATTGGCGGCGGGCCCATTAGACCGCATCCAAGAGTTCTTTTTCACTGGCCAGGCCCGCGCAGCATCCATCTTTTTCCCTGCTTTCCCCCCTGCCCCGGTCCCCCCCGTTGTGCCGCCCCGCCATCGAGGTTTTATTTGTGATTCAGCTGAAAAGGATGCCAAGCTGCAATCATTCGCCAACAGAACATGAGGAGAGTACACCAATACAGTCATATTTATAGTGAATTCAAAGTTGCAGAGTTCAAACTCCCCGCCCCGGCTTCCCTGTTGTTCCCTGCCATGATTGGGCGATGGGCGAACAGCTAGGAGGCGGTCCTCCCGCCCCCGGTGCCTCTGGATCAATCAGGAAGCTCCAGTGGTCCGTGAGATCCAATGGGGAGACCTCTGCCACCTGGGAGCAACAGCAAATCAGGAGAGAGGGAGGCGGGATTGGAGAGCACAAAGGAATCTGGGAAGGAGTCTTTAAACAAAGGAAATGCCATGTGGCCTGAGACAAAAAGCTCAAACGCCCCGCTCACCTCGGACCACCTCTTATTGTGTTCATGCGGTTGTGCCTCCCATGTGTCCCAAAATCCCGTATCCTTCATGGGCCTGGACCGAGTGCGGTTTCCTGTATCCCTGGGCCATACACGAAAAGCAGAGGGGAAGATTTCCCCTTATCTTACTTGAAGAGTGACAGAAACTTTTGCCAAACAATTCTTTACTCTAGTGGGCCATTTCCGATGCTAGAGATTAGGATCTCCTTATTTTATCCATGCAAGTGTGTCTTTGGCGGGTGGTTTCAGTAATCGCTAATGGCTTTTGTTTCTGAAGGCCAGGGGGTTCCCTTACATATTTCTTTGGAAGGAGAAGGAGCAAAAGGTCAGGAATGCAAGGAAACAAAAAACATATAGAAATTATACACAGGGAAATCATATGCAGGCATCTTCCCATCCAGGGCCCCAAAGAGAAATTAATAATACCAATTATAAAAAGCAGACGATATCAGGACACAGATGATCACAAGTTGAAAGAGATGCTAAAAGTGGTGTTAGCCACATATATATGATAGTTAAGTGCAGCTTTTATCATTTATGATTATTTTTCTACCGAAAAAACGTATAATTCCCGTGAAAAATATATTATTATTATTATCTGAAGAAGACACAAAAATAATTTTATATTATGTTAATACTTAAAATGTTCTAATTTCATGTATCCCTTACTATGTATCCCTTCAAAGTATGTCAGGCATGCATTCTTTCCAACAATACAAAATACCTCCATCTTCAAATAAGCAGATACAACATGCTGTTCAAATTAAAGTGTGTTTTTTTTTCAAAAGGCGCATCACTTTTGCTAGAGCATATCTGATTTTTAACTACATTCTAGCAGAGCTTATCCGGTGCATATGAATTTTAAATAAAAGAAGGCAGTGAGTGAGCAATGAATATCAACACGCAGTGAGTGAAATACATATTTCTCACGGTGAATTTGATGCAGACTTGGCTGGTTACATATTTAGAATGGACGTCACTAACACAGATTGTAGAGAGAGAAAACTGCAGGAGAAGTTTTATACATCTAAGTTTGAAAGCAATGTGTTTTTTTTTTCAGTTTGTAACAGAAAGAGTAAGTATCCAGATATATTTGTTGATTATCTTGTCAAATTGACAGTGGATTTAGCCAGACATGAGCAAACTTCAGCGCTTCGGGTGTTTTGGACTTCAACTCCCACAATTTCCAACAGCCTACTGGCTGTTAGGAATTGTGGGAGTTGATGTCCATAACAACCGTAGGGCCAAAGTCTGCTCATGCCTGAGTTAGACCATGACTGTGTTGACCACTAGCATCAATGTGTTTTAATACCATTTACACCTGGTTATGATTAATTGTTTGAGGTCCTTAGAAAGTGAGTTCCAGAGTCAAGGGGCCACCACCAAAAAGGCCCTCTCTCTCATCCCCACCAATCGCGCTTGCGATGCTGATGGGAGCGTGAGCAGGGCCTCTCCAGATGATCGAAGAGATCGTGTGGGTTCGTATACAGAGATGCGGTCATGTAGATAGGTGGGTCCCAAACCGTTCAGGCCTTTGTAGGTAAGAACCTGGACCTTGAATTGGGTTCAGAAAATGAATG
>NW_026847549.1:105650619-105866411 GCF_025583915.1 Anolis sagrei ordinatus
GTTGATTCCTGGATCTTGGTCTTGATGATGCATTGTATCAGCACAGAATCTGAATTAAAATTAAAAATGCTTGGCACCTGAAAGACTACTAGATATGATCTGGCATACGCTTTCACAGACTCCAGCCAATTTTATTAGGCTATTTATTTATTTATTTAGTATCAAAAGCATTGCATAAATTAGTATAAAACTGATACAAATAGAAGGAGCACAGGTGGCTAAATATCTTTTGACCAAAAACGGGCAACAGCAATGGCATTGTCTGTAGCCTCTAACACTTCTTCCTCTGTACATGAGGCAGGGCATAGTGGACAAGCATACAGTAGCGGAGTTGTCTGTTCTGCTCCACAGTCACACAAGGTGTGGGATTCTTTTAGGTAGTGCTATTTTGCCAGGTTGTCTTTTGATCTCCCCACTCCACTTCTGAGTCTGTTCAGGGACTTCCAAGTTGCCCATTCTTGGTTTGCACCTGGAGGAAGTCCCTTGTGGGGGGCCATCCAGTTGGGATTTCCTGGTCTAGCTGCCCAGAGGGATACTCTTGCTTGAGGGGCTTCAGCCTCCCCCTCCCCGAAATTCTCATGGTGGTCCGTGAGAAGGCCTTACTGGTACATTATTTAAACTGCTATGTTTATTCATATCATGATCTGATCACCATGCTCAATATATCCATATGCATGGGAGTATTCGGGTAACAATACAAAAGGTTTCCTAGGATAGACCCTCTTTCACTCAGACTCAGCCCCCCCCCCCTCCCGAATCAAACTCAGCTCCTCCCAAATCAAAATCCTGGCTACGGGCCTGCCCTTGCTGTTGCTAGGGGGACGCCAAGGGGAGTGGTAGTTCTCATAAAGCTTTTCCTTGATTTGAGTCTACTGGGAGGAGGCTGGTAGCCATGTAGTGG
Source organism: Anolis sagrei ordinatus (assembly GCF_025583915.1). Lineage (NCBI taxonomy): Eukaryota > Metazoa > Chordata > Lepidosauria > Squamata > Anolidae > Anolis > Anolis sagrei. Next base: position 105,651,521 of record NW_026847549.1, read on the forward strand.
GAGGCTTTCACAATGTTCAACTTTATTTCTCTCGCATTTAGCAGCAACTTCCCGTCGCACATTGGGGGGGGGGGGGGCAATGCCAGCTAGCTTGTAGGGTTTATCAACAGGTGTCCCTGTGATTATTCTGCATGTTTCATTCAATGCTATGTTCACCTGCTTTGCATGGGCAGACCTATGCCGAACAGGGCAGGCATACTCAGCAGTTGAGTAAGACAAGACTAGGGCTGATGTTCTTACGAATATTAGGTCTGCTCCCCATGTGCTGCCAGTAAGTTTTCGCAGGATATTATTGCGTGCAGCTACTTTGTGCTTGGTGTTCAAGCAGTGTTTCCTATATGCTAGTGTTCAATCTGAGGTGACACCAAGATATTTAGGATGGAAACAATGTTCAAGCTCTTGACCTTCCCAGATGACTTTCAATTTCCTATTGACTTCACGGTTGCGTAGGTGGAAAGTACACACTTGTGTCTTGGCAGGGTTAGGCTTCAGCTGGTTATCTTTGTAATAGCTGGAGAGATCTTTCAAGGAATTAGTAAGTTGGATTTCAACTGTTTCAAAGTCTTTTGCTTGTGTTGTTAGGCCAAGGTCATCAGCATATATAAAGCTCTTTGTGAGTGGTGGTTATTGCTGATTATTATTATTATTATTATTATTATTATTATTATTATTATTATTTGGCAATGAAGCTATGGATGCTGGTGCCAAATAAAAGGTGGTTGCCTTTCAAGTGCCACAAGATTCTTCATTGTTTTAACTGCAATAGCTTTGTATGGATAGTGGGATACCTCATCCAATGTGTAAAGAATTCAGAGGAACTGCCAATAAGAATCTTTTTCTTTACTGCCTCTCAAGAGTTTTGAACAAATATTGTGATAACATGCAGCCTGACTATCATGAGAATAGTAAAATGATGCCGTATCAGGTCCAATACAGTATGGAATTTGCCTTTGGGCGACTTGGCTCTCCAATAATGCTAGATGAAGACGTGGGTCCTACTATTGGAGGTGTCTCTTGATGGCATTTGTAGTTCTCACCCCCATCCAGGGCTATTGATCCTTTTGCAGAATTAGTTTAATGTGCCTCAGCCTGAATCAGGACCAGTGTGTGCATTAAGCATTCAGTTCAAAGCTGTGCTGGAATTCTTTGGATGTTTAGAAAGAGGTTTATCTATTAATCATGGTTTATCTGTCTCAGTGTATGGTGAATTATACAACAAAGAGTTTTGAGCAGCCTCTAGCAGCCCTTGTTCTGTTCAGGCATATTGTGAATCACGCTTTTCAAAGGAAAGGTAGCAAGAGGGAAAAAAACACAATTCATAAACAAGAGCAAAAGGCTGTTACTTCAGAGGAAGCATGACATCGTGATTCCTAAAGGCTTCCAAATACCATGTTGTTGTGAAGAATCTGCCTAATATATGTCAACTTTGTTGAAATACAAAGTCAATGGTTTTGCATCAGAGACGAGCTCGCCCAAGGGTTTCAGTTTGATCTTGAGATACTCTGGTTCTTAGCTCCCCTCCCTCCAAATAAGAAGATGGCTTACAGAAATTTAGAAACATTAGGTACAGTTATCTCAATTTAGCTACTGTAAAAGGTGTTTGATTTCAGCTGTTGTTTTGCCTTATGAAATTCCTCCACATTAAGGCAGATGTCTGAATTTGTGGACAGAAGCATTGCACTAGAAGTCCCTCCACTCTTCTTTCTTTCTTTGCCTCTAAGAACCATACAGGAAGATTGCACCGGGATTGCGGCACAGCTGACTGAGTGTCAGCTGCATTAAAATCACTCTGACCAAAAGGTCATGAGTTCGAAGCCAGCCCGGGTTGGAGTGGGTTTCCAACCAATTGTGTGTAGCCTGTTGTCAACTTTTTGCAACCCGAAAGACAGTTGCATCTGTCAAGTAGGGAAATTAGGTACCACCTTAAAGTGTGGGGAGGCTAATTAACTAATTTATGAGGCCATAAAGAAAGACTCCAGCAAAGCATTCCAGTGGGGAAGCATGCGGGGAATGCGGAAGCACTTCATCAGCGTCGCAGATGGACGATGAAAGCAACAGCTCCCCTGGCGGCCAGAAAAAGTTAAATAGCCTCTGTGTATGTCTGTATATGTTTGTATGTCAAAAATTGGCATTGAATGTTTGCCATATATGTGTACACTGTAATCCGCCCTGAGTCCCCTGCGGGGTGAGAAGGGCGGAATATAAAAGCTGTAAATAAATAAATAAATAAATAAATTGCATTAGTTATGCGGTCGGTCTCATGTCATTGGGACATTGAATTTAGCCCAAACTTCAAATCACCTTTCCACGGTGCTATTTTTTAACATCTTCAGTACCATGAACACATCTTGCAGCAGTGTTGATCACAGGTGTATGACAAGGATAAAGAGAGAGATCTAAATATTAAAATTAAATGGGTGGAATTAACAACGTGCTTGCAAATTGCAACCTTCCAGGCATTGCAATGACAACCAGGAACTTGGAATCATCTCAGCTTTGTGAGGGAGTTTGTGATAGTATTTCCACATTCCACAGTATGTCAACTTCACAAATTATTTGTGGAATTTTCTCATAATATTTGTTGGAGAGCCCCAAGTGGCGTAGTGGGTTAAACCCCTGTGCCGGCAGGACTGAAGACCAACAGGTTGCAGGTTCGAATCCGGGGAGAGACGGATGAGCTCCCTCTATCAGCTCCAGCTCCTCATGCAGGGACATGAGAGAAGCCTCCCACAAAGATGATAAAAACATCAAATCATCCAGGCGTCCTCTGGGCAACATCCTTGCAGACGGCCAATTCTCTCACATCAGAAGCGACTTGCAGTTTCTCAAGTCGCTCCTGACACGACAAATATATATATGTTACTCTCATTGAACAACTGCACTGGGAGATGCGCTTGTGGCACACCTCCCAATGCTCTCACCCAGAGTCCACCTTTAAGTGATGCAGTCTGTAGTGAATCTTACCTAGTAGGTCGAAAAGGAAGCCTGGATAAAAGTGTGGCAAACCTCCATTTTGAGAGTGTATGCCAGGGAAGCAGCCATCTTGAGTGAGGATAGCTAGAAGATGGGAGGAGTTTGAGGTCTCCTGGAATTGGCTAGAGCAGATGGGGGGAGCCAAGTCTTAGGAGGGAAAAGATTTCAGCTTCTGAGGAGAAGAGAATTGGGAGCTGGTGGGAGAAGTGTTTTTCGAAACTAGGTTTTCAGAGAGAGCGTCTGTGTCAGGCAGGGCTGATTAGCTGACAGGAAAGGTCTGACAGCAACCTGATTTCTTGTGGGAGATAGCACAAGGGATTAGCTCTCTAGACTGAGTTAGTTAGCAGTAAGAACTCTGGGAGAATTAGCTGATAACTCAGGGGACTACCTAGGTTAGGTCAGTCAGAAACTCATGGCTATTTCTCTGAAGTAGAGTGAGGGATTTTTGTAACCAGCAACTATATCTGTTTGATTAGCTCTGATCTGGCCACGGTGGTCCATGCTCTTGTTACATCCCAAATAGATTACTGCAACATGCTCTACGTGGGGTTGCCTTTGAAAACTGTTTGGAAACTTCAATTAGTCCAACGGGCGGCAGCTAGATTACTCACCGAAACATACCACCCCTCTGCTATGTCAGCTCCACTGGCTGCCCATCCAGTTCCAAGCACAATTCAAAGTGCTGGTTTTGACCTATAAAACCCTATACAGCTCCGGCCCAGCATACCTGTCCAAACGTATCTCCTTCTATGGCCCACCTCGGAGTTTAAGATCTTCTGGGGAGGCCCTGCTCTCGGCCCCACTGATGGGGAAACACTGGGTTAAATCCTTGTGCTGGCAGAACTGAAAACTTGACAGGTCACACGTTTGAATCTGGGGAGAACACGGATGAGCTCCCTCTGCCAGTTCCAACACCTCATGCAAAGACATGAGAGAAGCCTCCCACAAGGATGGTAAAACATCAAAACATCTGGGCATCCTCTGGGCAACATCCTTGCAGACAGCCAATTCTCACACCAGAAGCAACTTGCAGTTTCTCAAGTCATTCCTGATACAAAAAAAAAAGGTGACTGCATTGCTTTAAAAGTACGGTTTTGGGTTTTTTTTTATTGCTTCATGGCCAATTATAATTGTCAATTATATACTTAAAACATTGATATAATTGACAATTATAAACAGAATCTGCAAACTGATCGTCGTCTACTGATATTCTACATTGTAGATGTTAATGTTTTTATTACATGTATGTTTAAACCACAGAGATGTTTAAATAATCTCTGTGAAAATGTAACAATGCAATTGCATATCAGAACAAAAAGGCAATTATGAGACATTAAAGTTGTGTGCTCATCGTTGCGTGGCCAAAGAATGGGGGGAGAAATGTGTCATTTATCTTTAACGCAAACTAGAACTGCAGCTGCAATTCATCTGTTTAGAAGTATAAATGGCCTGATTCTATATTCAGTTTGACTGTTGAATAAAAAACTACTTTCTCGAAATCGAATGGGATTATTTCTTTCAGACATTAGTACTGCTTGAAAATTTAGCACCTAGCACTATCCATTCCAATTTCCTAGTCTGTAGAAATGTTCTAAGGATATGTTCTAAGATGACCACCACCACCATGGATACATGAAATTATGGTTAATAGCAAACTATATTTTCACTTTACCTGGGCTGGAAGTATACCATAGAAGAGCATTGGAGGGCCTTGAAATGTCCAGCAAAAAAATCATAGAGGATATTTTTTGGAATGTAGGTAAACAAAACTGTGGATATCAGATTTGTGGATAAGGCAGTTGTAAAGGAGATCAACGACACCTTGGGCAGGGTGGACAAGCAATCCCACCGCTGCGACCAGTGTAAAAAAGATGAACGACAATCTTGGACAGAGGGGGAACAACTAATCCACCCACTGCCCTACAGTGTAAAGATGTTAACGTTCAGCTGGACACTACTTCAACGACGCTAAATGACTATAGCAAGGGGGAAAGACTCTCTTGTCCCACCTCAGTAATATTGTCAAGTGACCAACTGTATTAACATTGTTAATGACCGATGTATTAGGTAGATTCGCCGCCACCACCTCAATTAATGTCTGAGGAAAACATGAGTGTGAATGTGAAAATAGGTAAAGTTTGTTCCTCTCTAACAATTGCTTCTTTTGCTGACTGGACTGAAAGTAGTTTTCGTTAGGCTAGCTGAAATCAAATGTGTAGGACAGACCGAGGCAGACACCAGTTTAAAGATGAATTATAAACAGGTTTATTTTAAACTTGGTGAACAAATCAACTCTTCATAGGAGTGGTACAAAAGCGTAATGCTGTAACTGAGGTTTAGCTGTTTAGACAAGCAATCTTTTCTTAAGACTTTAACTTTTGTTTCCTGTGAGTTCCTTACTTCACACTGGCCCTTACACTGACACAGTGTGCCACTGAGAACAGCCCACTGACTGTCTCACAGAGCAAAATAGGCTTTCCTTCACTGACCCTTCTATATACAGTGAACCAGGAACCTATGCCTTTCCTATGCTCTAACCCTCAAGGCTCACTTCAAAAGTTCTCCCTGTCTAAATTCCTCTCAGCTTCCTCTTCCTAACTATCCTTCTACACTCTTCGATGTTTAAAGCTCTTCTCTCCAGCTTGTCAAATAAGACAGCCTTTTTCCCCTCTCAAACCTAACTCCTCCCCTGACTGCTCTAGCCAATCAGGAGTCGGTTGACTCCTCCCTCTTGCCTCTTAGCTCTCCTGCCTATCTCTCAACATGTCAGCTACTGACTTTCCAGGCTTCGGCCTTCCTGGCAAAAGGTTAGATTCATGACAGCAGTCATATTGTATAAGCTGTTTACACAGAACCATAGATTCATAGAATTTGAAGAGACCAGTCCAACTCCCTGCCATGTAGGAAAAGGACAATCAAAGCACCCTTGAAAGATGGCCATCCAGCCTCTAGAAGTCTGTGAAGAAGGAGGCTCCCTCACACTCCAAGCAACTGTTGAACAGCTCTTATGACCAGGAAATTCTTATTTCTGTTTAGGTGGTAAACTGGAGTGGAAATCATCTATTGGACAGATGGCAAGCTTTTTAACCTCAGCAGACTGAAAGCCAAAACCAAGGTTATAACAACATCTGTTATAGAACTCCAATATGCTGATGACAACATCATTCAGAAGAAGACCTACAAGCCACTCTAAACACCTTCGCAGAAGTATATGAGAAGCTTGACCTGTCACTGAACATCGAGAAAACCAAAGTGCTCTTCCAGCAGTCACCAGCCAATCCCTCTCCAATGCCAGATATGGTGTAACATTAGAAATGGTGTAACATTAGAAAATGTTGACCATTTCCGCTACCTTGGCAGCCACCTCTCCACAAAAGTCAACATTGACACTGAAATACAACACCGCCTGAGCTCTGCGAGTGCAGCATTTTTCCGAATGAAGCAGAGAGTGTTTGAGGACTGAGACATCCGTAGAGATACCAAGGTGCTTGTTTATAAAGTTATTGTCCTCCCAACCCTGCTATATGCCTATATGTGGACTATCTACAGACATCACATGCAACTCCTAGAACAATTTCATCAGCATTGCCTACGAAAAATCCTGCAAATCTCTTTGGAAGACAAGCAGACAAATGTCAGCATGCTGGAAGAAGCAAAGACCACCAGCATTGAAGCGACTGTCCTCCGCCATCAACTCCGCTGGACCGGCCACATTGTCCGGATGCTCAACCACCGTCTTCCAAAGCAGTTGCTCTACTCTGAACTCAAGAACGGAATGTTGGTGGGCAGGAAAAGAGATCTAAAGATGGGCTCAAAGCCAACCTTAAAAACTCTGGCGTAGACACTGAGAACTGGGAAGCCCTGGCCCTTGAGCACTCCAGCTGGAGGTCAGCTGTGATCAGCAGTGCTGTAGAATTTGAAGAGGCATGAATGGAGGATGAAAAAGAGAAATGTGCCAAGAGGAAGGCACATCAAGCCAACCCCGACCTATGAACCCACTGCCAGTACACCTATCTTGGAAGTCAATCCTACTCGGACAACGAGGGATCGCCTAAGTAAGGTAAGTCATCCTATCAAGTTGGCAAATGCATCAAGATCCAAAGACAGAAACAGGGAAAGTCAAGATCAGAAATAAAAAAAAAGTTGGGAGAAACTTTTATATAAGTCAGGCCCATAGCCAGGATTTTGTTTCGGGGGGGGGGGGGCTGAGTTTTTTGGGGGGGGCTGAGTCTGAGTGAAAGAGGGTCTACCCTAGCAAACCTTTTGTATCGTTACCCCAATACTCCCATGCATATGGGATATATTGAGCATGGTGATCAGATCATGATATGAATAAACATAACAGTTTAAATAATGTACAGTAAGGCCTTCTCGCAGACCACCCTGAGAATTTCGGGGGGGGGGCTGAACCCCCCAACCCCCCCCCCCCCCCCGGCTACATGCCTGATATAAGTCTACACTGCCAGATAATCTGGGATAAGCAGATCTGGGATCGTGTCCTGGGCAGGGAAGATCCAGCCTATGTCATTCTTTTCCCACTTCTTTCCACTAGGTCAGCATTTCTCAACCTGGGGGTCAGGACCCCTGGAGGGGTCGCGAGGGGGTATCAGAGGGGTCGCCAAAGACCATTAGGAAACACAGTATTTTCTGTTGCTCATGGGGGTTACATGTGGGAAGTTTGCCCAATTCTATCGTTGGTGGAGTTCAGATTGCTCTTTGATTGTAGGTGAACTATAAATCCCAGCAACTACAACTCCCAAATGTCAAGGTTTATTTTCCCCAAACTCCACATATGGGCATATTGAGTTTTCATGCCAAGTTTGGTCCAGAGCCATAATTGTTCGAGTCTACAGTGCTCTCTGGATGTAGTGAACTACAACTCCAAAACTCAAGGTCAATGCCCACCAGACCCTTCCAGTATTTTCTGTTGGTCATGGGAATTCCGTGTGCCAAGTTTGGTCCAATTCCATCACTGATCAAGTTCAGAATGCTCTTTGATTGTAGGTGAATTATAAATCCCAGCAACTACAACTCCCAAATAACAAAATCAATCCCTCCTCCCAACCTCACAATTATTCAAATTTGGGCGTATCGGGTATTTGTGCCAAAAATGGTCCAGTGAATGAAAATACACCCTGCATTACAATTTATAACAGTAGCAAAATTACAGTTATGAAGTAGCAACGAACATAATGTTATGGTTGGGGGTCACCACAACATGAGGAACTGTATTAAGGGGTCGCAGCATAAGGAAGGTTGAGAACCACTGGTTTAACCCATTGTGCCACCTAATGCAGTCACTGCAATGCAGCCATTTCCATGGTTAGGGGTCACCATGGTTATGGTTATGGTTAGGGGTCACCACAACATGAGGAACTGTATTACCATGAGGAACTGTATTACCCTTCCAGTATTTTCTGTTGGTATTTGGGAGTTCTGTGTGCCAAGATTGGTTCAATTCCATCATTGGTGGAGTTCATAATGCTCTTTGATTGCCGGTGAACCATAAATCCCAGCAACTACAACTTCCAAATGACAAAATCAACCCCCAACTCCACCCTACCATTATTCAAATTAGTCCAGAGAATGAAAATACATCCTGCATATCAGATACTTACATTACGATTCAGAACAGTATTACAGTTATTAAAGTAGTAACGAAAATAATTTTATGGTTGGGGGTCACCACAACATGAGGAACGGTATTAAGGGGTCGTGGCATTAGCGAGATTGAGAAACACTGCACTAGGTGAACTAGGGATTCAAAATCTAAATGTGCTGTAGTTGTAGTTGTAATCTATTTATTTATGTATTTACGACATTTAAGCTGCTCGGAGTCCCCTTCGGGGTGAGAACGGTGACATATAAATGCCGCAAATAAATAGATAGATATATAGATAGATAGATAGATAGATAGATAGATAGATAGATAGATAGATAGATAGATAAATGTTTGGAAAGCTCGTCTTTATTGGTTTGAAACTTCATCACCCTTTGGCTTTTTCCATGAATAACATGTTTTTAAAAAAATAATAAGTGTTTATTTTTTAAAAAATGAGTGCAATTGTAATATTAATGCGAAACACAATTAATATTTGTTTTATAAGATTTTATTGGCTTAACATGCTTGACAGAAAAATACAACAACAATCCAATTATGCCAAAATGATTCAAAGTACTTGTAAACTTTTGCCATTTTAAAAGCTTTGCAATATTTCCTTTTAAAGGTAATAGTTGCTTTCATCTCATTCCCACATAAAAATACACACTATTTGGAAGAAAGTACCTCAGGAAAAATATTCTTCAGAGGGTATCTTTTCATTGACACAGAAATGTTTCTCGAGGCAAAAAAGGGAAAAGGCCTCTTTTTAAAATAGTATGCTCCACCTCCTTTTAAGTGCTGTGAGAAAATGTAAACATTTTAGGTTCCTTTATGAGGAAATCAAGAGATTTTTTTTTCTATTGATTCGTCACTGAACAAAACTAGCTTTTAAAGATAGTCACATTTCGAATGGTTCCAAATGTACCATTCTTCCACATTTTTGTGTGGGAAAACATGCAATCATACCCAGAAAATTAGCATGAACTAGGTTTGGACATGTTGGGAATTGGAAGCCATTTTTATGATTGCAAATCTTTCTTCTTGGACCTGTGGCCAAAAATAACTGTCATCTCCTTTCACATATAGCTTGATTTGCTGTAACTTTTCTGCATAATGTTACATTTCTGTTTACCTTCACATGTGAACAAAAATCAATGTAGAAAGAATTGATGCCATTTTTCATCACATAATAGTCTCACTGTATAATAGTCATATTCCCATTTTTGTGTGTGCCAAAAATAATATTTTTGTTTTCCTCACAAAATACTAATGATACTTTGAATAAAATGAATAAAATACTTTGAACTGGTGCTTGGCTGCTGTGTTGGACTGGATGAGATCTAACAAATTGAAATTGAATCCAGACAAGACAGAGGTCCTACTGGTCAGTCGTAAGGCCGAACAGGGCATAGGGTTACAGCCTGTGTTAGACGGGGTTACACTCCCCCTGAAGACGCAGGTTCGCAGCTTGGGAGTGACCCTGGACTCATCGCTGAGCCTGGAACCCCAGGTCTCGGCGGTGGTCAGGGGAGCTTTTGCACAATTAAAACTCGTGCGCCAGCTGCGCCCGTACCTTGGGAAGTTGGATCTGGCTACGGTGGTCCACGCTCTTGTCACATCCCGAATAGATTACTTGAATGCACTCTACATGGCGTTGCCTTTGAAGACTGTTCAGAAATTGCAATTAGTCCAACGGGCGGCAGCTAGATTACTCACCGGAGCGTCATACAGGGAGCATACCACCCCCCTGTTGTGCCAGCTCCACTGGCTGCCGATCCAATTCCGAGCACAATTCAAAGTGCTGGTTTTGACCTATAAAACCCTATACGGCTCGGTCCAGCGTACTTGTCCAAACGTATCTCCTTCTACGTCCCACCTCGGAGTTTAAGATCATCTGGGGGGGCCCTGTTCTACGCCCCGCCTTTGTCTCAAACATGCTTGGCGGGGACGAGGGACAGGGCCTTCTCGGTGTTGGCCCCCCCGCCTGTGGAATTTACTCCCCGGGGAAATTAGATCATCGTCATCCCTCCTCACCTTTAGAAAAAAGGTAAAAACGTGGCTGTGGGACCAGGCCTTCGGGCAATCAAGTTAAAGGACAATTAATAATGTTTGACTATGGCATGGAAGAGGATTTGGATAAGTTAAGCGGAGTATTCATTAGTAGATGGCTAGCTAAACAGCCACCAGACAGGCAATAGCTAATCAGAGTGTAAGTATATTGTTTTAATCTTTATTTATTAATGTTCATGTTAATTGTTATTTGTTATTCTGTATTTTGTATTTTATGATGTGGCATTAAATTATTGCCAATTGTAAGCCGCCCTGAGTCCCCCCAGGGGTTCAGAAGGGCGGGGTAGAAATGTTCGAAATAAATAAATAAATAAAAATAGTGACAGAGCCATTTAGGTTGATTTTTTACTTTTTTTCCTTCTTTCCCCAAAGGCAAGGCAGTTTAAAACCTATAAAATGGAGATTTCTGAAGTTTCACTCTTCTCTCCTTATTCCAATGCAAGGCAGTTTACAAAACCTGGAATTGAGTTCTCTGGAGAAACGAGGAAAGATCTGAATTCCAGATAACTCAATTTTAATTTTTTTAAATTGCCTCACCTTGGAGGAAGAAGAGAGGAGCGCAACTATTATGTGATGAAATATGGTAACTTTACAATGTATGGGGTTTTTTTCTGAAAAATCAACTAATACTTTATGTTGTGGAATTTACCAGCTGTTTAGTACCATAAACAAAGTCTATCTCTTCATGTAGCTCTCACATTTGACTGTGAGCCTCCAAATCCTGAAATTCTGCAGTTAAAATCCATGCCTATGTTGCCTCTTAGCTGCTCATCTGGACAGCTCCAAAGCTTTGAAGTACAGATGGTGAGCAGGTGCATTTGCCAGCTTTGTTGCATGTGGACATGGCGTCTGAGATCTGTCTTCGACGTGGCAAAGATGATTGCACAGATCTAGAGATTTTGCTCTGGAACTAATCTAAAACATTCATACAGTTACCCTTTATGGACATAACAGCTGTTTTCAGTTTTTCCTTCTTTCAACATCATATTCAAGTGAATTTCAATGTTTGATTTATCAGAGGGCTATATCCGATGTAATAAAAAGGAGACTCTCCCCAATGAAAAAACACCAGATATAACATACGAGGGGTATTTTTTAAGTAAGGTCCGTTTTGTTGTAGACACTAGTAGTTCGCGCACATACTGCAACGAGCGCGTGCGTCGTGTACCGGCATGCCTCGGGAACAACTGTGCTCAGTTTCCGCTCTGTAGCTAACCTGTACGGTTCTGTTCTGTGCTTTAAAAATGTTTAAGACTATCAATTCACACACCGCATGTGAGGTTCGCTCAGTGATATGATTTTTGTCAGCAAGGAACCTGCCTGCTGCAGAAATTCATAGACAGATTTGTGAAGTGTACGGTGATACTGTTATGAGTGAAAGCAAAGTGCGTAAGTGGGTACGACAATTCAAAGATGGTCGGGACAACGTCCATGATGAGGACCCGCTCCGGTCACCCTTCTTTGATTACAGACAATTTGGTGGCTTCAGTTGAAGCGAGGATTCATGAAGAGGGTATTTTAAAATTTGTTCAGAGGTATGATAAGTGTTTGAACAAACTTGGCAACTATGTCAAAAAATAGAGTGAAGTATGTACCTTCTGAAAATAAATTTACTTTTTTGAAATAAACTTTTGTTGTGTACTTATGTTCCAACGGACCTTACCTAAAAAATACCCCTCGTAAATTGGTTTATGTTCAATAAAGTTATGAGTTCAGTGTCACTGCCAAAGAATGATAAAAATGGAGAAACTGGAATGAAGACATGACTGATACATAAACCCTATGCCATAAAACTGTATTACTCGTAAAGTTACAGAATGAGATTTTACAGCAAAATTCTTTGGGTTAAATACAATTGTTAGTCCATTGTATCAAATGCCAAATGTTAAATCAGCATCTATCCCATGTATATAGTCCACCTGTTCTAGTTGGGACACACAATTGGATTTGGAGGAGTGTGTGATATTCCTGAGTTTACATCTAAATCTCGAATCTGGGGAGAGGCGGATGAGCTCCCTCTATCAGCTCCAGCTCCTCATACAGGGACATGAGAGAAGCCTCCCACAAGGATGATAAAAACATCAAATCATCCGGGCGTCCCCTGGGCAACGTCCTTGCAGACGGCCAATTCTCTCACACCAGAAGCGACTTGCAGTTTCTCAAGTCGCTCCTGACATGACAAAAAAAAATCTAAATTAACCTTTTTCTGATGTTTCTGCGGTTTACAGCATTTTAGAAAGCAGCCAAGTATCACCTTACTTTTGAATGTCAAAAACAAAAAGAAATAAAATAATAATACATTGCTAGTTATTTTAACGGATTATTTGAAAGACGGTAGAATAAGAATTCTGCTTCCTTTCCCCACTTAAACGTTTAAGGTACTGTACTATACCCACCATATCTTTTCAACTGAATCTGCCCATATGATCTGTGAAGCCATTTCTAAAGTAATCAGATGCCATTATTTAACATTTCACAAATTAAACTAGAAACATTCATAAACAATCATTTTGCTGAATTGTCATGTCTTTTTAGTACGTTCAGTATAACATACAGAATGTACAAAATGCACCAATGTATCTCTGTATGTGGAAAGCATACCCTTTTTATGTATTAAAAAGTTATTTCAAAGCCATATATCGCAAGATCCATTAAAGTACTTCCAGGAGGCTGTGATACCAAACGCTTATGCTATCTGTCCATTCTTGCCTCTTCATTTTGTCCATAAAGAAAGAAGAAAAAATATTTTCATAATTTAAGACAGGTCCAGTAATCATGTTGCCTAGCAGCAGGCCCCTGCTAATGTTGTGGGATTCACCTCTGGGTCCTTTAATAATCATGTGTTCCTTGGAGTCGGTAAATCAATAACTATAGGTGGGTTGAGTGGCTGGTAATTCACTGTACAAACAGAAGCATTCACATAGGTAGTAGTTCCATCAGCCATGACTCCATAACCTAAAAATAAAGAAATGAAGAACTTAATTATACATAAACTTCTCTGTATTTGGTTTCAAATCAACTTACATTAGAGAAGACTGTGCATTCGGGCCGAGTACCAGTTCACTTAAACTCAACTAAATGACGAAAATAGGCTATAACTTTATTTGGTTACCACTGCAGATGAGTTGTTGTATGCACTGCTTAAGATCCACCAATCAACCAGTCCTCCTGTAGACTGAAAAACAGCTCTGATCTGATGCTGAATCCCTCAAGATACACAAAGTATTATGCTATTGTTGTTGAAACTTCAAATTTATGTCATACTAGCTGTACCCGCCACGTGTTGCTGTGGCCAACCTTCCCTCTTTCTCTTCTTCTTTCCCTCCTTCTTTCACTCCCTCTTTCCTTCCTTCTCTATCTCTTTCCTTCCTTTCCCCTTTTTCTCTACTGCTGTCTCTCTTTTCTTCCTTCTCTTTCCTTCTCTCCCTCATTCTCTACATCTTTCCCCCTTCCTTCGCTCCCTCTTTCCCTTTATTCTTTCATTCTCTCTTTCCTTCTCTAACTTTCCTTCCTTCCCCCTTTTTCTTTCCCTCCCGCTTTCTCTCCTTCCTTCTCTCTTTGCTTCCATGCTTCCTTCTCCCTTTCCTTCTTTCTTTCTCTCCCTCTTTCTTTTCTCCCCTTCCCTCCTTCTTTCTTCCCTTTTTTCTGTATTGTCATTTAGCTTTTCATCATTTAGCTTTTCGGGCTTTTTAAGTCCCTTCTGCTGTGTTTTTCAGTGTTTTTATGAGTGAAGGACATACATTGGGTTGTTAGGTGTATTGTGTCCAAATTTGGTGTCAATTCGCCCAGTGGTTTTTGCGTTCTGTTAACCCCACAAACAAACATTACATTTTTATTTATATAGACAACAGGTTTATTACTAGTTGTAACCTGGTCACGATGTAGAACTCTTCTCTGACACAACCTTGGATGCTACAAATAGCCCTTCGAAACATCTACAAGTGACTCTTTAAATCATCAGACAGATTGAACTAGTGTGTTTATCTACATCAGGGGTCCTTGAACTTTTTAAACAGAGGGCCAGGTCACAGTCTCTCAAACTGTTAGAGGGCCGGATTCAAATTTGAAGAAAAAAAAACCCATGAATGAATTGCTATGCACACTGCACATATCTTATTTGTAGTGCAAAAAAAAAAAAAAACCACCCAACAGAAAAAAACCGGTGGGCAAATTCACCCCAAATATGGACACAAGACACCAACCAAAGCAATCTATGTCCTTCACTCAACCCCCCCCCCCAAATTAACTTAAAACCCCCCAAAACAAGAACATATAACAGCGCATGCACGAATGTCCCCTCCCCCCCTTCCCATGCGAAGGAAAAACAATGCACCAACTATCCGTTGCAAGCTGGAAATCACTGCTGGCACCGAGTGAGGCTTAGCCATGGGTTCTGGCTGTGGCTCAGACACACACAGTAGAACAGATGCAGTTTGGCCCCACTTTTAACTCAATGCGATGGGGTCCTGGGAGCTGTACTTTCATGTGGCCTTGCTGAAGCCATCTCTGCCGAGGAGGACTGGAGCCCCACCAAACTACGGATCCCAGGATCCCACAGCAGTGAGCCATGCTTTTAGGCCTACCCTCCTCCACCTCACGTGGGCCCTACTTACTTCCCTCCCAGTCTCTGTCATCTGTTGGCCCCACCAAACAGGGACCCCTCCTCCTTCTTTTTCCTTGGTGAGGCAAACAGGTGGGAAGGCGCACTACAGCCATGGCAGAAAAAAGAAGGGTGAGCAAGGCCTGCCTCAAAAAATGCCTCCCACCTGCCCCGTACCTGGCGCAGCAAGGCTGAGGGCTGTGATGCTTCCTTCCTGCCAGTGCCCAGGCAAGAGGGAGAGAAGGGAAGGAAGGAAAGAGGGAGAGAAGAATGGAGAGAGCGGGAAAGAAAGCAGGAAAGAGAGTAGGAGGGATGGAAGCAAAGAGCAAAGGAAGGAAAGAAGGAAAGAGGGAGAGAAGGAAGAAAGGGAGAAAAGAAGGAAAAGAAAAAAGGAGGTAGAAGGAAAGAGAGAAGGAAAGGAAAAAGGAAGGAACGAAGGAAAGAGAGAGAAGGAAGGAAGGCGAGAGAGAAAAAGGGAGGGAAGGTTGGCTACAGCAATGCGTGGCATGCACAGTTAGTACTAAATAAATAAATACCCTCAACTGAGGGTTCTGTCAGGTTCTAGCACACACACACACACACACACACATACATACACACTTTCTGACCTTCATGAATATGTCCAAAAACATGAAGACGCGGTTGTATTCGTCTCTGGACTGTGTTTAACAACTCAACACATCCCACTCGTTGCATTTTCTTAGGAACCCAGTCTAAGAAACCTGGAAAAAATAAATATAATACAAAAGAAGAGCAAAACAAGTAGATATTGTGAGAGAATAATATCTCATAATAACTTTTTTAAATCCTATTGTGTTGTATGTTTCCTCCATCTTTTAAGATAACATCAACAGCAACATATTTGAAACTACATACATTCATTGGTCAATAAGAAAAAAAAACAATTTGTATCCTGTTTGAATAAACTTAAATAATCATCTATGCATCAGAAAAGATTAGATCTTGCCACAAACAGCTGTTTTTAGGAGAATAGAGATGCTTTTAAATTCAAGCCAGTTAAACAATTTTCATTAATGAATTTCAGAGTAAATCTCATTATGTATACCAGTTATAGTTTAATAAACTTAAGATACAAGCTGCTAACCCACGGCTAACCCCTGTTATGTTCATTTGAGCCCTACTGAAATAAAAGGGATAACATCCAAACGTTCAAGCACAATGCCTATTAACATGTACTTAGCAACAACTGAAATGAGGATTCAGCATCTTGCTATGTGAGAGGAAATAAAGCCTAATCTGATCCATTGTGTAACCAATACCATCTGTGCTGTGGACTATATTTTTGTTTCTTCTAAATTTAACATGCTTTAAACAAAACAAGGGAGGAAAATAAAATCATCTGGCGACAAATTGCCATAGTTATTCTTTTTTATGTAAAGGATGAAAGTGTTAAATTAGCAGCAAAGTTGTATGCCATGTCTCAGTAACAAAGTGATATATTTAATTTAGGTTTTTACATATTCAGTTAGTCCAGTATTTGCCATCTGAGGTCAGAAAATAATTCATTCCACTTCTCCTTTCTAGATCTTACTGTTACAACCACAAACCAATCGGTGGAGTCATTTGGACAGCAGGAAACTGAACAATTGCTTGTTTGATGTCTTTCCCATCTACAACTAATCAAATCCAATCTATTCAGTAAAATTATAATATATTTCCTTTTTTGGAAGAACCAATAGGAATAATATATAATATGCTATTCTTCCAAACCCTTTCTCCTTCTAGTGCTTTAGTAACATAAATATACAGAGGTTGCTAGCTATTATTGTTATGTTGTTTTACGCTGTTTTACGCTGTCTTAATTGTTATTGCTTTGTTTTAATTGTATTCTGCCTTGGGCTTGGGCCCCATGTAAGCCACCCTGAGTCCCTTCGGGGAGATGGAAGCAAGGTAGAAAAATAAAGTTGTTGTTGTTGTTGTTGTTGTTGTTGTTGTTGTTGTTGTTGTTGTTCTTCTTCTTCTTCTTCTTCTCCTCCTCCTCCTCCTCCTCCCCCTCCCCCTCCTCCTTCTTAAATCTGCTTCATGCTCCTGGTACAATAAGTGGTATTCCCCAAAGGCTATAGGCCAGCGTTTCTCAACCTGGGAGTTGGGACCCCTGGGGGGTCACGAGGGGGTGTCCGAGGGGTTGCCAAAGACCATCAGAAAACACAGTATTTTCTGTTGGTCATGGGGGTTCTGTGCGGGAAGTTTGGCCCAATTCTATTGTTGGTGATAGTAGGTGAACTATAAATCCCAGCAACTACAACTCCCAAATGACAAGGTCTATTTTCTCCAAACCCCATCAGTGTACACATATTGGGGGTTCCTGTCAAGTTTGGTCCAGATCTATCATTGTTTGAGTCCATAGTGCTCTCTGGATGTAGGTTAACTACAGCTCCAAAACTCAAGGTCAATGCCCACCAAACTCTTCCAGTGTTTTCTGTTGGTCATGGGAGTTCTGTGTGCCAAGTTTTGTTCAATTCCATCATTGGTGGAGTTCAGAATACTCTGTGATTGTAGCTAAACTATAAATCCCAGCAATTACAACTCCCAAATGACAATATCAATACCCCCCCCCCAACCCCACCTGTATTCAAATTTGGGCGTATTGGGTATTTGTGCCAAATTTGGTCCAGTGAATGAAAATACATTACATTACAATTCATATCAGTAGTAAAATTACAGTTATGAAGTAGCAATGAAAATAATTGTATGGTTGGGGGGTCACCACCACAAGAGGAACTGTATTCAGAGGTCAGGGTATTAGGAAGGTTGAGAAACACTGTTATATGCTATCAAACTGAAATTAAACTTAATTTTCACATACATGAACTCAGTAAGTTACCAAGATCTTTCCCACACATTTCACAAATGTTAATGCTGTAGCCATGCACATTTGATTGAGAACATCAAATCATCAAACTTTGATAACCTTACTCCAGGTGACAAGCGATGGACACTAGCTATATCCTGCCTGCTGGCTGCTACTACAACAAGAACCAGGAGGATGGCAAAGGTTCAGCACTGTTGGACGTTCAGGACTCCTTCCTGTCTCCTCTGCAGCTAAGAAGCTGGTGGTCAAAACCACACCAGGGCTTATCCACAGTCTGAAACTCCAGATCGGTCCTGGGATAAAGAGTCAATGTAGTTTAAGCAGTGTTCTACAATTGAATGAAGATTCCTGGCTCATTGCACCCAAATAGATGCTGACTTGTTAGGAGAGCCATTCTGAGCAATGTTTTTAGTGGGAAAGTGGGATGTGAATAAATTAAAATGCACCCTGACCACCATAAATGACCACTTCAGTACCTGAAGTTTCATTTATCCACATTTTCAAAAAATGCCCTCCCTAGACATTTTCTAGATTTTCCAATATGACTCG
Source organism: Anolis sagrei ordinatus (assembly GCF_025583915.1). Taxonomy (NCBI): domain Eukaryota; kingdom Metazoa; phylum Chordata; class Lepidosauria; order Squamata; family Anolidae; genus Anolis; species Anolis sagrei. The sequence continues at coordinate 105,670,148 of NW_026847549.1, forward strand.
ATAGGTCAGAAGTTCCTCGTTTCAATTGAGTTTGCTATTACCGTGGTTTTGCAAATCTACACAACTCTGGGACATATTGTAACATAACATAAAGACAAGAATGCCAGTGCAGATGTAATGCATAATAGACTGCTTGCTGTTGATTTTCCAGTTTGTTAAGTTGCTTGGCAGAAGCAGGTAAGCAGGGATGATCGGTATGATTACTTTGCTGAGAAACAGTAAACAAGAACTCACAGCAATTATGGTGTGTTATTTCAAATGAATTGGCCCAATCTTCTCTTAGTTAATGGAATTTGCATCATAGATGTGGATCTTGCCTCTGCTGTTGGTCTTAATTTGATCTCAAGCAAAATCCACATTTTAACATAGTTTCTCTGAATGAAAGTGGTTATGATAGAATGAGAAAGAAAATAGCCACAAAAATGGTTTCATAAATGCTTGTTCAAGAGTTTATGCAGGAAATCGATCAATCCTACAGCACACATTTAGTTCTGTAGACGTTTTACTGCTTCTGCTTTTGCATAAAGTTGCACAAAAAATATTTTACAAGTTCTTTTTTTGTCAATGGTATAAGGAATGAAGCAGGCTTTTCTCAAACAATGGTCTAACACAAAGAATAAAGCAGGCTTTGTGTGAACGGAATATACATTCTGCATAAAGAAGTGCATCTCCAGGGCTAAGAAATCAATGCTTTTCCCCCTCCATTTGGATAGCTGTGATCTTGTCGGATCCTTGGTATGAACTTAAATGGATTATGTAAGGTCACATGTGAACTATCTTTCAAGGATATAACTTGTAGCCATTCCAATAACCACAGTGGAATTTCTTTCAACCACAACTAGTAGGCTTGTTTGATTTTTAAAAATGGTTTGAAACTGGTGGTTCGGATCTAAAGTCAATTCTGATTTTCACAGAAAAAAAAGTTCAAAACTTTTCAAAACTTCTGAGACTTCTGAATCCTTCGTTAATGGTTTCAAAGTGTTATTTCCCGTTTCATTGGTAGTTGTTTTATTCCAGAAGGGGGGGGAAGCAAAGGGAAGAAATCAATCCACACTGGGTTAAACAGTAGCTCTCGCCCAGGACTGATGCAGGACAGAAAGGAAACTGAAGGGAATCCATCAACACTGGGTTAAACAGCGGCTCTCGCCCAGAACTGATGTGGGAGAGAAAGGAAACTTAAGGAAATCCATCCACACTGGTTTGAAAAGCTGAATCATTTCCGATTAAGATGACTGGGCATATAAGACAACCCCCAACTTTTCCAGTTAAAATATAGAGTTTGGGATATACTCACTGTATAAGACTACCCCTCTTCCAACACACACCAAATAAATTTTTTAAAAGCATCAGATTTGATTTCAATATGGCAATTTTCCTATTACTGTACCTCTTTCTCTGCCTCTCAAATCTCGCACATGCGCACCTGCACCACTTCACTGCAGACTTCAGGAGCGAGATCTGAGAGGCAGAGGAGGAGGTACAGTAATAGGATACAAGGGCGAGCCAGACAGGTAAAAGAGTTGTGTTTTTCTGGCCCCAGAGCCACTCTATCTCTTTTTTTCATACCCTAGGCGCCCCGGACGCCTGCAGCTTCCTCCGCCCTTCACTTACACCTTCCCAGTGAGGCACTCCTTCACCTCACCATCGGGACTGCATTAAGTCCACGAATCCTGATGGATGGATTTTCTTCTACCATACTTGTACAGCATCGCCCTTAATGCTTTCATACAGTTACTACATACGGCAGGGATGCGGCCACTGCCATTTTTGAGCTCCTCCCACAATATGCAGCAACCACAGATTCTCCAATCCGAATTAGAAGTTTCAGTATCCGCTCTATAAGACGACTCCTGACGTATAAGACTACTCCCACACATAAGACGACTCCCATTCATAAGGCTACTCCAGCATATAAGACGACTCCCGTGTATAAGACTATTCCCACACATAAGATGACCCCTGACTTTTGAGAAGATCTTCTTGGGTTAAAATGTAGTCTTATACGCCAGAATATACAATAATTGTGCCCCATTACTCAGTGGAGCAATGTGTTCAAATGACAGGAAAAAGATTTCCCTTGAACAGTAGGAAGATCTTCCTGACTGTAAGATGTGTTTAACAGTGGAACTCCCTGCCTTGGAGTGTGGTGGATGCTGCTTCTTTGAAGGCTTTTAAACAGAGGCTGGATGGGCATCTGCTGAAAATGCTTTGATTGTGCTTTTTCTGCATGGGACTGGCTGGACTTGATGATCCTTGTGGTCTCTTCCAATTCTATTATTCTAACTGTTGAGTACCTTGTATTTGATAATGCTTCCCCAATACCAAATCTAAATAGCCAAGGAAGTGCAAATATTCAAGGAAAACTTATTTTCCATAGATTTCCAGAATAACAAACAGAGACTGAAATCCAAGCTGTTACTATCCCAGTGACTTGAAATAGTTAACTGTAAACAACGCTGTACACAAAGGCAAAAAGTATTTCCACTTCAAAAACTTTGCAAACTAAAGTCCATGAAATTAACTTCTCCATTAAATTAAGCATTATTTATGTTGAACATGTTTTTGTTTGCATGCAATATCAGCCTTCTGAAGCTTTCCCATATGTTTGCAGCTTATTATATACACCTGACTACACAAACTAAGAATAATTGATTATACCTAGCTAACAATTAAAGACTGCTTTACAGATTCCCTCCCTTTAACACGGAGTTACTTCAAAACAGGAATCTGCAACTGGCAGGAAAGTATTAATCTTTGTCATAAACAATCAAACAGACTGGTTCTGATAAAAACTTAAAAAGAAATGAAAGCTTGTTTCAACACAGAAATTAGAATAGAAGCTAAAGGAAACAAGGGATTTTGGATTCAAGCTCTCTTTAGCCATTAGGCTAAATAAAGACTTTGAATTCCAGAAGTCTCCTTCCTTGCATTTACAAATAGGATACTCATGAGACACACAGCCTAGTAGACACCTCTGTATCAGTCTACACAACTGTGACCGGATCTACCATCAGCAAACCATGTGTATAAGATGTCCTTAAACAAGTCTATTAAAAGTACATCCTCTTGGAGTGGGAAGGTTCAGCACCTTGGACAGCTGCTTCAAAATAGAGTCTGAAACTGTGATATTTGTTGCCCTGTTCCCACAGGAACCACCAGCTTCCACTGCTCATCTATAGTATCACTAAGGGTGGGAAAAAAGATACAGATCATTCCTATGGGCAGACCTAAAGCCACCCCATGTCCTTCTATCTTATTACCATCTACACTTACAGCTAAGATTATCCAGTTTTGCTGCGTGAAGTTTTTTGAGCCAGGAACACAGGATGCTGAGGTTGCATATATTTACATGCAAGAGCTGTACCACCAAACTACAGGCTTTTCTTTAAACCTGTAATGTCTACAATACTGTTTGATACTGTTTGCCGTATATATACTGTGCTCCACCCTGAGTTCCCGTCGGGGTGAGAAGAGCGGAATATAAATGTTTTTAATAATAACTAGCTGTCCCCTGCCACGCGTTGCTGTGGCCCACATGGGGGTTCTGTGTGGAAGGTTTGGCCCAATTCTATCGTTGGTGGGGTTCAGAATGCTCTGTGATTGTAGGTAAACTATAAATCCCAGCAACTACAACTCCCAAATGTCAAGATTCTATTTTCCCCAAACTCCACCAGTGTTCACATTTGGGCATATTGAGTATTTCTGTAGAGTTTGGTCCAGATCCATCATTGTTTGAGTCCACAGTGATCTCTGGATGTAGGTGAACTACAACTCCAAAACCAAAGGACACCCTTCCAGTATTTTCTGTTGGTCATGGGAGTTCTGTGTGCCAAGTTTGGTTCAATTCCATCATTGGTGGGGTTCAGAATGCTCTTTGATTGAAGGTGAACTATAAATCCCAGCAACTACAACTCCCAAATGACAAATCAATTTTTTGAGTGAAGGACATACATTGGGTTGTTAGGTGTCTTGTGTCCAAATTTGGTGTCAATTTGTCCAGTGGTTTTTGAGTTCTGTTAATCCCACAAACTAACACTACATTTTTATTTATATAGATAATAATAATAATTATTATTATTATTATTATTATAATAATAATAATAATAATAATAATTATTATTATTATTATTATTATTGACTATTTATTTTGAGAATGGATGGGATGAAAAGCCTGCTCTGCCAAAAGCTAGATTAAATTTGAGGGATGGCTAATTTGAAAGATAGGATATAATATTCCTGTGGGCCAAAATTACAAAAGGGAACATATAATAATAATAATAATAATAATAATAATAATAATAATAATAATAATAATAATCTTTATTTATACCCTGCCACCATCTCCCATGTGGGGACCCGGAGTGGCTTACATGTGGCCAAGCCCGGACAACACATTACAGCAGAATAAAACCAAAAACATAAACAACAAACAACATCATCAAAATTACATAGGGAAAAAACATTGCAATAAACACAGTCACGATAACAGTGGGCGGGCCACATGTACAGGACAAAACAATTAAAAGATTCTAATGAGATAAAAATAGGAGCAGGTTATTTGCAGGGAGCTGGTAAAAAACAAACAGAGTTGTGAAACTAAACTTCCCATTTGGAGGGCATGTACTCCAGTGGCAGAAGCGTTGAGAGGAGCAATAGTATCGTGTTATACATCTACTCGCCAAAGGCGCAGAGGAACAGCCAGGTTTTAAGGTTCTTTTTTAATGTTTCTAGTGAGGGGACTTTCCTGATCTCTCCAGGTAAGGAGTTCCAGAGTCGGGGGCCACAGAGGAGAAGGCTCTCTCCCTTGTGCCCATAAGACGAGCTTGTGAGATTAGTAGGGGCAAAAGGAGGGCCTCCCCCGAATATCGAAGGGCCCGGGTTGGTACATGGAGAGAGATACAGTCACAAAGGTAGGTGGGTCCCAAACCGTTTAGGGCTTTGTAGGTGATAACCTGTACCTTGAATTGGGACCGGAAAATAAACCGGAAAATAAACGGAAATAAACATTTCCAAGACCACTGCAGCCATTGGCAAAATTCCCTTTTCCAGTTGAAAAAAGAAAGTGAGAAATCTCTGCTGCATCCACTTTAAACATAGGCTAACTGCTGATATTTCTTAAAATGATCCTGGGGGAGGTGGAGTGTATCATCATAGGAATGCTTTCTTTATGGAAAGGAAATAATCAAATCCCCGAATGTGTGGATTATCACTTAATTAATTCTTTCATTCAAAACATTCAGCTTTTATGCAGTGGAGGAATATTTTGTACAACTTCTCAACACCTTCATAATCTGTAACGTAAGTATTGTAATAAGAATACTGTTGTGTCATGGGAAGACAGATCTTCTGTAGGCTTGCTTTAGCAAATAAATACAGCTGTTCCTTTGCATGAACACTGATGGCTTAAAATGCTGGTTTAAATGAAATTGATACTTATGATGACCCAATGAAGGTATTTTATTTTATTGTTGTGTTATTTGAAATTATGTTTCAAACATCCTTTAAATCATGGTATTTAATACAGTGTTGGTTGAATCTTTTTCCACTTTTGCAACGTGAGAATTTAATCTTGTTTTCAACTTCTCAAAGCGGTGTTGGATTTCATCTCTGGGAAAGGACAGGTATAAATCCAAAAAAGAAAGCACGTAAGAAGAGAGCAAGAGACAGGGGGAAAAAGACAGTCTGGGGAGGCCCTGTTCTCAATCCCACCAGCATTACAAGTGCGATTGGCAGATACAAACGACAGGGCCTTTGCAGTGGTGCCCCCCCCCCCCAGCTAAGGAACTCCTTCTCCAGGGATATTAGATTGCCCCCCTCCCTCCTGACTTTCCGAAAAAAAGAAAAATCCTGGCTCTTTGAGCAAGCTTTTGAGAATGCAATGAAATACATAACACGGAACTATGAGTGATGAACATGGAATGGCCAGACAATATTACTGGATAATGTTTTTAACAAGATGACACTTATGGTTATATGCTTTAATGGTTTTTATTTATGTTTTATATTGTAATGTTGATTGTTTTTAATGGCACTTTTATGAATGCCTGACATCGAATTGTGCCAATCTGTAACCCGCCTTGAGTCGCTGTATGGCTGAGAAAGGCGGGCTATAAATATCGTAAATAAATAAATAAAAATAAAAAAGAAAGAAAGAGCAAGCAAGCAAAGCTAGTGAGGCACCAAAAAAATTCTGAGAGATACTATCATTTGGAAAACCTCAGCAACATGTTGTTTTCTTTTAAGAAACTGCTGTTGCTTCTGAAAACCAGTGTAATATGGGTGTTCGCATGTTCAGATTATAAACAATATGCTATCATTTGTGCCATACAATAGAATTGACCTTATAACTGGCTGATCATTGAATCTTTCTATCATATGGGAAAGCGGGGAGCTAAAAGCAATTAGTCTGAAATTCTCAGTTCCCCAAATCCCAAGTTCTTTTTTTTTGTATGATTTGTGTTCAGCATAGCCATACTGAACTTTCCCCTTCCTTTCCAACCACTAAACTCTCATTCTTTCTCCCATCTTTTACAATGAATGAGCAATGCATGGGAGGGATTTTGGTTTTCACAATTTAGCTGTGATCTCTAGGAGTCTTTAACTCCCAACATAGGTAACATTTTCATGGATTAGATCCTACTTTTTAAAACTTTTTAGAAGTTCAGCTATTATTATTATTTTTTGTAGTTGGCCCATTTGGCTTGGGGTTCATAAGCTGACAGTGATTTAATGTGGAGAGCAAGATTTAAACTAGACAGCCTGTTGCAGTGCCATCCCTTGGGTCCTATGAGAAGAGATAAGCTGTCACTGGAGCTATGGAGCAGACAGCCGCTTCCTATTACCAGAGTCTACAATAAATCTAACATTACAGAGCCGTAACAGTTTCTCGTGGATGTTCTCAGGTCACCTGCTCAAAAGATACCAAACTTTCATTTAAAAAAAACTTTAAAAGAACAATGAGAGACATAAAATGTTTCTCAAGTTAACATTTGTTGTTGTTCATTCGTTCAGTCGTCTCCGACTCTTCGTGACCTCATGGACCAGCCCACACCAGAGCTCCCTGTCGGCCGTCACCACCCCCAGCTCCTTCAAGGTCAGTCCAGTCACTTCAAGGATGCCATCCATCCATCTTGCCCTTGGTCAGCCCTTCTTCCTTTTGCCTTCCACTTTCCCCAGCATAATTGTCTTCTCTAGGCTTTGCTGTCTCCTCATGATGTGGCCAAAGTACTTCAACTTTGTCTCTAGTATCCTTCCCTCCAATGAGCAGTTGGGCTTTATTTCGTGGAGGATGGGCTGGTTGGATCTTCTCGCAGTCCAAGGCACTCTCAGAACTTTCCTCCAACACCACAGCTCAAAAGCATCGATCTTCCTTCGCTCAGCCTTCCCTAAGGTCCAGCTCTCACATCCATAGGTTACTACAGGGAATACCATGGCTTTGACTATGCGGATCTTTGTTGCCAGTGTGATTGCCAAGTTAGCATGGCAACCATTAATAAACCTAACTCACCAGCAAAGACAAAAAAAATTAGACTTAATTTTGTCATAATCAACACTTTTCAACTATAATGGAATATAAACAAAATAAATATACAGAGGAAAAAAGTATTTAAGAAGGAAACTGTTAGTTCTAGACTCGTAGATCTTGGCTAACTAGAACCAAATATAAGAAATCATTGTGTTCCGTCTTCCAGGTGCTTGGTTTGAATTGCCCCTTAGTTGCATGAAATAGCATCCTTTTGCATTTTCCCCAGGGTTGCTACAGTTTCAGCAGCACCCTAAAAGTTAACCATTAACAGGGGCTTAACTCCAACAAAGCATTCCAGCAGGGAAGCATGCGGGGAATGCGGAAGTGCTTCATCAGCATCGCAGATGGACGATGAAAGCGACAGTTCACCTGGCGGCCAGAAAAAGTTAAAGAGCCTCTGTGTATGTCTGTATATGTTTGTATGTCAAAAATTGGCATTGAATGTTTGCCATATATGTGTACACTGTAATCCGCCCTGAGTCCCCTGTGGGGTGAGAAGGGTGGAATATAAAAACTGTAAATAAATAATAAATAAATAAAGCCAGCCTGCAAAGCTTTTTGCTGTTATTGGCTTTAAAAAGTATCTCTTTGGTCCAGAGACCCCCCCTTTTTCCTGGGGATGAGATCTCCATTTTGGAGAAGCTCTCCTACCTTCTTCAGTTTAGAAAAAGCCTCAGATGTTCTTGTGGTCAAGCTAGGCAGCTCGGACAGGCCATCGTGAGTACTTGCCCTCTTGCCTTTGAAACTGGTGCTGAGCTCAGATAGGGGAAGACCTGCTCTTTCTAAAGATAGCAGGTCAGCGCTGGGGCAGAGAATATCTCAGGATTTCTCTGCCACTGGGAGAGACTCTATTACTTCATCCCCAAACTAACCTTGAGCTTGGATAGGGAAAGACCTGCTCTTTCTAAGAATAGCAGCTCAGGGTTAGGGTAAAAGATCCCAGGATTTTTCTACCGTTGGGGAAAGGTTAACTCGGTAACTGAAGGAAAAAGGAAAGAAAGAACATCTATATGGTTTCCCAAATTGACTGTTTGTGTTTGTAACTCTATCAAGCTGTGCTAAGTCTATCAAGGACTTTGAGAAATAAATGTTCTGTTTGATGTTCAAATCTGGAGTTGCCTCAGTTGCTGAGAATCCTAAGCTTCTAAGTCAGGCACCCGCAGTTCACCCAGATAAAGAGAGAAGAATCATCTTAGTTTTAACTTTATAGTGTCTGGGTGTGGCGGCACACATTGCATTGTTGTTGTTGTTGTTGTTGTTGTTATTATTATTATTATTACTACTACTACTACTACTACTATTATTATTATATCCATATTGCACTATGCACTGCATTTATAAACAAAATTAATTTTGAATGGAGTGGTGTTCTGGTCATAATCCACATTTATTTATTTAGAACCCAACTTTCTCACCCAAATCGTGCTCAAAGTGACCATATATCAGCCACAATGTGCTTACCTTAAATAAACAGGCATATTGAACTATGGGCAGAAAGACTCTTTGTTAAGATTTGCACTTTTTCAACCTTTTAAACCTGGAGGCACTCTTTAAATAATTTCTAGGTCTCAAGGAACTGCTGCATAAAAATTATTATTTTTACAGGTCAAAAATGTTGGTTTTTTGTTTCTCATTATAATCTCTTACTGAACCTCTAGCAGCCCCTCAAGGAATCTAGCTCTAAATAAACCAGCTCATGTCAAAAAGTAAGCACTCGGTAGATTGGTAATTTGACATTAACAGCATACAGTTGCATCTCATTCACTAGAAGACGTGACTTGTTACTGTTGCATATGCAAACTGTCTAACGTTCTGGTCTAAGAATGGAAATCTATATGGAGAGGCATAATTTAAACTGCAATCTCTCTCTCTCTCTCTCTGTCTCTCTTACATTCGCTTTTATGCATAAAAAACAGCTACAAGGGGGAGGAATCTGGCATTACAGGACACATAATGTACAGGCTTACTGTTTTCCTGATGTTAACCCATCAGATATCTAGTAGAACTTAATCTAAGAGATTCTGACAAGACTTTACACACATTCTCCATCCTGCTTGCCTCCCCTCTAAATGCTAGGAAAGAAAACTATACATTTAATAACATGTCTTGCTGAGAGTCGTAAAGCCACCAAGGACCACAGAACAACAAGGGATTGCACCTGCAAAATACCTGAAAACTACAGTTATTACAAGTGACACCTAAGCACATCTACACTGACAATTTGATGTGAAGGGGCAGCAAATCAGCACTGGAGCAGCTAAATTATGCATGGAGCTGATCCAGGTTAACACAAGCCACAGCTTCTTAATGTGGCCTTGAACCACATTAACTGAAGTCGTGGGTTGCTCTGAATGAGTCCCCAGAATCCAGGGCAACCTGAGACTTTGGGCCTATGTAAACCGTCAGGCTGATTCCAAGATGGAACCAGGTGCAACTGTTTTACATGGTCATCCTGTGTTCTCTGGGTGATCCAGGTACATGGGATGGCACTCACCATCCCATCCCCATTTCTGAATTGCAGAGGCCAGGAGGTGCAATGTAATGTCCGATTTTATACTGATTTTGGTTTTGTATTTTATGTTTTTTTTAGTTCTGTTATGCTTTGTGTTATATTGTGTTATGCTTTTGTGTAATATTGTGTTTCCTGTATTGATGGGTGTGGCCTCATGTAAGCTGCCCCAAGTCCCCCTGGGCTGAGATGGAGCGGGGTATAAATAAATAAATTATTATTATTATGTATTGTCGAAGGCTTTCATGGCTGGAATCACTAGGTTCTTGTGGGGTTTTTTCGGGCTATAGGGCCATGTTCTAGAGGCATTTCTCCTGACGTTTCGCCTGCATCTATGGCAAGCATCCTCAGAGGTAGTGAGGTCTGTTGGAAATAGGACAATGGGTTTATATATCTGTGGAATGGCTGGGGTGGGGCAAAGAGCTCTTCCTTGCTAGAGCTAGGTGTGAATGTTTCAACCTTCATTAGCATTTGAAGGCCTGCCTGAGCCTGGGAAAAAATCTCCTGCTGAGAGGTGTTAAGCTGTGCCTGGTTGTTTCCTCTCTGCTTCATTAGCATTTGAAGGCCTGCCTGAGCCTGGGAAATCTCCTGTTGAGAGGTGTTAAGCTGTGCCTGGTTGTTTCCTCACTGCTGTTTTTGCTGTTGTAATTTTAGAGTTTTTTAATACTGGTAGCCAGATTTTGTTCATTTTCATGGTCTCTTCCTTTCTGTTGAAATTGTCCACATGCTTGTGGATTTCAATGGCTTCTCTGTGTAGTCTGACATGGTGGTTGTTGGTGTGGTCCAGCATTTCTGTGTTCTCAAATAATATGCTGTGTCCAGGTTGGTTCATCAGGTGCTCTGCTATGGCTGACTTCTCTGGTTGAAGTAGTCTGCAGTGCCTTTCATGTTCCTTGATTCGTTTGGGCAATGCTGCGTTTGGTGGTCCCTATGTAGACTTGTCCACAGCTGCATGGTATACGGTAGACTCCTGCAGAGGTGAGAGGATCCCTCTTGTCCTTTGCTGAACGTAGCATTTGTTGGATTTTCTTGGTGGGTTTGTAGATTGTAGAATATTATTATTATTATTATTATTATTATTATTATTATTACTATTATTATTACTATTATTACCATGCCACTCACTCATCACCTGGAGCAATGCTGGCTGAAGCAACAAGGCTATCATGGGTCCCCATCTACACTGCCATATATTGCAGTATCAGAATGCATTTAACTGGATTATATGAGTCTACATTGCCATGCAATGCAGTTAAACTAAATTCTGAAACTGCATTATATGGCAGTGCAGATAGAGCCAGAAAATGGAGGAGAGGGAGGAGAGGGCGATTCCTCTTCTCTCTGCTCCTGGATCTCTCTGGTACCTTGGCAACATCACTCCAGGTGATGAGTGATCAACATGAGTCATATCATGGCCTCCAGCCACTTTGACATGGAGACTGAGGCCCCTTCCACACAGCTGAATAAAATCCCACATTTTCAGCTTTGAGCGGGAATATATGGCAATATGGATTCAGATAATCCAGTTAAAAGCGGATATTGTGGGATTTTTTGCCTTGATATTCTGCATTATATGGCTGTGTGAAAGAGCCCTGAGAGAGAATGGTAAGGATGACTGTCCACTGTTCTGGCATTGCTGGATGATCGTGACCAGTTACCTCTGCAGTGGCCAATCTGGCATTCGCCACACCAGATCAGCCCATGAATAAGGAGTCAGTGTAGAACTGCCCATAGACATTTGTCCGGTGTACAGGTAATAGTAATCTCAAAACAGTCTCATTACTGTATATACTTGAGTATAAGCCTAGTTTTTCAGCCCTTTTTTTAGGCTGAAAAAGTTCCCCTCAGCTTAAACTCAAGTTAAGGTTATTTATTATTTTCCTCTGTTATTATTTTTATTACATTTATAATTTTACTCTATTATTATTATTATTATTATTACATTTTTATTATACTCTATTTATTATTGTTACTACATTTTTTTACTTTACGATATTATTACTGGTATTAGTACATGTCCATTATTATATATTATTATTATTATTATTATTATTATTATTATTATTATTATTACATTTACTATTTTACTCTCTTTATTATTATTGGAAGGATACGTACGCACATTTACACTGAAGAAGGTTAGAATAATGGTTTAATCAGAGTTGAGCAGTCTTATCTTAAATTACAGCTTTATGTAAATATTTAATCTACTGATGCCTCAATTAATCTAATTTTAATGGTATCTATTTTTATTTTGAAAGTTACCAGTAGATGCTGCATTTCCTATCCTCGGCTTATACTCAAGTCAATACGTTTTCCCAGTTTTTTGTGATAAAATTAGGTGCCTCGGCTTATATTACGGTCGGCTTATACGCGAGTATATACGGTAGTTTCCTATTTGTTCCTGAGTCCAATTCAAGGTGCTGGTCTTATCCATGAAGCCTTAAAGGGGTCTGACAAAAAGCCTAAGTCCATCATCTCAGGGCTTATTGTATGGGCCATCTCTTAGGCCCCTTTTACATTGAAGTAGATAATCCGCATTATCTTCTTTGAACTGGATTATCTGAGTCTACACTACCTTATAATCTAAAAGCAGATAATCTGGATTTAATATGGCAATGTAGAAGGGGCCTTAGAGAGTGCTGCTTAAAGTCATGGTCCATGGACCACTGCCGGTCCCTAAGCCACTGGCTGTCAATGCCTAGCAAATTTCTAGGGAAAAAATACCCAATGGGCACAAAAATGGTATCAGTTCCTCACATGCTAGGAAGAATAATTGCCAGTCCCTGCACCAGATAGTCTGGAGTGTAAAACATGTTTTATGCATTGTCAGAGGCTTTCATGGCCGGAATCACTGGGTTGTTGTAGGTTTTTTCGGGCTATATGGCCATGTTCTAGAGGCATTCTCTCCTGACGTTTTGCCTGCATCTATGGCTCACTACCTCTGAGGATGCTTGCCAACAACCCAAAACATGTTTTATTTCTTTGTTAATTGTATGTTTTAATGTTTTTAATGTAAATCACTTCAAGCACACAATGATCTGACAATGATTTTTTAAAAACCAAATGAGTTTCACATCTCGTCCTCTATAAGCCCAATACTTATAAAAGAGTCAAAGAACTATTGTCTGCTTGAATTCTGGGCATCGCCCGAGTTTCTTCTTCAGTCAGCTTTCCTGCATGCTTCAGCAAAGACTACAAAGAAATAAATGCATGATACATTAAGAAACATAATGATCCCTGATCACTGGGGATGTTTCTCACAATCCCGTTTTCAAAAGAAGACAGCTTTCAGAACTAGAGGAAGGGTCGGAAAAAACGAATGTGGAGTTTTGCTGTTTTGCTGTTTCTGTTTTGCTAGAAAGAGAAGCATTATCTGATCATTCAGTTTATGTCCAACCCATCCAAAGATATCATGAAAAATACTGTGTGTCCTGTAATGTGTAGTGTAAAATTAAGGCAACGTAACAACTATTTATCAATTATATCCATTTCTTGAGCACCTAAATCCAATACTGGATGGACTGGATGGAAATTTGTGCAAAATGAGGAATGGAGATATATGAGGGGTATTTTTAAGTAAGGTCCGTTTTGTTGTAGACACTAGTAGTTCGCGCGCATATGGCAACGAGCACGTGCATCGTGTACCGGCATGCCTCGGGAACAACTGTGCTTAGTTTCCGCTCTGTTGCTAACCTGTACGGTTCTGTTCTGTGCTTTAAAAATGTTTAAGACTATCAACTCACCCTCCGCATGTGAGGTTCGCTCAGTGATACGGTTTTTGTCAGCAAGGAACCTGCCTGCTGCAGAAATTCATCGACAGATTTGTGAAGTGTACGGTGATACTGTTATGAGTGAAAGCAAAGTGCGTAAGTGGGTACGACAATTCAAAGATGGCCGTGACAACGTCCATGATGAGGACCGCTCCGGTCGCCCTTCTTTGATTACAGACGATTTGGTGGCTTCAGTTAAAGTGAGGATTTATGAAGAGGGTATTTTAAAATTGGTTCAGAGGTATGGTAAGTGTCTGAACAAACTTGGCAACTATGTCAAAGAATAGAGTGAAGTATGTACTTTCTGAAAATAAATTTACTTTTTTGAAATAAACTTTCGTTGCGTACTTATGTTCCAACGGACCTTACTTAAAAAATACCCCTTGTATATTCCCAGTTTAAACAAAGCACTTTTAAACTGTGATTTACAGAAGACGAGTGGGGCCCCTTCCACACAGCTGAATAAAATCCCACATCTTCTGCTTTGAACTGGAATATATGGCTGTTTGGACCCAGATAACCCAGTTCAAAGCTGATATTGTGGGATATTCTATCTTGATATTCTGGGTTATATGGATATGTGGAAGGGCCCTCGGAGACAGAAAGGTACGAGTAAAACACCAGCAGTTGAGAGATGTTTGTATTTAGCAACATCATGCAGTATTTAGCAAAAAGATGGGGAAAGCATGGATGCCCAAAAAGCATCTGGACATTTTCTCTAGTCCCCTAATTCTGCCCCATTGAAAAAGAATTCAGGCAAAATCTTGTGATCTCCAGGAGAAGAGACTTCACATTAAAAAAGACAAATCCCCTATTTCAGTGGTTCTCAACCTGGGGTCCCCAGATGTTTATGGCCTTCAACTCCCAGAAATCCTAGCAGCTGGTAAACTGGCTGGGATTTCTGGGAGTTGTAGGCCCAAAACATCTGGGGACCCCAGGTTGAGAACCACTGCCCTATTTGACACTTTGTTTTTTTCCTTGAAATTTCAAAGAACAGAATCATAAGTAGATATTATTTTGGAGGGACTGTGGTTGTGGTGGTGGTTGGTTGGGTGGGGGACTGGAATAATCCACATTGGAAACCATAAGGATCTGGCATCAGAAAACTGGTTCCCACATGCCTAGAAGATCCTCTCTCCTGCTTCGAGGTATCTATGGCCTGTGGTCAAAGCATTTGTTTATTTCAGATGGGGGGGGGGTCTACTTGTAATCTGCTTATATTTGTAAACAAGTAGCCCCGGTGGTGTGGGTTAAACCTTCTGCTGGCAGGACTGAAGACCAACAAGTAACAGGTTCAAATCCGGGGAGAGCACGGAAGAGTTCCCTCTGTCAGCTCCAGCTCCCCATGCGGGGTCATGAGAGAAGCCTCCCACAAGGATGGTAAAACATCAAAACATCCAGGCATCCCCCTGGGCAACGTCCTTGCAGATGGCCAATTCTCTCATACCAGAAGCGACTTGCAGTTTCTCAAGTCACTCCCGACACGGAAAAAAAATCTGTAAACAGAGCAGATTACAAAGCCGTTGTGTGAAAGCAAAACTGTGTTGTTGCTCTAAATGTTTTGAAGGGAGTGGATACTTTATTCTTTTCATCATGCTCATGTCAATCATAAATCAATAATGGTTAGTGATGTGAGGAAGCCAAGCAGGGAATACTGGAACAATTTCACTATAATGTAATGCAGAAGCATACCATTTTATATCCCAAGAACTATGTGAAAGCAGCACAGACTAGAAAATATGATCTATCCCTAAGGCCAAAAGACAGATAAATTATCAAGAAACAGAGAAGCACTTTTCAGTGTTTTCTTACCAAGAGGTGGTCCGTGAGTTATTAGAATATCTATTCCATCTGGAATTAGGTTCCATTTCTCTAAGAGTGCTTGACCTCGTGGAAGATTAAAGCCCCAGCCATAAAACCAAGGTTGCCTGCCAAAAAAGGGAGAGATTGTCTTCAGTGCTTGGGTTAGCCAGCTAAGACCAAACACCTGGGAATGGTTTCTATACAATTTTGTACTACAGAGACATACATACACTCCCCTCAGAACAGTTGTGCTGCTGGTTAACTTAAGATTTTGCTTTAGCTGTCAATGAGTGTGTGAGTGTTAAGTTTTGTGTGCAACTTCAGCTATGAAGTCTTCCTTTGTTATCTGCCAAACCACTATTTCACGCTTTACAACTGCTTCTGTATTCATGATATGCCAGAGTGAAATTTTAAAAAAACTAGACAAGTCTAACAAAAAAGAAATATTGTTGTGGATGATCAGCAACAGTCCAGTGCATCCAGATATGTCTACACCACACTGCAGGGCTGATATCTATCAGGGGACAGTCACACCACACAATTATAGCACTTCGGAATGCCATAGTTCCATCCTATAGAATCAACCTGGGGGTCGAGACCCCTGGAGGGGTCACAAAGGGGTGTCAGAGGGGTCACGAAAGACAATCAGAAAACTCAACATTTTCTGTTGATTATGGGGTTCTGTGTGGGAAGTTTGGCCCAATTCTATCATTGGTACGGTTCAGAAGGTGTTTTAATTGTAGGTAAACTATACATCTCAGCAACTACAACTCCCAAATGTCAAGGTCTATTTTCCCCAAACTCCACCAACAACTACCAAAAATGTGTAGTTCACATTTGGGCATACTGAGTATTTGTGCCATGTTTGGTCCAGATACATCATTGTTTAAGTCACAGTGCTCTCTGGATATAGGTGAACTACAGCTCCCAAACTCAAGGTCAATGCCCACCAAACCCTTCCAATATTTCTTTTTTGGTCATGAGAGGTATGTGTGCCAAATCTGGTTCAATTGCATCATTGGTGGAGTTCAGAATGCTCTTTTAATTTAAATGAACCATAAATCCCAGCAACTACAACTCCCAAATGACAAAATCAATCCCCCCAACCCCCACCAATATTCTGATTTGGGTGTATGGGGTATTTGTGCCAAATTTGGTCCAGTGAATGAAAATACATCCTACATATCAGATATTTACATTATTATTAATAACATTAGCAAAATTACAGTTATGAAGTCACAACAAAAATAATGTTGTGGTTTGGGATCATCACAACATGAGGAACTGCATTAAGGGGTCACAGCATTAGGAAGGTTGAGAACCACTGCTATAGATGTTTATAGTTTGATGAAGCACCTCAGCTCTCTGGCTGAGAATTCTAAGTGTCCTTCCCGAAACTTCCAGTTCCAGGAATCCTCAAAATGGAACTACAGT
This sequence comes from Anolis sagrei ordinatus, assembly GCF_025583915.1. Lineage (NCBI taxonomy): Eukaryota > Metazoa > Chordata > Lepidosauria > Squamata > Anolidae > Anolis > Anolis sagrei. The sequence goes on from NW_026847549.1 coordinate 105,687,192, forward strand.
GGTCAAAGTGGAAACACAGTTGTGTAGTGTGAAAAGATCCATGGTTGAGGACTGGAGCTTCACATTGATTGTGCTGTGCGGCGCTGACGCTGAGTGGCCAAATCGCACAACTGAATGCACACCCAAACATTCAGTAAATTCACAAAGCAATCCCATGCCCATTACATGGAAATATGTGTCACATTAAGGGTGGAAACAATATTTGAATGCTTGAATGAGGCATCTGAGTGTCCAAAAACATCAATAAGGTGAATCTCCTCAAGCCCCCTTTTCTTCTCCCCCTCAAATAGATTTTTCTCCTTATAACCCATGTCATGTTGGAGAGTGAGGAGAGAGCCATAGATCTGGAAGGCTACACCAGTAAATGTGAAGAGGAAAGGCAGCTCCCGTGTTCATGGCTGTCTGCCCCTGCTAACATTGCTGAGGCCAGAGGAAAGGCAACTGAGGATCTCCCTTTCCCCTCTCCTGATGTTAACTCCTTGTAAAACCTCTTCAGAAATGGTGTAGAGATAGTGACAGATTATAATGTTATTGTTTTAAGTTGATGCATGTTTTAACTATGTTTTTATTGTTGTTAACAAATTTTAACTGTTGGAATATACAGCCCTATACGGTTCTGGTCCAGCTTACTTGTCAGCACATATCTCCCCCTATGTCCCACCTCGAAACTTACAATCTTCCGAGGAGGCCCTGCTCTCGATCCCACCTTCGTAGCAAACACGCTTGTTGGGGACGAGGGACAGGGCCTTCTCGGCGGTGGCCCCCCGCCTGTGGAACTCACTCCCCTGCTAAATTAGGTCAATGGCTTCCCTCCTTTCCTTCAGGAAAAAGTTGAAGACGTGTCTATGGCACCAGGCATTCGGATAGCAGGCTGACAATAGAAATGACGATAATGCTATGGAGCTGGCTGCCGTTCATTTTCCGGTCCCAATTCAAGATGCAGGTTCTTACCTACAAAGCCCTAAACAGTTTGGGACCCGCCTACCTTTGTGACCGCATTTCTGTATACGAACCCACACGATCTCTTCGATCATCTCGAGAGGCCCTGCTCGCGCTCCCACCTCCATCGCAGGCGCGATTGATGGGGACAAGGGAGAGGGCCTTCTCGGTGGTGGCCCCTCGACTCTGGAACTCACTCCCCAAGGACATCAGGCATGCCCCAACTCTGGCAGTCTTTAGGAGGAGCCTGAAAACATGGTTGTTCCAGTGTGCCTTCCCAGAATAAGGAAACTCCCAGCAATATGTCCCTAAATGCACTTTATCAATGATCTAGGATTGTCTGCATGCCCTTTCCTCTTCGAAATTCTATCCTAGTTATATATTTCACCTGGTCATGCTCAGCATTATTTTTTAAAATTTTAATTATTACATTTGGCCCAGCCATAGGTTTTTAAGCATTGTTGTGCTATTGTTAATGCTTACTGCTTGTTTTTGTTTATGAGTTTCATTTTATTGTTTTGTATTGCTGTTATTGTTGTTTTGCTAATGTATTGTGGGCTCGGCCTCATGTAAACCGCACCAAGTCCCTTGGGGAGATGGTAGTGGGGTACAAATAAATTATTATTATTATTATTATTATTATTATTAAAAGGACTATGGAAGGCTTCTGATTAAATTGTTCATCGTAGAACGCGGACTTGACATGCCAACTAATTCAATTTGTACTATCTTAAATGGTTTTTAATCTGATTTTAATGTTTTAACTTATTATGTAATTGTTGCTTATTTGTTGTATATGTGGGGCATTGAATTGTTGCCGGATGTAAGCCACCCTGAGTCCCCCTTGATATTGTCCATCCATGCAGGGGCGGCTCGTCCATTACGTGAAGTAAGTGGTCGCAGAACACTTTTTTTGCCAGGGGCGCAGAGGCGCCTCTGTAAATGCCCCTCGACCGCCACTTGAGGAGCACCCCCTCAGCTCACAACAGCCCTAGCAGTCCGGGGGGAGCCTCGGCTTTTTTGCCTCGCTGCTGGGCGATCCTCTTCCCAAAGGGGCGGGCCCTTGAGCCTCGCCTAGCCCCTCTCGTTCCTGCTCCACCCGGCCACCGGGTGCGCGAGCAGAGCCGGCACTCAATCGTTCTCTGCGTTCGATCCCTTCCCCATGACCGGCTCCCTTTCCCGATCCCCCGGCGCTCCACCCGCCTCCTCTCCTCTCCCCAATCCGCGGGTGGGCCAAGGGGCGGAGCCACCATGCCTGGCCCGCTTTGGGTCCGAGGCGTGTCTGAAGACCCCAGCGTGCGCACCAAAAGTCGCCTCTTCTCCTGACTTTCTCTTCAGCCATTGGGACCGAGAGAGAGAGAGAGAGAGAGAGAGCCCCTCCGGCTGGAGGTATCTCCCACCTCCGCTCCCTCCTTTGTTTTTGCGCCTACCTTCAGGAAAGGTGGGCATCTCCACCTCTCTCTCTCTCTCTCTCTCTCTCCTCTTGGTCCCAATGGCTGAGGAGAAAGTCAGGAGAAGAGGTGACTTTTGGTGCACACGCCGGGGTCTTCAGGCATGCCTCCGGACCCAAAGCGGGCCAGGCAAGGGAGCAAGTGCGGCAAGTGTAGTTACTGGGATGTATAGTTCACCTACAATCAAAGAGCATTCTGAACTCCACCAATGATGGAATTGAACCAAATATGGCACACAGAACTCCCACGACAACAGAAAATATATATCAATGATTGGTTGGGGGGGGGGGGCCAAAATACTGTTTGCTTACCATTGAAAATTACCTAGGGCCACCTCTGGGCGGGGTTCAAATATTTGAAATAAATAAATAAATAAATAGTATGTTTTTATGTTGTAAGCCACCTTGAGTCCACATGCAGAGAAAGGCGGGGTAGAAATATTCTAAATAAAATAGATTTTGTTATCTATACACGGTATGTGTTTATGGTGACAAATGTCAAAGAAAATGTAAGTATTACTTAGCATGAACCATTCGTTAAATTGATTATCTTAGAAAACATTTTGGCAGCTACGGTTTAAAATCCACTATGATATGGCATACCAAAAATGATCAAAACTGCCTTTTGGTAGTTATCCAAGCTATAGAAACTATCCCCCTCTTCTAACTCCTCAGTGAACATGACTCATTCATCTAATTCATTAATAAGTTGATACAGTAATGCAAAATAGTTCTATATTTGCACAGGGCAATTAAAACCAGTGTTCACTAACAAAATACAAGCTTTGCTTCACTATCAAATCCCAGTGCTATTTCTTTTCTCTCACTTCTAATCCTTTCCTTCCTTGCAGAACTTTGTCTTCCATGTCAGTATTTGTTCAAACTGTATCAACTCGGCATGGCTTTGCCAAGAATGGGAATTTCACACAGTTTGGGACCTGCCTGAGGACTCTAAAATACTTTATTCTACACAAAGATGGTTCATTTTTTGAATAAGATTTAAGCTACAGTACATACACTGACCTGTGGATAAGCTGACCTAGATATTTGGGTTGATCTTTTCTACAACAATTTCTTGGCTTATTCATGAGTACATACAGTATAAACTTTTCTAATACAACATTTTCCTTTGACATTGTATATAATCACTAGCTGTCCCCTGCCATGCGTTGCTGTGGCCCAGTCTGGTGATCTGGAAAATAAAGTAATGAGAAAGTGTTGGTTTCTAATATATGTAATTTCTTTATGCTTGTGGGTAAACAGTATTTCTTGCTGTTTCTTTGTCAGTGTTGATGTGGAGAGTGTCTGGTTTGCCCACCTGGAACATGCAAGATATCATTGTCCTTCTTTAAGGGTCCCTTTCAAATCTATGATACTATATATCTCTGTGTGTGAATCATATCTATCTATCTATCTAATCTATGGCTGGATGGCTCTTTGTCAGGAGGACTTTGATTATGTTTTCTTGCTCTGATGAAGGGAGTTGGATTGGATGGCCTTAAGTATATTCTGTTGGTCATGAGGGTTAAGTGTGGGAAGTTTGCCCCGATCCTGTCGTTCGTGGGGTCCAGAACGCTCTTTGATTGTAGGTGAACTATAAATCCCAGTGACTACAACTCCCAAATGTCAAGGTCTATTTCCCCAATCCATCTGTGTTCATATTTGGGCGTATTGAGTGCTTGTGCCAAGTTTGGTCCAGATCCATCATTGTTTGAGTCCACAGTGCTCTCTGGATGTAGGTGAATTTCAACCCACCAAACCCTTCCAGAATTTTCTGTTGGTCATGGGAGTTCTGTGTGCCAAGTTTGGTTCAATTCCATCGTTGATGGAGTTTAGAATGCTCTTTGATTGCAGGTGAACTATAAATCCCAGCAACTACAACTCCCAAATGACAAAATCATAATTTTTTGAGTGATGGTCACTCCTTGTGTTGTGAGACGTTTTGTTGCCAAATTTGGTGTGATTTCGTTCATTGGTTCTTTTGTTTTTAAGGTACTCATTATGCACAGAGGATTTTTATATATATAGATTAGTATTTTGGTCTTCTATGTTTAAATATTTAACCTGAAGTATACAACCTTTACATTTATGTAAATCTCATTAATTAAGATTCTATCATTACAGGGCAAACAACTTCTTGGCAGTAATAGAAATATAACAGAGAATTGGAGTTGATACTTTCAAATGTGTTTATAGATTTTCATATCTATCTGACTACTGACTGCAGCTTTTGCTATATCCTGGATAGAAAGAACAAACAATCTGCTATTATTTAATAAGGTCTGTGATAATTGCAGTGTTAGTACTTACAAATATAGATAGGCACATCAACTTTTTTTTTTACAGATCGTACTTTGGAGAAAGCTTTACATCACTCCCTTGTTGAATCAACAAGAAAAAGAAGAAATTCTTTTTAAAAAATCCTCTGAACTATTCTTTTATACTGTTTGCCAAAGACAAAAGAAAATGCCCCCGCAGCTACAATTTATCTGCTTCCACTACTGATGCATTACTGGTGCTTTCAGAAATTAACATGTTGTCTGCAATCTTTCTGATGTTCCTTTCATAGTTTCTTTGGAAACTGTATGAAAGCATACACACACACACACACACACACACACACACACACACATACATGCACGCAGTATGGCTAAAAACACTGCACACAACAAGCTATTATGAATACAAACTAGCTTGGAAGGAGAAAAAAATCATTTGGCAGACAAATCTGTTGAACTAACATAGTGTTCCTCATCTGCAATTGCAACTCAGTAGTGTCATTTCCCACTTTCAAGTCTTTCATGTTAAAGTTCTCCACCCTCTTGATCATAGGCACTATGAGGTTGTAAAAGGTTTCACATGAACCATCACCCACTTCTAGTCTACAAAGGCTCTATACATTTGTGCCAAAGAGACAAAGAATAGATATGCATATGCACACAAGAACAATATTGGTGCAAGATCTGCTTTCCCCAACAACAATGTACCATCCTTCCATAGCCAAAAGTAAGTTTGGAAGTGATGGACTTCAATATGCACATAAAAAGCAAGTGCAAGGGTCGAAGGGAAGGCTCCCCGCATGGCCTGGTCCTCTGAGGAGCCTTCGCCGAATGGCCCTCACCCCCTGCTGGGCTCGGAAGGGGTGAGGGTCGAGGAGAAGGCTCCCCACGCGGTCTGGCCGTCCTGGGAGCCTGCGCCACTCGGCCCTCACCCCCTGCTTGGCTCAGTAGGATTGAGGGGAAGGCTTCCCATGAGGCCTAGCTGACAGGGGAGCCTTCGCCACTCAGCCCTTGCCCCCTGCTGTGCTCGGAAGGGGAAAGGGTTGAAGGGAAGGCTCCCTGTGCGAACTGGCACTCGCCAACCAAGTTTGATCCAGGTCCATCATTGGTGGAGGTTGGTTTCTCTGATTGTGAGTGAACTATACATTTGTGCCAAAGAGACAAAGTGAGGCTGGTGGGGATGAGGAGCAGGGCCTTCTCAGTGGTGGCCCCTCACCTGTGGAACTCACTCCCAGGAGAAATTAGGGCATCGACATCCCTCCTTCCTTCAGGAGGAAGGTAAAGACGTGGTTGTGGGACCAGGCCTTCGGGCAATCTGCTAACTAGATAAGGACAACCAGACGAATAGGACTGACAGGACTGACAATTGTGGAATTGGAATTTGAACTATGAGATAGCGAACGCTGACCGGCAATAAGGAGTAATTGGTTTGTATTGGTTTGTATGGATTTTTATTGGTCTTATTGGTTTTATCGGTTTATAGATGTAATGTAGAATTGTGGTTTGATTGCTAATTTATGCTATTTTGTTTTATTACTGTTGTGTGATACGGGCATCGAATTGTGCCTTGTTTTTGTAAGCCACCCTGAGTCCCCTTCGGGGTGAGAAGGGCGGGGTAGACATAAACCAAATAAATAAATAAATAAACTACAACTCCCAGAAACAAAGGTTAGTTCCCCTCAAAGCCCTCCAGTAATCAACTGTAAGCATATTGGTATGTGTTCCAAATTTGTTTTCATTCCATTGTTGGAAGGAACTACTCATCTCAGCAACTTCAACTCCCAAATGCCAAGGTCTATATTCCCCAAACCTCTCCAGTATTTTCTGTTGGTCATGGGAGTTCTGTATGCCAAGTTTGGTTCAATTTCATTCTTGTTGGAGTTCAAAATGCTCTTGATTGATAGGCAGAGGCGACCCTAGGTAATTTTCAATGGTAAGCAAACAGTATTTTGGTACTCCCTCCCCAACCAATCAGTGATGTATATTTTCTGTTCATCGTGGGAGTTCTGTGTGCCATATTTGGTTCAATTCCATCATTGGTGGAGTTCAGAATGCTCTTTGATTGTAGGTGAACTATACATCCCAGTAACTACAACTCGCATATGTCAAGGTCTATTTTCCCCCAAGAGCGCCTCAAGAGCACCCCTGGGCAAAATCAACTATACTGCAAATGCTTTGCGTAATGGGTTGAGCCGCCCCTGTTGATAGGGGAGCTATACATTGGCAGGGGAACTATACATCCCAGAAACTTCAACTCCCAAATGTCAAGAACTATTTCCCCCAAACTCCACCAGTCTTAAAATTTGGGCATATTGAGTGTCTGTGCCAAGTTTGGTCCAGATCCATAGTTGTTTGGGTTCACAGTGCTCTCTGGATGTAGGTGAACTATATCTCCAGTAAATTGCTGTCAATTCCTCCCAAACCCCTCCAGTATTTTCTATTGGTCATTGGGGTTCTGTGTGCCAAGTTTGGTCCAGGTCTGTAATTCATGGGGGGTCTCAGTGGTCTGTGGAAGTCAGGGATGAATTGGTTGAAGGTACTGCAGATCCCATCATCCGTTGTCCATATTCCCCCGAATGTTTTTTTTTGTGTGTTTAATCACTATGCTTTAATTATGTTCAGTTTGTAACAATGAAAATACATCCATGTCAGATATTTACAATACAATTCATAACAGTAGCAAAACTGTATTGTCGAAGGCTTTCATGGCTGGAATCACTCAGTTCTTGTGGGTTTTTTCGGGCTATATGGCCATGTTCTAGAGGCATTTCTCCTGACATTTTGCCTGCATCTATGGCCATAGATGCAGGCGAAACGTTAGGAGAAATGCTTCTAGAACATGGCCATATAGCCCGAAAAAACCCACAAGAACTGAGTAGCAAAATTATGGTTGGGGGTCACCACAACATGAGGAACTTTATTTAGGAGACGCGGCATTAGAAAGGTTGAGAACCACTGTCCTAGTGGGTTTCCATGGCTGAGTGGGAATGTGAAGCTTGGTCTCTAGGCTTGTCAAATCACTATATCAGACTGGTTCTTGACATGTAGATGTAGAGTGGCCTTCAAACCATATCCCTTGAGACATTTGCAAATGTAATACATATAAGTTGTTTCCACATCCCATTCTTTCAGAGTCTTACTTTAATAGTTTTGGAAAGAGATGGATCCAGTCTGCTAATAAATGCATTTGACTGGTCTCTGTGTTCTGCCACCTGCAGTTCTGAGTCATATCCTGCAAAATTCTTTCAACTGAACTGTATAGATTTTTTGAACAAAAACTGCAAGGGTAATTTTGTAAATTGCCTGCTATTTGTCCTTAACAGCACAATCATGATTTTTTTTATTGTGGCTCCTGCTTTGCATACATATGAGTAATTCATCAGCACCTTTTACAAAACGTAGCCAAATAAAAAAGACAATTCAGAAATGAGGCTTACTTGGTATAGATCAGGAGACATCCCTTTGACTGCCTTGTTACAGACAATGGCATGTATAATAGCAGCAATGCACAATGGACTCTACCCTGACAACTGTAAATATAATCAATTGATTCCTTTCAGTGAAATTTAATGCTGGCAAAATGCAATCTCAGAAAGTCTTTTTATGGATGCTACTAATTTAGCAATTCAATTCTTTGATTTAAATCTTATATTTAAAATTGTGACAAACATCAAAAGATGGAAGCGCTTTAAGCCCTTAGAGCCAGATGACTAGACATTTTCTATTTTGTCATTCTTCCTAGAAGAGTCATTCTCCCTAGTAAAGCCCTGCCCGACTTACCAGGCAGGGAGATTGTGGCTGTGGGTGCTCCTCCACCTACCATTTTCGTTGCCGTCATCTTCTCAGGACTCTTTTGGGGCTTTGCACGGCTACTTGGGCACACAAGGAGCTATCTAATCAGGTTGAACCTTCTGGTTCAATCTGCTTGGCTCCCCTTTGGTGGACCTGAGTGAAGCCACTCAGGTCCATCAATGGGCTATAAAAGCCCAACTCAGCAGCCTTGCTGTTCAGTTGCTTTCTGGTGCATCTGTCACAAGAAATTCAATGTGCAGATTTGACAAATATGAATTTAATATGATGTGTGGGAATGAATGGAAGGATGTGTGGTTGGTAGGCTTGGGTAACAACGGAAAGATTTGTTTCTAAACTCGTTTCGTTTTTAGGGGTCCATCGCGTTTCGTTTTTTTAAAGAATTCCGAAATTTTCCTTTTAAAAATTTCGAAATTTACGAAATTTCGTATAATTACGAATCGATTCGTTAATGGCGGACGCGATTGAGCAATATGCTAAAAAAACCTCTAAATGGGACAGGGGGAACTTCTGAAGCTTCCCTCTCTCTCTGTTGTTGACTGTTGGTGTGATAAAACAAACAACAACTATAAAACTTGCACCAGACATGCGAAAATAATTACGAAATAATTACGAAATAAATTGAAAAAATTGTTTCGAATCTAATTTACTCCTCACACTATTCCTGCGTGGCTCAATATTGGATCATAAGCTAATTTAAATATGAATTGATAACGAATTACAACATTAACGAACGAAACCGCCCAAGCCTAGTGGTTGGAGTTAATAATTTTTGAAACACCAGTATAATATTAAGGCCTGCAATGCATAACTAGCTGCTTGCTGGAACTGTGATCGAAACCTGCTAATGAGAATTGATAAGAACTGTGACAATGGTTCTTTCAAGTTAAGGAACATTCCTTATGTTAAGAAGTAAGTCAACATAAGATCAACACCAATCAAGAAGATCAACATCTGGCCAGGAAACTGAGATGGAGCCAGGATGGAAGATGTCTATCATTAATTTACAACTGATATACCCTCTCACACTGGAAATTGCAATAAAAAGAACCTATGCTTCAAAGTCATTGAAAAGTCATTCATGACACAGCCCACCCTTGGTTCTGTATTATTGCACTGCATTTTTTTTTAGTTCTCTGTCACAACTTTTGGGGATGGGAGGCATGGGCCCTGGAACTGGTTTTGGCTTGTCCTCCCTCGATAGAGGGAGCTTCCTATAATATGAAATGGAGAGTACCAGCACAGATAGCCCAGAGTGGCGTTGAACATGAACCTACCCACGTCCCTTACCAATTTGGGCATCTATAACTTGGGTGTGGTCTCTGGAGTCCATTCATAGGCACCTCCGTGGTGTCCGTTCAGTACCTGAGCCGGTTACTGCAACAATCCAGGAGCCTTGTATGTCTGCCAACCCTATTTTCAGCTGTAACCAATAAACAAGTTGTGGATTTTGTTGTCCCAAGCTACTAGCATTTTGTGTCAGGTTATTGGGAAAGTTGACACCTTCTGCTAGGAGAGGAATTCCAAAGACAAAACACTCTTTGATCTAGCTCAGGGGTCCTAAAACTAAGGCCCGGGGGCTGGATATGGCCCTCCAAGGTCATTTACCGCCCTCGCTCAGGGTCAACCTAAGTCTGAAATGACTTGAAAGCACACAACAACAACAACAACAATCCTATCTCATCAGCCAAAAGCAGGCCAACACTTCCCATTGAAATACTAATAAGTTTATATTTGTTAAAATTGTTCTTCATTTTAATTATTGTATTGTTTTAAAGTGTTTTTGCACTAAAAATAAGATATGTGCAGTGTGCATAGGAATTCATTCATTTTTCTTTCAAATTATAACCCAACAGTTTGAGAGACTGTGACCTGGCTCACTGTTTTAAAAGTTTGAGGACTTTTGATCTAGATTCTGCTGCTGTTTTGCTTTGCCTTGCTGGGCTCCACCTGTGGAAATGGCTGGGAGGGGAGTTTTTTATTTTATTCTAGTCACTCAAAAAAGTATCAAGGCTGTATGTTTTTGTGTCGAGTTGAACTTAAATCCGTAGTCCATGTCCGGTTTCGGCCTCACTCCAGGCCATCCTCTGGTGGACGAAAATTATATATATATATCAATATTTGCTGCAAATAAATTCATTGAAAATCATGTACATAAACACATATAAAGGTACATATAAGAATACTAACAGAGTTATGAACTTGATACTTATCATATACATCAATATTTGTTGTAAATACATCCATTCAGCATCATATATTTCAACATGTTTAAAGATACTTATAAGGTTGAAATATATGATGCTGAATGGATGTATTTAGGGTTTATGTTCAACTCGACACAAGAACATATGGCATTGAAAGTATCAACGCCGTAGGTTCTTGCGTCGATACTTTTTTGAGTGACCATATAATAAGTTTCACCAGTCACATTATTGGCTGAACTGAATGATTTTTCTTTTTGTGTACAAATGGGCTATTGTGTTGTACGTATCTAAATGTCAGCCCAGGTAGATGAGACAGTCAGGAGTCTCTGACATGCCAGCGACTCCCCTTCATGGAACTGGAAGACCCTGAGATGGAAGTGTATGTGCTGGTTCAAGGTTGGTGCAGTGTGCTGTACATTGGGCTACTTCTGTACCAATTTCAAAACTTCCATTAGTTCAAAACATGCAGCCAGAGCATGTCACACCTATACTATAACCACTTTCAGAATAAGTTGCCAGTGGTACATAGCATAGCCTACAAGTATCATTTTCTTTTCAGTTGCTCATGCTAAATTTTCTTATATTTTCTTATCTATATAAATAAAAATGTAATGTTCGTTTGTGGGATTAACATAACTCAGAAATCATTGGACTTGAATTGGAATGAAATTTGGACACTACACCCCTAACAGACCAACGAGTGACCATCACTCATAAACTTCTCCCAAAATATAGTGGAAAGGACCTAAAAACCCTCAAAGCTAAATGACAATACAGCGCATATGCGAAAATGACAGCTCCCAGCATTCCCTAGACCAGGCCCTTTAGGGAAGGTGGATGCTCCAAATGCACTGCTTCCAAGCTTCTCCTTGGATTTTTTGAGAGCATCTCAATCCGTACATATTTCCTATTCCTAGATTAGATAGCGATTGCATTTTGCTATTATAACGTTTTAATTGAATATGTTATGATTGAATAAAAATGATTGTTTTGTGATTTTATTGTTGGAAACCGGCCCGAGTCCCCCGATAGAGGAGAGAAGACCGGTATACAAAATTGCTAAATAAATAAATAAATAAATAGCGATAGATAGTAGGTAGGCACATCAATCAGGAGGACTGCTGGGAGTTACCGTCCATGAATAGGAAGAGAAGGAAGAAAGGAGAGAAAGCAAAAGGGAAAGAAAGAGGGGGAATGAAGGGAAGAGGAAGAGAAGGAAGGAAGGAAGGAGAGAAAGAAAGAAAGAAGGAGAGAAAGAGGGAGGGAAGGTTGGCTACAGCAACGCAGCTAGTACATACATAAATATGCACACAATTTCTCTATTAATGGATAAACAAATAAAAAAGTCGGCACCGCATTTGCGACATAGCAAACACCAGAAGATTTACAGTCTTACAGTTTAATAACGGAATTAAAATGATATGCACGTATTTTTCTCACATCACTGAAATCAAGGATCTCATCAGTTTTAAGAAACTGTCGAAATGTATGCAAAATCCCACTGCTCTCCTTTCCACCATTAGCTCTAACATTCATAACCCACATTTTTTATCCTCTTGGAAAATGTGTTTCCCTTTGTGAATAGAAATGATCAGCTTATTAGGGGAAGGGAATTTTCCCTCTATTCCCTCCCTTACTTTGTAACTGCAGTATCTACACTCTTGAGTTAAAGTCTGTCAAGTTATGCATGTTGAAGCTGTTCTTTTATGCAAAAGCAATGTGCTAAAATGTGCGATTTGCTATTATGCTGTCTCTTATGACAATCTCAAGAGTGAGAGAAATCCGGCTGAAAAGAGGAAGCCCTAGAAACGATTTGGTGCCTCAATCTTGCGTCCTTTTCTTGCATTTCCAAAGAGTCTCGACTCTCTTCTCTGAGCACATCGCACACACAAAAGTAAACCCATTCTGTCTTCTTTTGATTTTCTTTAAAGTGTATGTGTAGATAAGAGAAATAGTGTCCTTTGGGTATTGTGCAACCTACCACCTTGTCAAAGACAACATTGTGTAGTGTTTATAGAATTGGATAGCAACAATAGATTTGGCATTTGAAAGCTAAGGCTTTGGATCTTTCTAGGAGGTGCTGGGCACAATCAATTTCTTTAAAAATACGGCTCACATCATTTCTAATTGTATTTGACTCAGGAAAATAAGTGCATTTTCCGCCAGTATAAAATAAATTATCTAAGAAAAAAGGCAGCATATTTTTTGGCAAGGTGTGTATATTACATATCTAGAAGTCTATGCGTTTTAATGAAGAAACAAAATGTTCTCGACAAAGCAATGCATTCCAGATTTTCTTTCCAAAAGGCGACAAATTTCTCTTGGTACTCTGCTTCCCATTCCAAATGTTTTTAATGCTTCAAGGGAAAATAACTTCTTATGTGCAAGTCTTGAGGACGGGGGAGAATTGGATGGCAAGATAATTTGTTTACGGCATAATTAGCCTCGTGCTAAAATGTATGAACAATTTTTACAGGTCAAACACAAAAGGGCTGAATTTCGGCTAGCTCTTGGATGCTGCTTTATGTACTGAATTTCTGCCTTTTTTTGTTGTAAAGTAACCATTGGAATAATTTTCTTACAGAATGATAGTTGCCATGACAACCCTAGCAAATTTTCCTTTTCTGAAACAGATGTCTCATTTAGTTGAAAATTAGAATGTGAAAAACCCATGGGAAAAATTAATTCAAACTTTAACAGAACACTGACTACAATGTAATCTCTTATGTGTTAACCCTTTAACATCTCTTTGTACTCCTATGTAACCTTCAAATACATTCTAATTAAATCAATTTAACCTCCTATAAATGACCTCTTTAGCTATAATTAGCACTTTAGTTTTCTCTGAAGCATTCACTTCTGCTAGCACAATAAAATAAATCAGTAATACTTTTGAAAAGTGGTCAAATATATTTCTGACTTAATTATTTATCAGAGTCTCTGATTTTATTCAACTTCTTTTTTAAAAAGTATAACCATGCAGATCAAATGTTGACATTTAAATGGGGCAGAATATTATTTTACAAGACCATAGCTCATTCTGTAGATTTGATCTTTTTGTTGTTCATTCGTTCAGTCGTCTCCGACTCTTCGTGACCTCATGGACCAGCCCACGCCAGAGCTCCCTGTCGGCCGTCACCACCCCCAGCTCCTTCAAGGTCAGTCCAGTCACTTCAAGGATGCCATCCATCCATCTTGCCCTTGGTAATTCCTCTTCCTTTTACCTTCCACTTTCCCCAACATAATTGTCTTCTCTAGGCTTTGCTGTCTCCTCATGATGTGGCCAAAGTACTTCAACTTTGTCTCTAGTATCCTTCCCTCCAGTGAGCAGTCGGGCTTTATTTCCTGGAGGATGGACTGGTTGGATCTTCTCGCAGTCCAAGGCACTTTCAGAACTTTCCTCCAACACCACAGCTCAAAAGCATCGATTTTCCTTCGCTCAGCCTTCCCTAAGGTCCAGCTCTCACATCCGTAGGTTACTACAGGGAATACCATGGCTTTGACTAGGCGGATCTTTGTTGCCAGTGTGATTTGATCATTAGTTAACATGAAAATTGAAGGTTTATACTCTTTACACTCATTTCTATGATTTGGTAATTATAGAAGGACAGGACATGCAAAAAGAAAAAGGAAAAGTGACTAAGGTGTACTATGGAATAAACTTACATAATTGTCTATTTGTGTTAGTTGTTTTATTATGTTTTATTATGTCTTGCTGAATGTTTTAATCCACTGTACGCTGCTTTGAGTCCAACCCATGTGAGAAAAGTGGGATAAAAATGAAATAATAATAATAATAATAATAATGCAGACTGTGCAAAGAAGTGGATGAAACCATGGATCATATCCTCAGCTGTTGCAAGAAAATCGCACAGACGGACTACAAACAAAGGCACAACTCTGTGGCCCAAATGATTAATTGGAATTTATGTCACAAGTACCACCTACCAGCAGTAAAGAATTGGTGGGATCATAAACCTGCAAAGGTAGTGGAAAATGAACATGCAAAAATACTGTGGGACTTTCGAATCCAGACTGACAAAGTTTTGGAACACAATACACCAGACATCACGATTGTAGAAAAGAAAAGGCACAACAAACATAACAAAAGGCCACCTTTGTCTGAATAGCTTGCTGAGCATGAGGCACAGCGCTTAAAGGCCGAAGCGGCCACCATTACGGTTGAAAGGAGAATACTTAGAAATCCAGCACACAGACCAGGTCAGAGTGGAGAAAGTCAGAGAGTAATATACAGTCGGGTTTAGTCAGTCAGGCAGTCCAAAAAAGCCAGTCACACAAACAAAGGTTCTCAGCTGCTGACAGAGCGGCGGATGAAGAGAACTGAGGCGGTGGCGTTGCCCACCTGCTACTTATACTCGCAAGGGGAGAGTGGGCGGGGCCAACCGCCAAAGTTTTTCAAATCTATCTAGAAGGTTCCGAAGCTGTCTGCTCAGGTGCAGAAACTACCATATGTGCGTATTCACAGTTGACCACGATGGGAAAGTTTGGATTATTGATGTCACCATACCAGGTGACAGAAGAATTGAGGAAAAACAACAGGAAAAACTCAGCTGTTATCAAGACCTCAAAATCGAATTGCAAATGCTCTTTCATAAACCAGTACAGGTGGTCCCAGTGGTCATCGGCACACTGGGTGCCATGCCAAAAGATCTCAGCCGGCATTTGGAAACAATAAAAATGTACCAAATCATGATCTGTCAACTACAAAAGGCCACCTTACTTGGATCTGCACGCATCATTCAAAAATACATCACACAATCCTAGACGCTTCGGAAGTTTTCGACTTGTGATTTTGTGATACGAATATAGAATTTCAGGTATCATTTTTGAAAGAAGGCATAAAGATGCAATCATTGCCAAAAGAGTACAAAAAAAGTAAATACACTGCGTAGCAGAATGTCTCCATAAAGGATTCTTTCTTTTTGTTATCCATCAAAAGCTTTAATTCCATGACAATTTATCAAATGTTATTCTATTGAAGTGGCATAGGATTCAACAACAAAGTTCATGTTAATTTCCAGATAATATGTATCTGAGAGACAGGTTTATTCTTGCCAACATTGTACAATGAGCAAGAGACCAAATGCCACAGTCCAATACAATCTACCAAGTTATTCACAATTATTAAGCATCTAAATAACACTATAAAATATTCTCCTGCACAAGCCCAACTGCACTAAACTAAGGGTTGAAACCATTAATTTAATGGGACTCATGCAGAAGAACGGCTAATGCAGACGAAATTACTGAAGAAGACCGGATAATGACAGATTACAGATAGTGCTACGGAATAGTATTATCTGTGTTGAAAGCCTCAATGAGTAGTAGCGACCATACACGGCCTTTACAATGCAGCAATAAAAATCTCTCAGGAACACAGTGAACAAATAATGTTAAAATATATCCACAGCTTTGTCATTCTCCTTATGAAGATACATGAACAAATTTACTCTCCAGTCGAAAAGGCAAATGCTTCAATCGAATGGGAACTTAATAAGGACCACGCGTGCACACAGATTACTGTACTATTAATCTTCGGTGCACTATTTGCAAATAACTACCACGCAGCAGTGAAAGGGGAAGTTCAGTCTTTGTTTTGGGCCAACTGCTATTTTGCGCAAAAGCTCAGAGGAGTCTGAACAAAGCAGAGATCTTTTATAAGCATTTTTTGTCTCCAAACTTAAAGGAGGAGTTCTAAGGAAGAACATTGTGAAGCCGTGAAATTTTACACACTCTTCCAAACATCTTAATGAAGTACAATACCACTACTTTGCCATTGATGCCTACCAGCAATGGAGTAATGCAACATTTATTGCAAATACTAGGCCTGGGTAACAACGGAAAAATTTGTTTCTAAAATCGATTCATTTTTTGGGGGTTTTTGCGTTTCGATATTTAAAAGAATTCTGAAATTTTTCTTTTAAAAAGTTTGATATTTACGAAATTTCGTAAATGTAAAAAAATTACGAAACATTAACGAAACAAATACGAAACAATAACGAATCGATTTGTTAATGGCGGACGCGACCGCGCAATACGCTAAAAAACCTCCAAATGGGACAGGGGGAACTTCTGAAGCTTCCCTCTCCCTCTGTTGTTGACTGTTGGTGTGATATTATATATATTTTTCACTAATTAAACAAAAAACAACTATAAAACTTGCCCCAGACATGCAGAAGAAATAATAACGAAACGACCTCAAACCGATAACGAAACGAATACATAACGAATCCGAAGCATTTACGAAACGAATTTAAAAATTCGTTTCATTTTTAAGTTGCTCCAGAATGGTTCATTATCGCTTCGTTATAAAAAAAAATAACGAATTTTTAACGAATTACGAATTAACAAAACGAAACCGCCCAGCCCTAGCAAATACCATATGGCAAAAGTGTGTTGAAGTTTCATATTCATCCTGCAAATAGGTAAAGGTAAAGATAAAAGTTTCCCCTGACATTAAGTCCAGTCGTGTCTGACTGGAGGTTGGTGCTCATCTCCATTTGTAAGCTAAAGAGTCGGAATTGTCCGTAGACACCTCCAAGATCATGTGGCCCAAGCAGGGAGCTTTGAGATGATTGAACAGAAGCTCTCCGAAGCTCTAGGTGCTCTAACTGCCTATTACAGGGAAAACCAGCTGACTCCTAACCCATCTAAAACACAGACATGTGCCTTTCACCTTAAGAACAGACAAGCATCTCGAGTTCTGAGGATTACCTGGGAAGGAATCCCACTGGAGCATTGCAGCACCCAAATACCTGGGAGTCACTCTGGACCGTGCTCTGACCTACAAGAAGCACTGCCTGAACATCAAGCAAAAAGTGGGTGCTAGAAACAATATCTTACGAAAGCTGACTGGCACAACCTGGGGATCACAACCAGATACAGTGAAGACATCTGCCCTTGCGCTATGCTACTCTGCTGCTGAGTATGCATGCCCAGTGTGGAACACATCTCACCACACTAAAACAGTAGATGTGGCTCTTAATGAGACATGCTGTATTATCACAGGGTGTCTGACCCTACACCACTGGAGAAATTACACTGTTTAGCCGGTATTGCACCACCTGACATCTGCCGGGAAGTAGCAGCCAATAGTGAAAGGATCAAGGCAGTGACATCTCCAGCTCATCCCCTGTTTGGGTATCAGCCAGCACGTCAACGACTTAAATCAAGAAATAGTTTTCTAAGATCTACAGAGACACTCGCTGGAACACCTCAGCAAGCGAGAGTCCAAAAGTGGCAGGCTCAAACCGAGAACCTCAATCAATGGCTGATACCAAATGAGAGACTCCCCCCCTGTGCACACAGAAAACTGGGCGACTTGGAAAGCGCTGAACAGACTGCGCTTTGGCACCACGAGATGCAGAGCCAACCTTAAGAAATGGGGCTACAAAGTGGAATCCACAACATGCGAGTATGGAGAAGAGCAAACTACAGACTACCTGCTTCAATGCAACCTGAGCCCTGCTACATGCACAATGCAGGACCTTCTTATAGCAACAACAGAGGCACTCCAAATGGCCAGCTACTGGTCAAAGGACATTTAATCAACTACCAAGCTTGCATACTTTGTGTTTTGTTTGTTGTTTATTTGTTTGTTAAAAATGCAATACAATTGTTTGGTTTGCTCCTGACACAATAAGTAAAATAAATATGTGGCTGGCATGACTGCATGGAGCACCATTGCCTTCCCACCAGAGCGGTACCTATTGATCTACTCATATTTGCATGCTTTCGAACTATTAGGTTGACAGAAACTGGGGCTGACAGCGGAAGCTCATGCCGCTCCCTGGATTCGAACCTGCGACCTTTCGATAAGCAAGTTCAGCATCTCAGTGGTCTAACCCACTGCACCAATAATAATTTTTAAAATCAATTTAGCATGTGTCCCATCTCATAGCAAGATTTGCATTCAGAGCTCAACTTTCTAGTAGGTAGGACATACAAACATGGATAGATGTGGAAATGATTTAGTATGTTATCTATTATATACAGTATTTTAATAATATTGTATTTTATTGTTCTGTTTTAACTCTATTGTACTCCGCCTTGAGCCACAGAGAGAGGTGGAAATATTATTATTATTATTATTATCCATATTTAATTGAGTCTAATGCACCATCAAATCTAATGCACACTTCAGTTTTCAAACCATTGAAACTATTCTGTTTGCATTCTGTAATTTGGGCATTACAGCTTCTGACTGCTTAGAATTTGGTGTTAAAACACCCAAGCTTTCAGTGATAGAAAATAAAACCCTGGGTGTACCTATGCTGTCAAATGAATGCACTATAATTGCCTTGGTTCAGTAATCTTTGCACCTAGAAATACAAATTCTGTCACTGCCTCCACGTTTTCTCGCTCTATTTCCCAGTTGTCAATCATTCTTGTTGCCATAATCTTGGCTTTTTTATGTTTAGCTGCAACCCAGTTTTTGCACTTTCTTCTTTCACCTTGATTAGATGGCTCCTCAGCTCCTCCTCGCTTTTGGCCATCAAAGTGGTGTCATCTGCATATCTAAGGTTGTTAATGTTTCTTCCAGCAATTTTAACCCAGCCTGCAGGCATGTAGCCAGGGGAGGGGGGCTCGGGGGGCTTCAGCCCCCCCCCCCGAAATTCTCATGGTGGTTCGCGAAAAGGCCTTACTGGTGCATTACTTAAACTGTTATGTTTATTCATATCATGATCTGATCACCATACTCAATATATCCCATATGCATGGGGGTATTGGGGTAATGATACAAAAGGTTTGCTAGGGTAGACCCTCTTTCACTCAGACTCAGCCCCCCCCCGAAACTCAGCCCCCCCGAAACCCCCCCTGAAAATTTTTTAGCCCCCCCCCCCCGAAACGAAATCCTGGCTACGGGCCTGCACTCCTCAAGCCCCACACATCGCATGATGTGTTCTGCATACAAGTTGAATAGATTGGGTGAGAGTATGCAACCGTGCCGTACGCCTTTCCCAATCTTGAACCAGTCTGTTGTTCCATGGTCAGTTCTTACTGTTGCTACTTGGTTCTTATACAGATTCCTCAGGAGAGAGACAAGGTGATTTGGTATGCCCATACCACCAAGAACTTGCCACAATTTACACAGTCAAAGGCTTTAGAATAGTCAAATGAAACAGAAATAGATGTTTATAATATTATAATATAATGCAACATAATACTACTACTCTCCATGAGGTCAAGAAGAGTCGGAGACAACTAAACGAATGAACAACAACAATACTACTACTAAGAATATATTATAATTATATATTTATATTACATGTAATATTACTAATAATATTCCAATATAATCGTTTACAACCATATAGTAATATTTAATACTGATATTGTACTATGCTAATAATATAATATAATGTATGTGTGTGTGTGTGTGTGTATGCGCGCTGTACCCAGCCACGCATTGCTGTGGCCCATTGTGGAGAAATGGGAAAGAAAGAAAAGAGGAAGAGCTGGTTTCTAAACTATCAATACACAACGGAAGTGGCAAAGTGTCAACCTAATACAGGCCCATTTCAGTCTCCTCAAGGTCAAAGGGTTGTATGGATGTGTGGAAAGGCCCTGGGTTACCTGAGTCCACGCTGCCATATAACCCAGTTCAAAGTTATTATATAGGTATTGTTGTCATTATAGACATATAGATATTATTATAGGCATATAGATATTATTATAATGGATACAAATATTATTATTAAAGCTATATAGGTATTGGTATTATAGGTGTTATTTATTTATGAATTTCATATCAAAAGCATTGCATAAATTAGTATAAAACTGATAAAAAATAGAAGGAGCACAGGGCTCAATATCTTTCAAGCAAAAACAGGCAACAGATGTATGGATATTATTACAGACCTATAGATATTATTATTATATAGATGTTATTATTG
This sequence comes from Anolis sagrei ordinatus, assembly GCF_025583915.1. NCBI lineage: Eukaryota > Metazoa > Chordata > Lepidosauria > Squamata > Anolidae > Anolis > Anolis sagrei. Next base: position 105,707,794 of record NW_026847549.1, read on the forward strand.
TTATTGTTATTTTTATAGATATTATATAGCTATTATTATTATAAATGTATACATATTATTATACTGTATATAGATATTATTATTATTATTATTATTATAGACATAGATATTATAGGCATATAGGTATTATTGTTATAAATGTACAGATATTTTTGACAGACAGATATTATAATTATAGACATATGGATATTATTATAGACCTATAGATATTATTATAGGCATATAGACATTATTACAGACATATAGATATTATGATAGAAATGTAGATATTATTGTTAAAGACATATTGATATCATAGACATATATATTATTAGGGATTGATAGATATTATTATGATAGTAAAGGTAAAGGTTGTCCCCTGACATTAAGTCCAGTCATGTCTGACTCTGGGGTGTGGTGCTCATCTCCATTTCTAAGCCGAAGAGCCAGCGTTGTCCGTAGACACCTCCAAGGTCATGTGGCCGGCATGACTGCATGGAGCGCTGTTACCTTCCCGCCAGAGCGGTACCTATTGATCTACTCACATTTGCATGTTTTCGAACAGCTAGGTTGGCAGAAGCTAGGGCTGACAGCGGAAGCTCATGCCGCTCCCCGGAATCGAACCTGCGACCTTTCGATCAACAAGCTCAGCAGCTCAGTGCTTTAAGCCACTGCGCCACCGGGGCTCTATATAGATATTATTATTGTAGATATAGCCTAGGGTTGTTATAAAGTAAAAATGGATGGCCATCTTTTGGGAGTGTTTTGATTGTGCCTTCCTGGACAGCCTTTCTGAACTCACAGAGCGTGGGTTTTTGTCCTTTCTTTGAATGGGAAGGAATTCTGGGGAAATCCCTCCCGTGTGAGTTCCCAGCAGTCCAAAAACAGGCAAGAAGGAAAGGAAAGGAGATCTCTCTCTATCTCTCCCCCCCCCCTTCTTCCCTCCTTCTCTCTGTCTGAATCCTTTGGGAAGAGAGGCAGGGATAGCCGGAGGGATAGACCAGCCACCCTCTCTCATGCCGCCTCTCTCTATCTCAGCGGTTGGTTTCCCCCCCCCCTTCCCCTGTGCAGGAGCGAGGGGTGGGGGAGGGTGTTCTTTTTACACTGGCTCTGTATATGAATTTAGCTTTGTGTGTGTGTGTGGGGAGAGGTAAGTTCTTTCCGGTTAATTATTATTATTATTATTATTTGTGTGAAGGACATAAATTGGGTTGTTAGGTGTATCGTGTCCAAATTTGGTGTCAATTCTCCCAGTGGTTTTTGAGTTCTGTGAATACCACAAACGAATATTACATTTATTTATATATATATATCTTGAGTGCCTTGGACTGCGAGAAGATCCAACCAGTCCATCCTCCAGGAAATAAAGCCCGACTGCTCATTGGAGGGAAGGATACTAGAGGCAAAGTTGAAGTACTTTGGCCACATCATGAGGAGACAGCAAAGCCTAGAGAAGACAATTATGCTGGGGAAAGTGGAAGGTAAAAGGAAGAGGGGCCGACCAAGGGCAAGATGGATGGATGGCATCCTTGAAGTGACTGGACTGACCTTGAAGGAGCTGGGGGTGGTGACGGCCGACAGGGAGCTCTGGAGTGGGCTGGTCCTTGAAGTCACGAAGAGTCGGAGATGACTGAACGAATGAACAACAACAAAAGCTGCTTTGAGTCCCTTTTGGGGTAAGAAGGGTGGCATATAAACGTCATAATAACTAACTAACTAACTAACTAACTAACTAAATAAATAAATAAATAATGCTGCTGCAACCTCCTCTTCACCCATTTACCTCTAGAGCAGCCCAAGCAGCTCACCTTGGCAGGTGTCCACCTTGGTGACTTTCCTCATTGAGGATGGCAATGAAATAACCATCCACAATGGTTGGAGTGACTGTAAGGTGAAGTGACTGCAACAGTGGTGTGTACCCATAAGATCAAAGTCAGTAGGGCTCTGTTTGGTTTGCCCACCTTAATTCTGGAGCCCCCGGTGGCGCAGTGGGTTAAACCTCTGTGCCAGCAGGACTGAGGACCAACAGGTCGCAGGTTCGAATCTGGGGAGAGGCGGATGAGCTCCCTCTACCAGCTCCAGCTCCTCAAGCGGGGACATGAGAGAAGCCTCCCACAAGGATGATAAAACATCAAATAATCCGGGCATCCCCTGGGCAACATCCTTGCAGACGGCCAATTCTCTCACACCAGAAGCGACTTGCAGTTTCTCAAGTCGCTCCTGACACGACAAAAACAAACAAACTTTAATTCTGTTTGTGATCATTTGCATGGGGAGCAGCTGGCTCAGTGTTATGCTCTTCCTCACTCCCACAATCACTAGATTTATCTGCAGTCGGTATATGGCACAGTTCCTATCCACTATTGCATTTTTAATGAAGCACAGGTGAAGTTTTCAAGTGATTCTGCTTTATATTAACTTGTTAAAAAATAATGCCAAAATGTCATACAGACAAATAAAAAAAAGACGCTGCTGCTATTAACGACTATTTTTCTTTCTCCTCTTTTCAAATGACACGCGGAATCATTCACCTTTTATTTAACGGAAAGTATTCTGGAAAGGAGAAAGACCTGAGCTGCGACTAATGTGAAATGATTCTTTCTAAAAATTAATTTGTTATAAAACAATGAGAAATAAAATTGAGTCGGTTTTATCTCTGTAACGAGGAAAGGCAAAATATAACAGGTAGTGAATCATACTGATGAAAGTCTGAATATATATTATGTTTTAAAAAAAAATCTCATTCTGCTGAAAGATAATCTTTTGGCTGATATGGAAGTAAGCATTCAAATTTAGAATAAAGAACCCATAAATTTTACATGAAGTCAAAAAACAAAACAGCACCATCCTCTGATAATAGCTTCAGTCACATATAAGGAATTCATCACATAGTTATTAACTATTGCTCCACTAATTTAAGACGAGCTTTCCATTTTGTCCTCCGCAAATGTATTCTCATGATTAAAACTAGCGTAGCAATGCTGAAGAATATGATTGTTTTTATCAGTCTTAACAAAATGAAACTGAGCACTTCAGGTCCTGTGGAGAGAACACGTTCTAGATATTTGACTAGAACTGTGTGCGTTATTTTATTTATTGTGTCAGGAGCGAACCAAACAATTGTACTGCATTAAAAACAAACAAACAAACAAAACACAAAGTTTGCAAACTTGGTAGTTGATTAAATGTCCTTTGACCAGGAGCTGGTCACTTGGAGTGCCTCTGTTGTTGCTGCAAGAAGGTCCTCCATTGTGCATGTAGCAGGGCTCAGGTTGCATTGCAGTAGGTGGTCTGTGCTTTGCTCTTCTCAACACTCACATGTTGTGGATTCCACTTTGTGTAGCCCCATTTCTTAAGGTTGGCTCTGCATCTCATGGTGCCAGAGCGCAGCCTGTTCAGCACCTTCCAAGTCGCCCAGTTTTCTGTATGCCCAGGAGGGAGTCTCTCATTTGGTATCAGCCACTGATTGAGGTTCTGGGTTTTAGCCTGCTACTTTTGGACTCTCGCTTGCCGATGTGTTCCAGCAAGTGTCTCTGTAGATCTTAGAAAACTATTTCTTGATTTAAATCAGTGGCGTGCTGGCTGATACCCAAACAGGGGGTGGGCTGAAGATGTCACTGCCTTGGTTCTTTCACTATTGGTTGCTACTTCCCAGTGGATGTCAGGTGGTGCACTACCGGCTAAACAGTGTAATTTCTCCAGTGGTGTAAGGCACAGACACCCCGTGATAATGCGATATGTATCATTAAGAGCCTCACCCACTGTTTTAGCATGGTGAGATGTGTTCCACACTGGGCATGCATACTCAGCAGTAGAGTAGCATAGTGCAAGGGCAGATGTCTTCACCGTATCTGGTTGTGATCCCCAGGTTGTGCCAGTCTGTGTGCTCAGATCAGGCCCGTAGCCAGTATTTTGATTTGGGGGGGGGGCTGAGTTTGATTTGGGGGGGGGCTGAGTCTGAGTGAAAGAGGGTCTACCCTAGCAAATCTTTTGTATCGTTACCCCAATATCCCCATGCATATGGGATATATTGAGCATGGTGATCAGATCATGATATGAATAAACATAACAGTTTAAATAATGTACCAGTAAGGCCTCGCGGACCACCATGAGTTCAGAATACTCTTTGATTGTAAGTGAACTATAAATCCCAGCAACTACAACTCCCAAATGTCAAGGTCTGTTTTCCCCAAACTCCACCAGGGTTCTCATTTGGGCATATTGAGTATTTGTGCCAAGTTTGGTCCAGATTCATCATTGTTTGAGTCCACAGTGCTCTCTAGATGTAGGTGAAACTCCAGGTCAATGCTCACCAAACCCTTCCTGTATTTTCTGTTGGTTGTGGGAGTTCTGTGTGCCACGTTTGGTTCAATTCCACCATTGGTAGAGTTCAGAATACTCTTTGATTGTAAGTGGACTATAAATCCCAGCAACTACAACTCCCAAATGTCAAGGTCTATTTTCCCCAAAATCCATCAGTGTTCACATTTGGGCATATTGAGTATTTGTGTCAAGTTTGGTCCAGAATAATCATTGTTTGAGTCTATAGTGATCTCTGGATGTAGGTGAACTACAACTCCAAAACTCAAGATCAATGCCCACCAAACCCTTCCAGTATTTTCTGTTGCTTGTCGGACTTCTGTGTGCCAAGTTTGGTTCAATTCCACCATTGGTGAAGTTCAGAATGTTTTTTGATTATAGGTGAACTATAAATCCCAGCAACTGCAATTCCCAAATGGCAAAATCAATTTCACCCCAACACCAACAGTATTCAAATTTGGGCGTATCAGGTATTTGTGCCAAATTCGGTCCAGTGAATGAAAATACATCCTGCATCTCAGATATTTACATTATGATTCATAACAGTAGCAAAATTATAGTTACGAAGTAGCAATGAAAATAATGTACGATTGGGGGTCACCACAACATGAGGAACTGTATTAAGGGGTCATGGCATTAGGAAGGTTGAGAAACAGTCATATATGGGCAGCTGACTTATACTGGTATGTAAAATTTCGATGTAAGACTGTGAAATGTGACTCGACATTTCATTCAGAAAAAAAGGTGTGTCTTAGATATCCAGGTTGAGGTAGACTGTCCAGTCTGAATCCAGGAATGTCAAGATAAAGCAATACTGAGATCTTTTGTTGTTTCTCTTGGCACAGAGGGAATTCTTCTACAAGAATAAGAATCTCAAATATTCGCATGTAGTTCCATAACTCAATGCATTTGATGGGTATTTACTAACCTGGAACTAAGACTGAATTGTTCAGGATATGAATGTAATATACATATTTAAAATTCACAAGGAAAACTGAAAGAGGATCCATTTTTCAATTTAATATCTCACATAAGGGTTTCATTTTCCCCCTTCCAAAATACCAAAAGTAATTAGACCATATGGACTAGCTGCCTGCCAAGTTCTTTTTTCTTTTTTTCCAATTCTTGTTTGAGTCAAATGAACAGAAAAAAAATCATCTGAAACTACTAAACGTCAGATTTTTCAAATCAGACTCGTTTTCACTGCATGTGTCTCATACTTATGGAGAGGCATGTATGTACTTTAATAAAATACATAACTTTCTCAACAAAACAAAGTCAAAAGCTCTTTTTATTTACTATTTTTAGTTTCAAGAAGACATCGGCTATAAATAAAAAGGCATTAATAATTCCCTATCATATTATATTAGCTTATAATTGCAACAGCATAAACAGAATTTCCAAACAAACTGAATCTGAATCAGACCAGTACAAATTGTGAGCTACCAAGCAGAAACAGTTCACCAACAGTATATGGTGACCTACAAGGTTTCTGGTTAGACAACTCGGACCTGAAAAATAATAAACAACCCAACTCCAGCAGATATTTTGTGGCATGTGATTATTAAATGGCTATTTTCAGTGTAATGGGCCAGGGGACACTTCCATCTTGTCTCCTGCATACGTCATGACTTGGGGACCCCTCCCCCCAGCACCAACTGCCGCTCTGGGCCAGAGTGAAGAGAGAGGGGGCCAGGGGACACTTCCACCTTGTCTCTTCTGCATAAGTCATCAGTTGGGGACCCCTACCCCCAGCATCAACTGCCGCTCTGGGTCAAAGTGAAGAGAGAAGTAGCCAGGGGACTCTCCCATCTTGTCTCCTGCATATGTTATCAGCTGGGGACCCCTTACCCCAGCACCAACTGCTGTTCTGGGTCAGAGTAAACAGAAAGGGGGTCAGGGGACACTTCCATCTTGTCTCCTGCATATGTCATCAGCTGGGGACCCCTTCCCCCAGCACCAACTGCCGTTCTGGGCCAGAGTAAACAGAGAGGGAGCCAGGGGACAGTTCCATCTTGTCTCCTGCATATGTCATCAGCTGGGAACTCAAGGTCGATGCCCACCAAACCTTTCCAGGCCAGAGTGAAGAGAGAGGGGGGCAGGACAGTTCCATCTTGTCTCCTGCATATGTCATCAACTGGGGACCCCTCCCCCCAGCACCAACTGCCACTCTGGGCCAGAGTGAGGGGGAGGGGGCCAGGGACAGTTCCATCTTGTCTCCTGCATATGTCATCAGTGGGGACCCCTCCCCCCAGCACCAACTGCTGCTCTGGGCCAGAGTGAAGAGAGAGGGGGCCAGGGGACAGTTCCATCTTGTCTCCTGCATATGTCATCAGCTGGAGACCCCTCCCCCAGCACCAACTGCTGTTCTGGGCCAGAGTGAAGAGAGAGGGGGCCAGGAAACATTTCCATCTTGTCTCCTGCATGTCATCAGCTGGGGACCCCTTCCCCCAGCACCAACTGCCACTCTGCGCCAAAGTAAAGAGAGCGGGGGTCTTGTCTCCTGTGCTATGCTATTAATATAATATAATATATTGTATATACATATAATATTTATAATATTATATTGTAATGTAATGCAATATAATATAATACTAATAGCAATATGATATTATAATTATATATTTATATTACGTGTAATATTACTAATAATATTACAATATAACGGTATAGTACAATATAGTAATATTTAATACTGATATTGTACTATGCTAATAATATAATATATTGTATGTATATATATCTTGTAAGCAGCTCTGAGTCCCCTTCGGGGTGAGAAGGGCGGCATATAAATGTCATAAATAAATAAATAAATAAATAAATAAATAATGTTCCACAGGAATGATCAAAATGGCTCTTGAAGTAATATTTTTCTTTAAAACATGAGAAGCAAATCTTCACCACCAAAAAATTATCAGAGTTTATCAGAACACATGGAATTGAAATCTTATTTGACCAACAACTACTCTTAAAAATAAGAAGAGACACCTACAGTTGCAAAACGAAGAGGGGAAAAAGAACTGAAGCAACACCTTTAGTACTTATTTTGATCTTTTAGCATCCATCCATTTCCTTAGACTCAATGAGAGTGCTTCAATTGCAAACAATTGCTCAATATATAACAGTGAAAGAGCTTACCTCACCTTAAAAAGTCATGTTGGTAGGGTATGTAGAAAGCTAATAGTTTGCAGTGTCTAGAACTTTAATCATCTGCTTTCCTTCAATTGCTTGAACTACATTTGGTTGGTGGGATTTGATGCAAATTAATTACATGTAATGCTTCCAAGCAGAGCTTCAACCTTTGGGCTCCTTTTATATGTGAAAACACATCTTGAGAGCTTGCACTTCTATAAAATCCTCTACAGAGGAATACACTTTAAAGATGGTGTTGGATAGTTGCTCCCAGTCAATATATCCATTGACTATGCTGCCTAGAGATAGAGAAACAAATACCTGAACAACATCTGCGTGGAATGATTCTAAATAGTGCTCTATAGAAATCCCAATACATTAGGTATTTTGGAAATCCATGATTGCTTAATCCAGGTAATCCTTTCAGTGATTCTGGCTAATTCATGATCATGGCTAATTCTGTTACAGTAAGTTGTAGCAGGAACAAGTGTGTGTGTTGAAGAAAAATCTTATGATGGTAATTATTATGTGCAGCTGGTAATGTAGGTCAACCAGCAATCTTGGACCACACCCAATAGGGTATAACTGTATAGGTTTTTTTTATTTATAATTTTTATTGAATATCATATCCCTATTTAAAAAACTGTATGGATTTTTTAGAATACAGTTCTGGAGAGCTTTTTCTCTGAGGAGATGTATGCTCAAAGGCTCTGCTCTGAGGAGCAGGTTGGAGAGAAGCCGTTATGCTGCTCTAAAGGAGGCTATGGTGGAATAGCTGTTTGCTCAAGGTTTATGTTTTGCTTTCTCATTTGATTTAAGATAAAGATGCCTTATTTTGTGTTACTTTCAAAGACTATAAGTTTTTTGCACTGTTTGTTTTTTGTATGCAACATTGCAAATTTGTATTTCATCTCTGCTATTAAGAGTAAAGTTTTTCTGTTCATATCTACTCTTGTCTCTAAGTCTTGTGCATGGGACGTGGCTAAGATCCGCTTGCTGCACAACAAATTCTTCATTGTACCTAGCTGCTGATTGACCTTCTGGTGACACAACTTCTGTACTTAGCTACTAGGGATGGTACCTAAATAACAGGCATGTAGTATGCTATCATGGATGCAGCAGTTTATTAGGATCTTGATGTCTCACTAGTTCAGTAAAACTGACCAGAGCTTCCACTTGACTGCCATAGTCTTTGAGAGCCTAGGATCACTTCTGTTCCATGACAAGATAGCAAAACAAGACTGTGCGGAGGTCACAGGGCATACGAATTAATTACCTGCGATATAGCAACAGCAACCTCAATTTTCAACAATGCACTCCCTAATAATGCATCCTTAATATAGAAAAATATTCAGGCCCTACTCTTTGGCAGTTTTGTTAATAGAATTCCTGGTTCCATCTATGTAAAATATTCATCTACTCTCTCCTATGTCCTCTCCAAACATATCTTCAACGGTGATGTGTTCAAGAGAAAACACTCTCTAATAGAGGCTGCAATGAATGTGTGTAAAACTGCACAAATTCAGCGGATGTAAAAAAAGATAATCTGAAGTCCAATGTCTGAAATGTGCCTTTCAAAGAAATCAAATTCAGATGTGAATAGCTTCCTGTTATCCTCTGGCCATTAGCACTCACAAGTCCTGTTCTCCTCGTCCCTTCAGTGTGCTAACATGTGACACCTCTAGGATTTGTTGTTGCTGTTATGTGCATTCAAGTTATTCTGATTTATGCAACTCTAAGGTAAACATTTTAGCCACTGAAATCCACTGTTGCGGTAAGTCATAGCAGGACCAAGTGTGTGTGTGTTGAAGAAAAACCTTATGGTGTTAATTATTATGTACAGCTGGTAATGTAGGTCAGCCAGCAAGCTTGGACCACACCCAATGGGGTATATCTGTATGAGTTCTTTTTAGAATACAGAGTGGATATGGGTGTTGGAGAGCTTTTTCTCTGAGATCTATGTTCAAAGGCTTTGCTCCAAGGAGCAGTTTGGAGAAGCTACTCTGAAGGAGGCTATGGTGGAATAGCTATTTACTCAAGGTTTATTTTTGCTCTCTCATTTGATGTATTTTTGCTCTCTCATTTGATGTAAGATGAAGATGCCTTATTTTGTGTTACTTACAAGTACTTACAAGTTTTCCTCCACTTAGGCAGGAAAAACGAAATGCACAGATACAGAATGAGGGAGGCCTTGCTCGAGAGCAGTACGTGTGAAAAAGATCTTGGAGTCCTCGTGGACAACAAGTTAAACATGAGCCAACAATGTGATGTGGCGGCAAAAAAAGCCAATGGGATTTTGGCCTGCATCAATAGGAGCATAGTGTCTAGATCTAGGGAAGTAATGCTACCCCTCTATTCCGCTTTGGTTAGACCACACCTGGAATATTGTGTCCAATTCTGGGCACCACAATTCAAGAGAGATATTGACAAGCTGGAATGTGTCAAGAGGAGGGCGACTAAAATGATCAAGGGTCTGGAGAACAAGCCCTATGAGGAGCGGCTTAAGGAGCTGGGCATGTTTAGCCTGAAGAAGAGAAGGCTGAGAGGAGATATGATAGCCATGTATAAATAGGTGAGAGGAAGCCACAGGGAGGAGGGAGCAAGCTTGTTTTCTGCTTCCTGGAGACTAGGACGCGGAACAATGGCTTCAAACTACAAGAAGGAGATTCCATCTGAACATGAGGAAGAACTTCCTGACTGTGAGAGCTGTTCAGCAGTGGAACTCTCTGCCCCGGAGTGTGGTGGAGGCTCCTTCTTTGGGAGCTTTTAAACAGAGGCTGGATGGCCATCTGTCAGGGGTGATTTGAATGCAATATTCCTGCTTCTTGGCAGGGGGTTGGACTGGATGGCCCATGAGGTCTCTTCCAACTCTTTGATTCTATGATTCTATATAAGTTTCTTATATTGTTTGATTTTTGCATGCAACACCGCATGTTTATGTTTCATCTCTGCTGAGTAAAGAGTAAAGATTTCTCTGTTCATTTTTACTCTTGTCTGTGAGTCTTGCATTTGGACTTTGGGCACTGAGTAAAATCCGCTGCTGCGCAACAAACCACACAGTCGGTTTCAGAGGAAAACAAAGGCAAACTCCCTCTCAATTAGACTCATAAGAAAACCAAGTGAAAAGTTTGCCTTAAGGTCACCATAAGTTGGAAACAACTTGAAGACACACAGCAACACAATGAAATTGCAATCCTTATATACTTATATGCCCCACAGAATATATTAAGATATCTTGGTAAACCTTCAGAGAATTGTGCTATGCATCTGCTCCAACCCATTGGTTTTAATGCTTTCGTACTGAATTCTTCTAGTGGAATTCAGTAGACAATTACATGTAATCCTTATCTATGTGTTGGATTGTGCCCTAAAGTAATGTGCATCGATAAATCTTGTTGAGGTAGATGGAACTTATCCATGCATACATTGTGGGAGAACTTCAGCCTAAAATTGGCGGCCCTATTAAGAACAAATGGTAGAGAAAGTTCTTGCTTTGTTCTATAGGCAAAAAATAATACCTTTAACTTAAAAAAAACACAGATGTCTGTCATAAAATTAAACTTTTAAGGAAATGAGGAAAAATAAAAATGAAAAAAAAATGCTTTGGGGGATTGCTTTTTCATTCTTGTGCTTTATGAACTACTTGAAAATGAAGCAATTCCCTGCAGTGAAATTACAGGTTTCTTATTCTGGAGGTCTTAAATTAAAAGACAGCTGAACGGAGTAAACTTTTTAACTCATTCCAAAAATTCAATTATTTTATCTTAAGTAACTTAAAACAAAAGTACATGAAATGAGAGCTGCATATAATAATTAACTCCAGCCAAATTAATGTATGGCTCTGTTTGATGGTTTTTATAGATTTTAACGGTTTTAATTTATAGTTATGTTACTGTTTTAGTTGTAACTAGCCATCCCCTGCCACGCGTTGCTGTGGCCCAGTCTGTCTATATGTTTTGTGTGTGCGCATATATTTGTGTATGTGTGTATATGTGTTTGCATAGATAGATAGATAGATAGATAGATAGATAGATAGATAGATAGAGATAGATAGATAGATGGGTGTATATGTGTGTGCATATGTGTATATATTTGTGTATTTCTGTGTTTATATGTGTATACGTATATTGTGTATATGTGTGAGCTTGTGTATATATGTGTATGTATATCTATATGTATATGTGTGCATATGTATATGTAAATATGTATGTGTGTATGTGTATATGTATGTGTATATTTGTGTGTGTGTGTATGTATGTATGTGTGTCTGCATGTGTATATGTATATGAGTGTATATGTATATACTAGCTGTCCCCTGCCACGCGTTGCTGTGGCCCAGTCTGGTGATCTGGAAAATAAAGTAATGAGAAAGTGTTCGTTACCAATATATATAATTTCTTTCTGCTTGTGAGTAAACAGTATTTCTTGTTGTTTCTTTGTCAGTGTTGATGTGGAGAGTGTCTGGTTTGCCTACTCTGGAATATGCAACATATCATAGTCCTTCTTTAAGGGTCCCTTTCAAATCTATGATACTATATCTGTGTGTGTGAGAGAGAATCATATCTATCTATCTATATTTATGACTGGATGGCTCTTTGTCAGGAGGGCTCTGATTACATTTTCTTGCCCTGGTGAAGAGAGTTGGACTGGATGGCCTTAAGTATTTTCTGTTGGTCATGGGGGTCTGTGTGGGAAGTTTGCCCCATTTCTGTCGTTTGTGGGTTTCAGAATGCTCTTTAATTGTAGTGAACTATAAATCCCAGTAACTACAAATCCCAAATGTCAAGGTCTATTTCCTCCAAACTCCATCTGTGTTCATATTTAGGCATATGGAATTTTTGTGTCAAGTTTGGTCCAGATCCATCATTGTTTGAGTCCACAGTGTTCTCTGGATGTAGGTGAACTACAACTTCCAAACTCAAGGTCAATGCCCACCAAACCCTTCCAGTGTGTTCTGTTGGTCATCGAAGTCCTGTATGCCATGTTTGGTTCAATTCCATCATTGGTGGAGTTCAGAATGCTCTTTGATTGTAGGTAAACTATAAATCCCAGCAACGACAATTCCCAAATGACAAAATCAATTTTTGAGTGGAGGACATACATTGGGTTGTTAGGTGTCTTGTGTCCAAATTTGGTGTCAATTCCCCCAGTGGTTTTTGAGTTCTGATGGTATCACAAATGAAAATTACATTTTTATTTATATAGATAGTTTATTTTGGGGGGGTTTAAGTCCATTCTGCTGGGTTTTTTGTTTGTGTTTTAGGGGTGATGGACACTCATTGGCCTGATAGGTGTATTGTTTCCAAATTTGGTGTCAATTCATCCAGTGGTTTTTGAATTATGTTAAGCCCACAAACGAACATTACATTTTTATTTATATAGATGTATTGTTTTATATGAATGTGAGGTGTTGAATCTTTGCAATTTATTGTGTTGGAAACTGCTTGGAGTCCTCCTAGGGGCTGAGAAAAGTAGTATAGAAATACAATAAATAAATAAACAAACTAACAAATAAATAAATAAATAAAATGTAGATATTTGCCTATATCACAATATCTTAGTATACCCTTTAATTACATTAAGATTCAAAATATCTCCTTAGTTAAAATAGGAAAATCCATGTCAGCACCACACAAAAGAATAATTTTGCCTAATTCTGAAATCCTCTTAAATATGAAGGCAACACTGTAAGACAATGTTTCTCAACCTTCCTAATGCTGCAACCCCGTAATATAGTTCCTCATGTTGTGGTGACCCCCAACCATAGAATTATTTTTGTTGCTACTTCATAACTGTAATTTTGCTACTGTTATGAATCGTAATGTAAATATCCGATATGCAGGATGTATTTTCACTCACTGGATCAAATTTGGCACAAATACCCAATATGCCCTATTGGTGGGATTGGGAGGATTGATTTTGCCATTTGGAAGTTGAAGTTGCTGGGATTTATAGTTAGCCTACAATCAAAGAACATTCTGACCTCCACTAACAATGGAATTGAACCAAACCTGCCACACAGAACTCCCATGACCAACAGAAAACACTGGAAGGGTTTGGTGGGCATTGACCTTGATTTTTGGAGTTGTAGTTCACCTACATCCAGAGAGCACTGTGGACTCAAAGAATGATGGATCTGGACCAAACTTGGCACAAATATTCAATATGTCCAAATGTGACCAGTGGTGGAGTTTGGGGAAAACAGACCTTGAGATTTGGGAGTTGTAGTTGCTGGGATTTATAGATAACCTACAATCAAAGAGCTCCGTGAACCCCACCAACTATAGAATTGTGCCAAGCTTCCCACACAGAACCCCTCTGACACCCCCTTGCAACCCCCTCAGGGGTCCCAACACTGCCGTAAGACATGAACCAAAATCAACTGAGCATCTATCTTAGTATCAAAAATGGCTGCATTTGCAATTTTGTGTCTGAAAAAGGCACATACATTCCAGCACATCTCTTGATTAATCACTTGTCTACATGACATTTCTGAATTATTTCTTTGTGCAGTCTATGTAGCCTACAGAACAGTATCACCTCCATCAAGGCTGTGGGACTCATAAGGAACAGTCAGAAGGTTGTCATCATTACTAGATTTAGTCCCCTTGTTCTGCCAAATAGAACTTGCCCCAGTTTGAGAATATAGAAGTTAGCGGCCTGCCCATAAATTCATCTGTGACATACCAGAATGTATGCCTGGTTTTTTAAAAAAAAGAACTGTGATACTATATTTCTTCAATATGATGCCATTGATTGTAAGGCACGGAAAAAACTCTAGTTTTAGCACGCCGTTTTTAGGCAAAAAATCTGCTTCTTCCTATTTTGCTTTTAAAAACATCAAGTCTGTATGCAATTTAAGATTTGTTTCACACACTTCTATTGTTATTTGACATAAGCAAAATCTATACATCTGAATGTAATAGACCATCAAAAGGATTTCTGAAGGGAGAACTATGTTGGTCATGTTCCACATCTTTCAGAGAAAATGGTGTTGTTTTGCTTGGAATGCTTTGCAAGGAAAATACTGCTTTCCAAAATAGAAAATGTCTGTCCAATACTTAAATAAAAGCTTGTGTTTTGTGTCAGAGTTCATATTTCTGACAAAGTGGTCAATTTATTTTTTGAAAATGTTTAAGCAACTTACATTCATTTTTCACTCTCTGAACTGAAATAAAACATCTCCTCTTTAGTTCTAGACTTTAATGAAACATTCAGTGTCCTGCCTTGAAACACAAATGAGAATGCCATGTTTTCATTTTAAATAGCAAGTGAGCATTATTCATACTTAGGATTTCCATTTTCTTCAACTATTCTACCAGTCTCAGACACTCAGACATTCATTACTGCAAATGGATGGTTAAGATTGTTTCAAATCGGGATCCCTCTCAACACACATCAAAAAGCAGTAGTGGAGGAGGAGAGATTTTTTTCTTTTTTTTAAATCAAATTCTAAAAATCTCAGTTAGTTGTACGAGGACTCTAAACGTAAAATGCCTTTAAGGACACGTTTCCTCGAAAATTTAATAATGCAACTCTATTTATTTATTTATTTATGGTACTTCTACCCCGTCCTTTTCAACCCCCGGGGGGGGGGGGGGACGGACTCAGGGCAGCTTACAAAAAAGGCAGGATTCGATGCCTACACAAGATATACATACATACAAAACAGCAGTTAAAACAGTTAGCGAATTAAAATAATCAGTACATAACACAATCAGTAAAACTAATCTCATGTTCAGCGTTCAGAGTTCCATAGTTCCATTCTGTTTTGTCAATTCCTGTCCATCGTCAAGTCTTTCTTTAGCTGCCAGAATGTCCAAATGCCTGGTCCCAAATCCAAGTTTTCAATTTTTTCCTAAAGGAAAGGAGGGATGTCGCTGATCTAATTTCCCCGGGGAGTGAATTCCACAGGTGAGGGGCCACCACTGAGAAGGCTCTGCTCCTCGTCCCCGCCAATCTCACTTGTGATAGAGGCGGGGTTGAAAGCAGGGCCTCCCCAGAAGATCTTAGACTCCGAGGTGGGACGTAGAGGGAGATCCGTTTGGACAGATACACTGGGCCGGAACCATATAGGGTTTTGTAGGTCAAAACCAGCACTTTGAATTGTGCTCGGAATTGGATCGGCAGCCAGTGGAGCTGACATAACAGAGGGGTGGTATGCTCCCTGTATGACGCTCCAGTGAGCAGTCTGGTTGCCTCCCGCTGGACTAGTTGGAGTTTCCAAACAGTCTTCAAAGGCAACCCCACGTAGAGTGCGTTGCAGTAATCTAATCAGGATGTAACAAGAGCGTGGACCACCGTGGCCAGATCCGGCTTCCCAAGGTACGGGCGCAGCTGGCGCACAAGTTTTAATTGTGCAAAAGCTCTCCCGGCCACCGCTGAGACCTGGGGTTCCAGGCTCAGCGATGAGTCCAGGATCCCTCCCAAGCTGCGAACCTGCGTCTTCAGGGGGAGTGTAACCCCATCTAACACAGGCTGTAACCCTATGCCCTGTTCGGCCTTACGACTGACTAGTAGGACCTCTGTCTTGTCTAGATTCAATTTCAATTTGTTAGCTCTCATCCAGTCCGACACAGCAACCAAGCACCAGTTTAGGGTCTGGACAGCCTCCTTGATGACAGGTGGAAAGGAGTGACAGATTTGGATCTAAATAACATTCTTTTTTTGGTTAAAGTAACATCAACCAGAAACATATTCTTATTCTTGTTGCTCTGCTACTAGCTAAAGGAGAGAAAGCCAACTGCACGCTTAACTTTATACAGGCATATTGTGAAAAGATGGTGCAGAATGGCTAACAAGCAGCCTGTGCACATTTTGCGTATTTGTGGTATTTTGTTGCTGAGGGTACACATGAAAAACTTAAGAGATATTCTCCACATTGGAAGATGTTATGACATCTTTTGCATATTTCTGAAACTTTATAAGTTTCTTTGTATAAAATATGTGTGGGGTTTTCCTCAAAAATACAATTGCGGATACCTTGTGTTACAGGTATAAGATTAGATGGATAATTTGCCACTTTTGATCAATCCTGTGAGAGTTTGGTGTGTGAGTGTGAGATAGTTTGCATGGGTGCATACTCATATATTAAGAAGATTTTTTACTTTTTAGGTGTGTGCAATTCAGTTAAACCCCATGCCATTTTCAGTGTCTAGATTTTGGTGACCCCCCCCCCTCTGTTTTTTGGGGAGCACCCAAATTTGGGTGGACAAAATTCTGTTTTTTGAACCGGGAGCTGAAAGATCAATTATCGCTCCGGGAAGATCTGGCCCATTAACAGCAATGGGCGAACTTCTGAGGCTCCCTTTTCCATCATTTTTAAGGTATCAGTCTTATTAAGCCACCTTTTCTGGGGTCGTTTCCCCTAATATCAATGTCAATAATATCCTTCAACTAGACCTGTGTTAATGCATCAGACTTAAGAAACCACTTTTTCTGAGGTCTTTTCCTCTAATAATATCATATAATATAACATATTGTATCTACAAATAATATTGATATTATAATGTAATCTATATATATAAATTTGTTAGGGGCATCCAACGGAGAAACAAAACTCAAAAAAACCCCAACAAAACTTAACCAAAATTCCCATGCCCATAACACAACCCACAAGGTACAAACATATCTACTCAAAATGAAAAACAACACAACAACACACTCACAAAACGGCAAAACAACAAAACTCAAAAATCCCCCAATGAAACTTAACCAAAATCCCCGTGCCCATAACACAACCCACAAGGTACAAACATATCTACTCAAAATGAAAAACAACACAACAACACACTCACAAAATGGCAAAACAACAAAACTCAAAAAAACCCCAACGAAACTTAACCAAAATTCCCATGCCCATAACACAACCCACAAGGTACAAACATATCTACTCAAAATGAAAAACAACACAACAACACGCTCACAAAACGGCAAAACAACAAAACTCAAAAATCCCCCAACGAAACTTAACCAAAATTCCCATGCCCATAACACAACCCACAAGGTACAAACATATCTACTCAAAATGAAAAACAACACAACAACACACTCACAAAACGGCAAAACAACAAAACTCAAAAAACCCCAACGAAACTTAACCAAAATTCCCATGCTCATAACACAACCCACAAGGTACAAACATATCTACTCAAAATGAAAAACAACACAACAACACACTCACAAAACGGCAAAACAACTGAGCATGCGCATTGGCGCCCAGCCGCAAGTTCCCTGGCGCGCGCACATGCTTCTGGCCAACGTTCCCTCTGCGGAAACCATGCCCACTCCAAGCCCCGCCGCACCGCTTCCCGCACACACACACACCCTGCCGCACACATACACGCAACCCCACGCTCCATCACTCCCCCGCCGCCGCACACACACACGCAACCCCACGCTCCATAACTCCCCCGCCGCCGCACACACGCACGCAACCCCACTCCCCCCCGCCGCCGCACACACACACCCCCCCACGCTCCATCACTCCCCCCGCTGCCGCACACACACACGCAACCCCACGCTCCATCACTCCCCCCGCCGCCGCACACACACAACCCCACGCTCCATCACTCCCCCCGCCGCCGCACACACACACGCAACCCCACGCTCCATCACTCCCCCCGCCGCCGCACACACACACACAACCCCACGCTCCATCACTCCCCTGCCCCAATCTTACCTCCTTTTACTTCACGCCACCTCCAACCCCCACCCCGCCCCTTCCCGCCCTGTCAAAATCTAGGAAAGACAGGAAGGAAGGAAAGAAGGAAGAAAGAGAAAGGGAGGTAAAGAAAAAGGGGGAAGGAAGGAAAGTTAGAGGAAGGAAAAGAAAAGGAAAGAAAAGGAAAGATGGAAGGAAAGAAAAGAGAGACAGCAGAAAAGAAAGAAAAAGGGGGAAGGAAGGAAAGAGATAGAGAAAGGAGAAGGAAAGATGGGAAGGAAGGAAGGAGGGAGGGAGGGAAAGAAGGAGAGAAAGAGGGAAGATTGGCCACAGCAACACGTGGCGGGTAAAGGTTGTTATTTCTATTATTATTATTATGCTATTGTTCCTATGAGACCCTTTTAGGGGGAATGGGAGAGGTGTCAGGTCCCAGAGGCAATGCATTGCATTATTGTTATTGTTATGATGGTGGTGAAATAAAAGGAAATAAAAGTGAAAGAAGGAAGCAAACAGGGAGGGAAGAAAGGCAAAGGAAGAAAGGGGGAGGGAATGAAGGAAAGAGAGAAGGATGAAACCAAGTAGTGAAAGAAGGAAAGAAACAAAGAGGTAGAGAAGGAAGAAAGGAGAGAAAGGGGGGAAAAGGGGGAAGGAATAGGTAGGTACCTCTCTTTCATAATAGTCCAGATATCTACCTCAACTTTGATAAGTTTTACTATAGGCCACAGCAACGCGTGGCAGGGCACAGCTAGTACAATATAATACTAGTAATAATAATATAATATTATAATTATATATTTTATATTACATGTAATATTACTAATAATATTGCAGTGTAATGGTATAGTACAATATAGTAATATAAATTACTAATATTGTGCTATGATAATAATATAATATATTGTATTGACATATTACTTGTAAGCTGCTCTGAGTCCCCTTCGGGATGAAAAGGGAAGCATTTAAATGTTGGAAATAAATAAATAAATAAATAAATAATAACTAGATGCTAAGGAGGCTGTTCAAGTCATGAACCGGTGCCTGGCCGCGGTTATGGTCTGGATGAGGGCAAAGAAATTGCAGTTGAATCCTGACAAGACAGAGGTACTACTGGTGTGTTGCAAGGTCAAACAAGGTATAGGGTTACAGCCTGTGCTAGCTGGGCCTATAAATCCCTAAACAGTCCCAGACAAGTTTACCTGTCCAAGCACATCTCCTTCTATGAACCACTGCGGAGATCAAGATCTTCCAGGGAGGCCCTGCTCTTGGTCCCGCCACCATCACAGGCATGACTGGGATGAGAGAGAGGGCCTTCTCAGTGACTGCCCCAAACACAAAACCAATCAAGCACTAAGCACCATAGAAACCTAGCAGAGGAACAAAGGGGGAGAGTTAAGCTCAGTCATCACTTGAACAGGATTGTGGCTAACAAGAACAAGGTTATGTTTTAACAAGATCTACCTCTGATTTTTTTGGTGCCTGCAGATTTTGCTGCTGTGTTCCATCATGTATGGATCTGACAATGTATATTGGAGTTTTGTATGGTTTCCGGGCTGTATGGCCATGTTCTAGCAGCATTTTCTCCTGATGTTTCAGAGGAGATGCCAGCCGCAGATGCAGGGGAATTATCAGGAGAAAATGCTGCTACAACATGGCCATACAGCCCGGAAACTTCACAACACTCCAGTGATTCTGGCCATTAAAGCCTTTGACAATACACTGGAGAAATATATTATTTAATAATAATAACAACAAAACTTTATTTGTACCCCGCTACCATCACCCCAAGGGACTCGGTGTGGCTTATATGAGGCCAAGCCCACAACACATCAGTAATAAAAGCAATAACAAACAGTCAATACAAAACAGTTAAAATAAATCTCATAAACAAAAAATAAACAATAAACATTAACCATAACACAACAAGCATTTAACAACCTCTAGCTAGGCCAAATGTAATAATTTAAAATTTAAAAAATAATGCTGGGCATAAACAAGATAGAATATAACTGGAATAGAGTTTTCAGAGAGAGATGGGGGCACACAGGCAATCCTAAGTCAGTGATAAAGTGCATTTAGAGGACATATTGCTGAGAGTTTTCTTTATTCTGGGGAGGCACACTGGAACAACCACGTTTCCAGGCTCCTCCTAAAGACTGCCAAAGTTGGAGCATGTCTAATATCCCTGGGAAGCGCGTTCCAGAGTTGAGGAGCCACCACCGAGAAGGCCCTCTCCCTCGTCCCCACCAATCGCACCTACAATTGAGGTGGGAGCATGAGCAGGTCCTCTCCAGATGATCGGAGAGATCATGTGGGTTCGTACACAGAAATGCAGTCATGCAGGTTGACGGGTACCAAACCGTTCAGGGCTTTGTAGGTAAGAACCTGCACTTTGAATTGGAACTGGAAAATGAACAGCAGCCAATGGAGCTCCTTAAACAGGAGGGTTGACTGCTCTCTCTGTAAGAAGCACCAGTTAACAACCTGGCTGCCGCCCGTTATACCAATTAAAATTTCTGGGCTGTTTTCAAGGGCAACCCCACATAGAGTGCATTACAGTAATCCAATATAGAGATGACTAAGGCATGGACCACCCTGGCCAGATCCGACTTCACGAGGTACGGTTGCAGCTGGCGCACGAGTCTTAATTGTGTGAAAGCCCTCCCGGCCACCGCCAACGCCTGAGCTTCAAGCGATGTGATGAGTCCAGGAGGACACCCAGGCTGTGGACCTGTGATTTCAGGGGAAGTGCAATCCCATCCAGCACAGGTTGCCACCCTACACCCCGATCCAGTTTATGATCAACCAGTAGGACCTCTGTCTTGTCCGGATTGATCTTCAGCTTGTTCCTCCTCATCATGTATGGATCTGACAATGTATATTATTATTATTATTATTTAAGGCTACATTCCCAAGTCAATAACTGATGTTATGTTCGTATATTAGCATCTGCTCTTCAGTTCTTTTTTCCCTCTACATTTCAGTGTTACACACTGTGAAGTTACTGAGAAAAGTATGAGAAATAGTCTCATAAGGTAATTACTATGTTTGGATTAGACCTACAAATTAGTAATAGGTGCCAAATTGAGGAGGAGGGGGGAAGACTAATAGGCATGATAAGGGTTCTCTTCATTATAATTTGGAAGCCAATCTTATGCTTGTTTAGGCCTTGCATATAACAGAAATAAATTAACTTGGAACATGAAACTGGAACACAGCAGGAAGATATACAAAAAAAACACAAAACAATTTGGATATCTGAGATAAATGGATGTATTTCAAGTGCAATGTGGTTTTAAATTTAGATAAATGCACAACAATCAGCAGGTGGAGAGGATTAACAACCGTCACAAGCACCAAGTTGGTGAGTGCCAATTTTTATTTTTCAAAAAACTTCCAATACACTTCACAGTTTATTCACACTGTGAGAATTCACACTGAGGTGTGTGCATTAGGTCTGACAAGTTGTCTTTTACATCCCATTGTGTAGGAAGCAAAAACAGCTTTCCAAACAAGCAACAAATGTTAAAACAGTTGCAAAGTTTACTTATAAGTTTATTATATCTTCTCTATATGAACTTTTGTTATTCATACCCAGTGTCATATATTGTTTATATGAAAGAAATCAACATTTTTGTACAGGAAACCTGCATTCTGCACTTTTTTTTCAACAACATTTTCGCACTCACACCTAGCAAGAAAGAAGTTAGCAAGTCTTCATTTCTGCAGACCGAAGCCATTCCTATTTCACAGAGCCTTTTATCTTTATGATCATTTCGAACAGCAGCAAAAAATGTGATATTTTATAGTGAAATCTGATCATCTCAAGACAGTTTAATTCTTTTTCGTACTTGTACAGATTTTTAGAATATATACAGGACAAAAAGCACCCCTTGCAGAAAATCTAAATTTGAGGTTTGCAGTGCCCATTCGAAGAATAAACAAAGATTATCATTACATAAATCTAAATGCCAAATACAGTATAGCCCTGGGTCAAACTCAAACCCTTTATGATAACCAAGTGCCACACAAATCACCTGATCCAGCAGTCATTGCACCTTATGTGGAATGGTTAAATGTTCGGGGAAATAGCTATAAATATATACCTGAAATTTTCAATTTGTTAAGTGAAGATTGTCGTAACAAGCTGAGTGCACATTAACTGCTCAGAAAGTTATTGCAGCGTAAGTTTTTCCAGAGCAAAACAAAACACGAGGAGCATAAAATAATATCATCTGGAAGGCCTGGAAGCTGTGCTTATTAAGGTCCTATGTAGGGAGGCTGATAGCAATGCATAAAATTCTCATTCAGGAGGAGGTAGGGGCTCCTACCCTAAAATATGACCTCCCTTTTATTGATGAGAAACTTCCCAGTTTTTAGATCTAACCGCAGTAATTGAAAATGAAATGAAAGATTTAAAAAACTCAATCTTTTATCCTGATGGAGCTAAAGAAACAAAAAAGACAGAAAATATTCAAATGGTATCTTTCACCAGCCCCTAGGTTGGAGGAATAGGGGGCTCAGCAATTAAAAAAAAATCATAATATTTTTGCAGTCCTGAATATAGAGCCTATTGGTTGAGTCTGTCTAATCAAATCATTAATTTTGGTCATAGACCAGCACAGGAAATAAAAGTCACAATTTCATACGAACTTGGTATGTTTAGTACATTTAAAATATAAATATAAATATTGTCTGCTCTCCTAAAAATCAGTCCCCTGGGAATTTGGTAAAGGGCAAGACTAAAAATGTCTTGTATGCTACTGCTTATATGTTAGTTATATTGTTTGTATTGTTTTATTGTTTGCTTGCTTTGTTGTTGTACTGATGTATATGTATTTGTTGGGCTTGGCCTCATGTAAGCTGCCCCGAGTCCCCTTGGTGGGGTATAAATAAAGTATTATTATTATTATTATTTAGACTAGGGCCCCTTCTACACTGCCATATAATCCAGATTATCAAAGCAGATAATCCACATTATATGGGTCTTCACTGCCATATAATTTTGGTTCAAAGCAGTTAATCTGGATTTTATATGGCAGTGTAGAAGGAGCCTGGGCAGCAGAGAGATGTGTGGTGAAGTGTAAATTTTTAAGTTGCAGTTATGTATAATTATAGATAGATGCTTTAAAGGGTAAGTATTTAAAGTTGCATAACTAGAGGGGATGGTAGCCAGCTCAGCTCATGTTGATCTGGGTTACCATGGAAACAGGAGCGGAGCCAACTGCCACTTGGCAGGGTAGCCATTTTAAAACAGTTAGTCTGTAGTCAGAAAACTACAGGAGAGGCTGGTTCTAGTGTGTGTTGAGAACCAGTAAGTTAGTCTACAGTCTGTGAACTGTAAGAGTGGCTGGTTCTGTAGTAGTGAGAACCAGGAAGGTAATCTGTAGTTAAAAACTACAGGGAAAGGCTGATTCTATAGTAGTGAGAATCAGGAAGGTTTTGGCTTTTAGCCTGAGTAGTTTAAATAAGTCAAGTTGACTTATTTATATTAATAGTTAGTGTATGAGAGAAAGGGTGAGAGAAACCCTGTGAGAATCTCTATTGCAACAGAAACATCACAAAGAAAGAATAAGCTTGTAACTGAAGTACTCTATTAAGGAAAGAAACACAGTTTGAAGAAAAATAAGTTTGAAACCTGTTTAGCGGAAGGAAGAGTCCTTTCCAGAGTTGTTTAAGGAATGTTATAAATGTAACCTCTGAAGATATGTGCCTCTAAGAGTAAGAAACAATGAAGCCATCACGCTCCTTCTACATTTCAATAAACTTGTTACTGTTTTTCCTAAAGCCCTGTGTAGTGAAATCTACCTTTAAGGCGACCAGGCCGAAGCCTGAGAGGCAGTAGCTGTCATCTTGGAAGACAGGCAGAAGCAGGAGGAGGAGTCAAGCCGACTCCTGATTGGTTGGAGCAATTAGGGGAGGAGTCGGTTGAGAGAGGGAAAGAGGCTGACAGGGAGAGAAGTGTCTTGACATCAGACACAGAAGGATGGGATTTTAAGATAGGAAGCTAGAGTAGGAATCTGACAGGGAAAGAAGAGCTTTTAAGTGAGCCTTAAGAATAAGGAATAAGGTTGAGACAAGGGCTAGGGTTTTACTGTGTTGAGAGGACCAGTAAAAGAAAGACTTTTACTGGGAAAGTATAAGAGAGCTTATTGCCCTGTGGGTGAGACAGATAGTAGTCTGTTCTCCAAGTGATACTGTTTCTAAGAGTAGAGCAGTGTGATTAAGGAAACTCACAGTTTTAAAAGCTTTATTGTCAGTGGAACTACTTGTATAAATAACTAAGTCTCTACAACTGAATTACGCTTCTGTACCGCTCATTCTATGAGTTGATATTTGTTTAAAGTTCAATAAACCTTTCCTAGTTCACTTTTAACTGGTGTCTGCCTCAGTCTGTCAAACTCTTTTAAAACCCAGTCATCCAGTAAAGGAGTTACAGAAGAACCAAGGGCAAACACACCTTACCTACAACACATTCACACCTTTTGTTCCTCAGTCCAATAAAGCTGAGGTGGTGGCAGCCATACCTACCAATAACATCGGTCATTGATATATTTAACCTATGGTCAGTCGCTAATTATTTTGCACCCTGTCTCTGTTACAATTCCTTTCCAAGTTAAGTCACGCTACACATTAAAGAAAGACCAAGTCAATATCACTAGCTATTAGCTACGCTATCAAATTAATAAACCCTTACAAAGTGGTGGCTCCTTTACAAACGTTTACAAATTGGTGACCTCATCACAAATTAGTGGCATCTTCACGAATTGTTACATGTGGTATCTCCATCTACAGATGAAACAAATACTACACCCTACACTTGTTTGGGGGCAAATCTTCCTACCAAAGGATCAAGGTATAGAGGCCATTTTTTTTGGTCTTCTGAAAATCACATACAGGGCCGTACATGTGAGTTTTCATCTACGCTCTGGCTACTATGCTTTCGCTATGTGGACGATTACAGAGGAAATTCAGGAACTAGTCTGAGGCCTGGAGCGTGATAGCTGGTTCTAATCCACAGTATCATATGCAATTATTAATTTTAAAGCACATTTTAATCCCTGTAAAGACCAAATTATGACCCCTTACACTTCTTAAACTGATGAATTTTTTTTAAAAAAAACATATTTAAATTGTAACATGCCACTGATTGTAAGATGCACCCTAATTTCAGTATGAACACCACCAACAAAAATGAAGAAGATACACCTGCAATTCTAAGATATTCTTGAGATGTTTATATAGGGAAAGAAGTGTGTCTTAGAATTGAAGGACTACAGTAATTATGAACTAGGGATCCAACTTTTTTTCCTTCCACACAATTAGATCATTTTTCAAGCTGATAGACACAACCTCCTCCAGAGATTCATATGCTGATCCATTTGTAAACTTTTTAAAATAAAAATCCAGGTTTTTTTCCACTGAGTGACAAGTCTGCCTTCACTACTAGCTGCTTGAAATATAGTCAGCCCTAAATATTTGCACATTTAACTTTTGCGTTCAAACTAAAAGTCATCTAAATTTGCATCTGGATATTATTTCTCAAACAATAAACAGTCTTAATTTTTGGACACCTCACTCCTCTGTGTGAAAGAAGGAAAATGGTGCTTGAGTAGTTTACACAAACATAACTGTGTGTGCATCTGTGCATTTATGCACATGTATGTTCACAACATGACTAAATAATAATAATAATAATAATAATAATAATAATAATAATAATACTTTATTTATACCTGCCACCATCTCCCCAAAGGACTCGGAGCAACTTACATGAGGCCAAGCCCAACAACAAATCAATAAAAACAAAAGCAATAAACAAAAACAATAAATACAATACAATTAATATAAATCACATATAAACAATAACCAATAAATAGTAACACGCAAGGATTTAAAAACCTATGGCCGGGCCAAATGTAATAATTTAAAAATTTAAAAATAAATGCTGGGCATGAACAAGGTAGGATATATCCGATAAATAAAACACTGAATGCCCATCATAAAATATGTGGAAGAAAGTATCACATTTGTCCTGCATAATCATGATGGACAAAAATACTCTGTATGAATCAATGCTAATAATTTTTAAATGCTTACCACGGGGAGCCATATATCCTGAAGCCCCTTACTGTCACTTCTGAATCTTGCAGATAGATGCAGTTGGTTAAGAGAGACTGTACATTTTCATAGCTTTCTGGCTTCAGTTTAGATACAGATGGGAAATAGTAAAAGTCCTGCTTGATTAAATCCGCCATGAACTCTTGATCAAATGTCAGCTCATGATTGCCTGCTATCACAACCTTGTATTCATATGGTAGACTGCCTATAAAAGATAGAAAGAAACATAATAAGCTGATTATCACACTCCTGATGAAACCTGAAAACAAACACTGTTGGGGTTAGGAAAAATATGTAGCTGAAGATTTCCAAGAAAAGAAGGAAATTATAGCAAGACAGCTTGAACTTCTTTGAATGCCCAATTTGAAATGCTTTCCTTTTCTGCTGTTCTGTTTTTACTTTCACTGATTTTATGCTAGATAGATTGTTTTAAGATGATGGACTAGTGATTTCTTAAAGGCACTGCTTAACATTAGCCTATCTGGAAATAGGAATAATAGAGTTTGACTTTGTGATAACTTCATAGTCCAGTGGAAGCTCCTTCTGTGGAAACTTTTAAACAAAGGCTGGATGGCCATCTGCTGGGGTGTTTTGATGGTGGTTTTTGATGGATGGCAGGGGGTTGGACTGGATGACCCACACAATCTCTTCCAATTCTATACTTCTATGATTAAGAACTAGAGTGAGGGAGATTTTTTGCTACTGTTATGAATCGTAATGGAAATATCTGATACACGGGATGTATTTTCATTCACTAGACCAAATTTGGCACAAATACACAAATACCTCATACAACCAAATTTGAATACTGGTGGGGTTAAGGGGACTGATTTTGTCATTTGGGAGTTGTAGTTGCTGCGATTTATAGTTCACCTATAATCAAAGAGCATTCTGAACTTCACCAATGGTGGAATTGAACCAAACTTGGCACACAGAACTCCCAAAACAAACAGAAAATACTGGAAGAGTTTTGTGGGCATTGATCTTGAGTTTTGGAGTTGTAGCTCACCTACATCCAGAGAACACTATAGACTTAAACAATGATGATTCTGGATCAAACCTGACAGCGACTACAACTCCCAAATGGCAAAATCAATTCCACCCCAACCCCAATAGTATTCAAATTTGGGCGTATCAGGTATTTGTGCCAAATTCGGTCCAGTGAATGAAAATCCATCCTGCATCTCAGATATTTGCATTATGATTCTGGACCAAGCTTGACACAAATACTCAATATGCCCAAATGTGAACACTGGTGGATTTTGGGGAAAATAGACCTTGACATTTGGGTGTTGTAGTTGCTGGGATTTGTAGTTCACTTATAATCAAAGAGTATTCTGAACTCTACCAATCGTGGAATTGAACCAAACTTGGCACACAGAACCAGTTGTAGTTGTTGGGATTTATAGTTCACCTATAAATTCTGAATCTCGCCAATAATAGAATTGGGCCAAACTTTCCACACAGAAACCCCATGACCAACAGAAACTACTGTTTTCTTATGGTCTTTGGTGACCCCTCTGACATCCCTCTCACCCACAGGTTGAGAAACGCTGATGTAGATGGAACCAAAATCTCTCCTTTCTCTGGTACTTTTTCTTTGTCAGATAAACAGGGGAAAGAGAAATCACTCTTTAGGTTGTGGAAAGGAATGTGTGGCTCTCCAGCTTATCTATCCGAACGTATCTCTTACTACAAACCCACTAGGAACTTCAGATCGTCGGAGGAGGCCCTGTTCTCGATCCCGCCTGCTTCACAAGCACGTTAGGATAAATAGACAAACTTGAATCGGAAAATGACCCAGGAACAGCCAAGACGATGGAACGGATGAGGATTTGAATGAGAGGACATAGTTTTTAATTTTTTTTTATTATTTACTAGCTGTACCTGCCACGCGTTGCTGTGGCCAACCTTCCCTCCTTCTTTCTCTCCTTCCTTCCCTCTTTCCTTCCTTTCCTCTTTTTCTTTCCCTATCTCTCATCTTTCTTCCATCTCTACCTGTTTCTTTCCTCCTTTTCTTTGCTCTTTGGTTACATCCTTCCTTCCTTCCCTATCTTTTGTTCCTTCTCTCCTTCCTTCCCTCTCTTTTTCCTTTCACTTTATTTCCTTTTCTCCTTCCTTGCTTCTCTATCTTTCTTTCTTTCCTTCTTTCCCTCCCTGCTTCTCTCCTTCCTTCCTTCCCTTTTTCCCTCCTTCTCTCGTTACTTCTTGACT
Organism: Anolis sagrei ordinatus; assembly: GCF_025583915.1. NCBI lineage: Eukaryota > Metazoa > Chordata > Lepidosauria > Squamata > Anolidae > Anolis > Anolis sagrei. The sequence continues at coordinate 105,736,220 of NW_026847549.1, forward strand.
GTGCCTTCCATTTAATATTATATTTATATCTTAGAAAGAAGGAAAGGAAGAAGGAAGGAGGGAGGAAGGAGGGAAAGAAAGGAGGGGGATGAAGAAAGGAGGGAGGGAAGGAAATGAAGGGGAAGGAAATGAAGAAAGGGAAAGAAGAGGGAAAGAAGGAGGAAAGGGAGGGAGGGAGGGAGGAAAAGAAGAAAGGAAGAAGGAAGGAGGGACAGGAAGGAAGGGAAGGAGGGAAAGGAGGAAAGAAAGGAGAAGGAAGGAAGAAAGGGAAAGAAAGGAAGGAAGGAAAGGGAGGAAAGAAGGGAAGGGAGGGAAAGAAGGAAGGTCCTTCATTCAAGCACCGTGGACCTTCCTCGCCTCCTCCACCTCCCCCCCTCCCCTTCTTCCTTGCGTGGATGCTCCGTTGCTGCTGCCGTTGCTGCTGCTTTCCCAACAGGGAAAGGAGGAGGAGGGGACTGCTCTCCTGACATAGGAGGGAAAGAGAAGGGGCTGCATGCAGCGCGCCTCCACCTCCACTCCACTCGCTTGTGTGTGTGTGTGTGGCCGTGCACGTGCACCTGGCTTTAATGGCCGGTTGTTTCCCCGTGAGGAGGAGGGGGGCATGGCCATGGGTCTCGGTAGACATGCAGTTTCTCCTTTGTGGACATGCAGTTTAGAAGTCCTTTCTGCTTTTGGTTTTCGTTGGTTTTTTGAGTGGAGAACATACATTGGGTTGTTAGGGACACAGTGTCCAAATTTGGTGTCAATTGCCCCAGTGGTTTCTGAGTTCTGATGGTATCACAAACGAACATTACATTTATATTTATATAGATTGTTTTTTATGTTCTAAATGTACTGTAATGTTTCTTTTTTGCTTTTTATCAATGTATGCATTTTATATGGCATTGAATTGTTCTGACTTTGTATGCCGCCCTGAGTCGCCTTCGGGCTGATATGGGCGGGATAGAAATAATGTAAATAAATAAAAATAAACAGTAGAGACTAATACCTGAGAATCCTCCCCCACCTGCCCCCCATGAATCAGATTTTGATCTGAGCCAGATAAATATTCTGAGGTTTTAAAACCTCAACTCTTGTAGTTCCAGACTCCCAAAACCCTTCTCAGGGCCTGAGTAGCTTTGTACTTTCATTCTTGCTTTTTTCCCCTTCATAGCTAAAGGGTTTCAGATGCCCTGATACATCGGTCCTGTGTCTAAATTCCACAAGGATGGATTCACTTTTCACTGGATTCCAAATTTACATGCAACATTAGTTCTATACTTTAGACTTAAATGCTTTTCAATCTTTTTCATATCTTTCCATATTGTGTTCAACAAAAAAATGACACACTAGCTTTAATGAGTCATATATGCACGTTACTAACAGCAGCTGTGCTTTACTTTTCTCTAGGTATTTTTATTGAACCCATTTTAGTATTCTGCAAGAGCCGTGGCAATCATATAAATGCCCACTTAACGCTTTCACTTTCTCATTCCAACCTTTTAGAGTATCACAGTGAGTGATATACTAAAGATAGTATAACTGTCTTAGATTGCATTTTAAGCATCTCGTTGACAGTTCTGTGTTTAAACTCTCAGCTGCCAACTAGGAAATTTACATTAACATTGACAATAAATACACCTTCTTAAGTCATCTATAAACTGTTATCGCTAAGCATAATTGAAATGTAAAAGCTAGAAATTAAATCAAACATTAAAATAAAAAATAAATATTCTTTACTTCAGCACTTACATTAAGATGAACTTTTTTTGTTCCTCAAAATTTTACTATCATTTGGAATCTGGACCATTTCATTTAAAATAAGGTCCACAGAATTCTACAGAGCTACTTTCTACATATAAGTGACTGGAATGGCAGGGTTTTAAGACTAAAATGACATTTGTAGTGGTTAGATATATAGGAAAACTGATAAGCCTCTCAAATGTTCTCCTAAAGACAAAAATCTTACTTTAATTCTTTCTCCATCTGTGCTACAACTGATGTAGGATAAGTACAAGCATACCTCAGTTAACAAGGTATGTGTCAAAGAAAATCCTTTTTACAAAATCTTTTACACATTTCCAGGCCTCCCTTCTACTCATCTAGCTGAAAGGCTTTTAGCACTGGAAACATAATGAAGATATAAACTGGAATTCTGCTGGTGATATAAAGGCATAATATCCTATTACTTCAGCTTTCTGTACTTTTTGTGGTCATTGAGGAACAAGGCATTAAACACAATGGAACCTCTACTTAAAGGCATCCCAACTTAAGAGGGTTTTGAGCTAAGAGCTGTCACTCAACCAGTTTTGCTTTGACATAAGAGCAGCATTTTGAGTTAAGAGCTAGTGTGAGAGGGAGTGTTAGCATGAGAGGGAGTGCTAGCAGCAGCAGGGCTTCAGGGCTTGTCTGCTTTGGAAGATTGCTATCTGCTTTGCTCTTGTCCACTTTGAGGAACTTTGGTTTAGTTCATTTTGTGTGGTTTTTATTCCTGGTATGTTTGGCTTCATGAAGAGACAGGGACAGAGAGAGAGCAAGAGGAAGGAGGGAGGCTGGAATAAGTACGTTATGAAGAAAATCATGCTTCTGCCTCTTCACTTTGTGCTTCATGATTCCTTTGCCACAACTTTGTGCTTCTACCATTTCAGAGTTGTCGTTTTTTCTTTTTTTATTGTTCCATGTGAATGTGCATTTATACATTATTTATTATTTACTAGCCGTCCCCTGCCACGTGTTGCTGTGGCCCAGTCTATGTATATATGTTTTGTGTGTATATATGTGTGTTTGTGTTTGTGTGTGTGTATGTATGTATGTGTGTGGTTTTGCACATGCGTTGTAATGTAATTTTTGTTATTTGGCTTTTTAAGTCCCTTCTGCTGTGTTTTTCAGTGTTTTTATGAATGATGGTCACTCGTTGGCCTGAGAGGTGTATTGTTTCCAAATTTGGTGTTAATTCGTCCAGTGGTTTTTGAGTTATGTTAAACCCACAAACGAACATTACATTTTTATTTATATAGATGAAGTACATTTTCTTATTTAAAAACACATAACAAAAATCGAGGGGGGTTTAGTGGGGCCAGATTAATAGCATTTCAACGGGGAAATTTGCTTTGCGATATCAGCATTTGGAGTTAAGAGCTCTGTCACAGAACAAATTAAACTCTTAAGTTAACGTGTCACTGCACCTCCTTGCAGTATAGTTCCTTCTTTATGCAATGTTGATCTGAAGAGATTGGGGTCCCATCCAGACAGGGCTTTAAACACAGGAGTGCCTGTTTCAAAAGGAGGGGTGACTAGACAACATCAGTGCTAAATGCACGCTGATTTGCTACAAAGGAGAGAAGCCACAGGATAAACAGGTCCCCTTTTATCCCATTTCTGGCTGAAAGGTGCAAAACTTCATATGTCTGTGTGACCCTGCAAGTCAGAAAACACAAGTTTTTCTTCTCTTCGTACTGTGGAGATGGCTCCAGCTGATGTCCGTCTCTTTTAAAAAGCCCGAAAGAGCTGATCAGCTGATTTGGCTGTCAAACGGTCGCACAGCTGATTGAAAGCAAGTACGAACAGTGAGCCATTAGAACTCTCTGAAACTCTCAAGAAGATAAACTTTTTACATACATTACGACAGCCGCTAGGATTGTTTTTGCAAGAGAATGGAAACAAGAATTAAATCCACCCATAGAAGAGTGGATAGGAAAAATTAGAGAAATAAAGGATATGGATGAATTGACTTTTTTGTTGAGGAAAAACACGGGCAATACTTTAAGCAGAACGAATTGGGATCTTCTCCATGACTATCTAGAAAAATTGCAAAAATAAAAGACACACAAGAGACAATTTTTTAAGTAACATATTTTTTTTGACAGAAAGATAATATACAAGAAGATGGAATGGAAGTCATTTTTTTGTTTTTTTGATGCTGTTTTTATCTTTTTGTATTTTTTTTCTTTTTTTCTTTTATTGCACTTTTTTCTTTTCTTTTTCCTCCTCTTTCGGACATTTGGTATAATTTAGTGTTGTTTCTTCTATTTTATATGTTTTATTATATGTTTCTATTTCCCCTCTCTTTCTTTTTATTTTTATTGTTCTCACTCTTTCGTTGTATTATGTAAAATTTAATAAAATTCTTTTTTTAAAAAAAAGAACTCTCTGAAACTCTTTAATTAACACTGCAAACACTGTAACACTGTAAAGAGAACTTTAATAAATAATTAGGGAAAGTTCAGCAGAAGTTTTTTTTAATTCCTTCCATTATGTGATGATCTGTATTTGTGCACATGCGAAATGCTTATATTCATTCAAATAGGATATGCACATATATGGATCAGCGAGCACATAATCATATACTTAAAAAAAAACTTCCATCAGATGTCCCTCGTCTGCCCTTCATTTTATCCCAAGACACAGAAGGGAGGCCAGTGAGGATGGCTGGGAAAGAAAGCCCAGGACTGGCAGGTCAGTTTGGGGACCTGCTCTGAGGTCCCGGGTTTACTCAGAGTAAAAAAAAAACCCAAAAAGGCAAAAGTATGATAGCTGGGACCCAATGCTAGTTGCGCAACATGGATCACGGTATCCAGATAGCTTGGCTGTTTCTTGTCCCCCTTTCTGAAGAAATATCTTACCAAAACTCTGTTGCAGCTGTGTCACTCACTCCCTCCACTGTCTCGCACACATCTTCGCTTCTCTAATTCTGACCCGCACTGTGCAACCAGCATTGGGTCCCAGCTATCATACTTTTGCCCCTCAAAAGTCCTTAGTTTGCAAAGCCCTCTTGAAAGCCTACTGAAGGTCTGGGAATGTGACAAATGTTCCTATATCTAGGTTTAAAAACTGCAGCTGAAAGGTGTCTAGGAGTTTCTCCAACCAACACATGACTGGCCAAGGAAATGTGTCCCAGTGTCCTAAAACCATTGCTGCGCAGTTGACAATAACAGAAGCTCAGTGCAGGTAGGCTGGCTTCCCTGCCTCCTTCTCAGCAATAAAGATCTTTCTAAATATTTATCAATTTAATATTCTGCTCCCTCTGCTCTGGAATGGAGACTCAAGAAAGCTTACAAGATTAAAACAAAAACAATGCAATCGAAAGATTATAAAATAATATTGTTTTTAAAATGCCATTAAGTTACTTATAATGTTAAAACAATTTAAAATCTCATTAAAAAATTAAAAAGCAGTACTCAGTGTAGTTTATATGATCAGATAAACTCATCCAAGGGATTATTTTTATAATGTAATTAAATTAAATATAACATTAAAAACAATAGAAACCATCACAAGCAAAGCAATAAAAAACTTTGTAGCCAGTTGGCAAAATAAAAATCTTTTCTTGACAACAGAAGGACAATGCATAACTGCTACGCCAAGTTACAATTAACCTGTATTGAAAAATCACTTTATTATTACTATATGGACATGAGTGGATGCAAAAATATGGTAATATTTAAAGATACAGTGAGAAATTACTTCAAAAACAGAATTAGAGGAAGTATGGAGATGCTTATGAATGCCAGAACTTGGAATTCAATGAACTGACAGGAGAAACAAATCAAGATCATCTTTAAAGTGTAAGTTTCTGTTAGCATATAGTCAGCCCTCAATGTTCATTGGGGTTAAGGGTATTGGATTCCTCCAAAAGTGAAAAACTTTGAATAAAACCATTTCTGAGGGTTGTTTTTTAAATGGAGAAATGAGGGCATGATTTTAGTTTTTTGCAGTTTTGCTACAAAACAGCAGCTTTTTTGTTGCGTTCCAGGGCAAGAAAAGCAGATGGCGGAAACAGAAGAACGGCCTGCCTCAGGGGAGCGTGCTTGCTCCATCCATGTTCAACATCTACACAAATGACCAGCCACTGCCAGAAGGGACAGAGAGTTTCATCTATGCTGATGATCGTGCCATCACCACTCAAGCACCTCCAAGGTCATGTGGCCCAAACAGAGAGCTTTGAGATGGTTGAACAGAAGCTCTCCGAAGCTCTAGGTGCTCTTACTGCCTATTACAGGGAAAACCAGCTGATCCCTAATCCATCTAAAACACAGACATGTGCTTTTCACCTTAAGAACAGACAAGCATCCCGAGCTCTGAGGATTACCTGGGAAGGAATCCCACTAGAGCTTTGCAGCGCACCCAAATACCTGGGAGTCACTCTGGACCGTGCTCTTACCTACAAGAAGCACTGCCTGAATATCAAGCAAAAGGTGGGTGCTAGAAACAATATTATACGAAAGCTGACTGGCACAACCTGGGGATCACAACCAGACACAGTGAAGACATCTGGATGGATACTCTGCTGCTGAGTATGCATGCCCAGTGTGGAACACACCTCACCACGTTAAAACAGTGGATGTGGCTCTTAATGAGACATGCCGCATTATCACAGGGTGTCTGCGCCCTACAAAACTAGAGAAACTACACTGTCTAGCCAGTATTGCACCACCTGACATCCGCCGGGAAGTAGCAGCCAATAGTGAAAGGACCAAGGCAGTGACATCTCCGGCTCATCCCTTGTCACTCAGGACCATGCTCTGACCTACAAGAAGCAAAAAGTGGGCACTAGAAACAATATATACGAAAGCTGACTGGAACAACCTGGGGGTCACAACCAGATACAGTGAAGACATCTCCCCTTGCACTATGCTACTCTGCTGCTTGTATGCATGCCCACTGTGGGACACACCTCACCACACTAAAATTGGATGTAGCTCTTAATGAGACATGCCACATTATCATGGGGTGTCTGTGCCCTACACCACTGGAGAAATTACACTGCTTAGCCGGTATTGCACCACCTGACATCTGCCGGGAAGTAGCAGCCAATAGTGAAAGGACCAAGGCAGTGACTTCTCCAGCTCATCCCCTGGGTATCAGCCAGCACGTCAATGATTTAAATCAAAAAATAGTTTTCTAAGATCTACAGAGACACTCGCTGGAACACCCCAGCAAGCAGGAGTCCAAAAGTGGCAGGCTCAAACCCAGAACTTCAAACAATGGCTGATACCAAATGAGAGACTCCCCCCTGGGCACACAGAAAACTGGGCGACTTGGAAGGCGCTGAACAGACTGCGCTCTGGTACCATGAGATGCAGAGCCAATCTTAAGAAATGGGGCTACAAAGTGGAATCCACAACATGCGAGTGTGAAGAGCAAACCACTGACCACCTGCTGCAATGCAACCTGAGTCCTGCTACATGCACAATGGAGGACCTCCTTGCAGCAACACCAGAGGCACTCCAAGTGGCCAGATACTGGTCAAAGGACATTTAATCAATTACCAAGCTTGCAAGCTTTGTGTTTTGTCTGTTTGTTTGTTTTATTAAAAATATAATATAAATGTCTGGTTGCTCCTGACACGATAAATAAAAGTTTTTTGCAAACATTCTAAAACATTTGAATGTTTGCATTTGGAGGATTTGGAACATCTGTCTATTTTTACAGGGTATTTTTGAGAGGGAGACAACCATAGCAAAACAGTGTATCACTCTTAAAAACCAAGCAACAGCAAAAGCATTACACAGGTAAATGAAAACTAATATCTAAAGGGTTATTCTTTAGAAATAGCATTACAATCTCTGTTGAGATATAAGCATAGGAAAGTTGCTTTCAAAGAGAAAGTAATTTAGCACACACAATGAAGCTGGGCATAAATACGACACGGAAGGTTTGATGGACATAATATTATGAGAGAATAAATTACGAGTTAGGAAAAAATTTCAATATGTATTGGAAGACTGCAAAGGTAAAAAATAAAGAGGGAGAGTGAGAAACCAAAGCACAGAAAGCAGGATGGTGCTTGGAGTGGAAGGAGTGTGGGGTTAAGAATGTAATCTAGGAGAGAGTATGAAAATGTGGAAGAGGGTGAAAGCTCTTGCCATCTGGTGTCAATTATTCCTTCAACAAATTAGCAAGTTCACAGACAGAAAGAGACTATGTGAATGGGGGAAGAGTAGAGGCACACGACTGGTTCATTCGAGACCAAGAATTATTTCAAGGAATCTTGAATAATTTTTCAACTCATTTTAATGCAAATGAGTTGAAGAGGCTACTACAATACTAAAAACTCCTAGTCAGATATTTAAAACTATATTGCTCGAAAGCAGCAAGTATGTCAAAAAGTATACTACCAGTAAGAATCAAACAATAAAAGAGCACTACAAAACTATCTGCTATAAAGCTGATATGAAGCAATCAATGTGTTTCTCACAAATGTCTTTCCAGCTAAAATCAGAGAGCCCATTAATTTCAGCATGTAGGCTATAATCCTATCCACATTTATTTTCCACTAGCCATCCCCTGTCATGCATTGCTATGGCCCAGTCTGTGTATATTGTTTTGTGTGCGTATATATGTGTATATAAGTATTTGTGTATATATGTGTGGTTTTTGCACATGCGTTGTAATGTATTTTTATTTTTTGGATTTTAAGTCTTTTCTGCTATGTTTTTCAGTGTTTTTATGAGTGATGGTATAAAGGAATTACAAGAATATCTGAGGCAGGGTGGACAAACAATCCCATCGCTGCCACCAATATAAAGAAATTAAAAGAATATCTGAGGCAGGGTGGACAAACAATCCCACCGCTGCCACCAATATAGCGAAATTAAATGAATATCCAGGCAGGGCGGACACAACGATCACACCTCTGCCCTCAGTATAATACAAATTAGAGGTTTGACCACAGGATAAATGTGAAAGTGACCAAATGATCTTGGTATTATTAGCCGCCACCACCTCAGAAATACTGGCCTGAGGAACCAAAAGGGTGTGAATGTATTATAGGTAATGTGGGTTTGAGTTCTTGGTCTTCTATGGTTTCCTCCCTAGCCGACTGGACTTTAAAAATGAGTTGAGAGAATGAGTTCTGAGGGAAACGAATGGATTGAGGCATACACCAGTTAACAGTAAACTAAGAAAGAGTTTATTTAAACTTGATATTAACAACAACTCGWTGGAAATGYGTGGTACAGAATCTTGATGCAGTTGCAGTAACTTGGTTGCTTAAACAAACAGTTCCCCTGACAGAATAGCTTTTTCAGCTGTGAGTCTCTTTAACAAACTGTTCTACTTTTAGACACAGTTTCACTTAAGTTTAATAAGACACAGCTCTCTTTCACTAGTCCTCTCAACGTAGTAAAACTCTAGCCTAATGTCTTCACCTTATTCCCAAACCTAGAGGCTCACTATAAGCTCTTCTTCTCCTGTCAGTTCCCTGCTGTAACTTCATCTCTAAAAATCCACAACCTTCTCTCTCTCTATCTAAGACACCTCTCCCCTTTTATCTGTCAAAACAGGCAGCTTATTTTCCCTCTCTCCACTGACTCCTCCCCTACTGGCTATACCCAATCAGGAGTCAGCTTGACTCCTCCTCCTGCTCTGCTTGACTACCAAAATGCCAGCCACTGTTATGCAGGCTTCGGCCTAGCCGACTAAAAGGTAGATCTATTACAGATGGTCACTCGTTGGCCTGATACATGTATTGTGTCCAAATTTGGTGTCAATTCGTCCAGTGGTTTTTGAGTTATGTTAATCCCTTCTTCCAAGGGATTGGAAGAAGTCAGCAATGCCATCAACCAACAAAAAAATAACAAAGCCAGTGGACCGGATGGGATCCCTGCTGAAATCTTTAAAGAGGGAAGACCTGAGCTGACACACCAACTCCACCAGCTCATAGAAAAAGTGTGAGTGACCGAGAAAAACCCATCATCACCCTCTTCAAAAAAAAGGGGAAAGTACAGACTGCGGAAACTATCGAGGTATCTCCCTTCTAACCTCTGCTGGGAAAATCCTCTTCAAGAATCCTTGCAAACCGCCTTCTACCCCTCTCAGAAGATACCCTTCCAGAATCCCAGAACGGCTTCCACCCCTCCAGAGGAACCCTGGACATGATCTTCACTGCACGACAGCTCCAAGAAAAATGCAGGGAACCAAATCAACCTCTGTACATTCATTGACCTTGTAAAGGCATTCGACACAGTGAATTGCAGTGCCCATCCTCCAAAAAATCAAGAGCCCTAACAAATTTGTGAACATCCTGCAGCTCCTCCATGATGACATGATGGCAACGGTTTTGGACAGCAATGGCTCCTAAAGTGACCCATTTAAGGTGGAATCAGGTGTCAAACAGAGATGTGTTATTGCCCCAACTTTATTCTCCATCTTCATCGCCATGGTACTTCATCTTGCTGATGGGAAGCTTCCCACCGGAGTGGAAATCATCTATCGGACAGATGGCAAGCTATTTAACCTCAGCAGACTGAAAGCCAAAACCAAGGTTACAACAACATCTGTTATAGAACTCCAGTATGCTGATGACAATGTCATCTGTGTGCATTCAGAAGAAGATCTACAAGCCACTCTAAACACCTTCGCAGAAGCATACGAGAAGCTCGGCCTGTCATTGAACATCGAGAAAACCAAAGTGCTATTCCAGCAGTCACCAGCCAATCCCTTTCCAATGCCAGTGATCCAGCTTAATGGTGTAACATTAGAAAATATTGACAATTTCCGCTACTTTGGCAGCCACCTCTCCACCGAAATACAACACCGCCTGAGCTCTGCGAGTGCAGCATTTTTCCGAATGAAGTAGAGAGTGTTTGAGGACCGGGACATCTGTAGGGATACCAAGGTGCTTGTTTATAAAGCTATTGTCCTCCCAACTGTGCTATATGCCTGCAAAACATGGACTGTCTACAGTCCTCACATGCAACTCCTGGAATGATTCCATCAGCACTGCCTCTGGAAAATCCTGCAAATGGGAAGACAGGCAGACAAACGTCAGTGTGCTGGAAGAAGCAAAGACCACCAGCATTGAAGCAATGGTCCCCCGCCATCAACTCCGCTGGACCGGCCACGTTGTCCGGATGCCGGACCGCCATCTCCCAAAGCAGTTGCTCTACTCCGAACTCAAGAACGGAAAATGGAATGTTGGTGGACAGGAAAAATGATTTAAAAATGGGCTCAATGCCAACCCTAAAAACTCTGGCATAGACACTGAGAACTGGGAAGCCCTGGTCCTTCCTTGAGCATGCCAGTTGGTGGTCAGCTGTGACCAGCAGTGCTGCAGAATTTGAAGAGGCACGAATGGAGGGCGATAGAGAGAAACATGCCAAGAGGAAGGTGTGTCAAGCCAACCCCGAACGGGACCGCCTCCCACCTGGAAACCAATGCCCTCACTGCGGGAGAAGATTCAGATCAAGAATAGGGCTCCAAGCCACCTACGGATCCACCCCCAGGTTACCACTCTTGGAGGGCCATCATCCTCGGACTACGAGGGATCACCTAAGTAATTAAGTAAGTAAGCAATTATTATTATTATTATTATACTTTATTTATACCCCGCCACCATCTCCAGATTGGACATTGCAAAATGTTCAGGGGAGGCAATTGCATGGAAGTGGAGTTTCTGCCTTCCAAATAGAGCCAGAGCTGCTCTAGCTAGAAATCTAGTCCAGGTTTTTTTAACTTCTTTTTAGAACTGGTTTAGGAGGCAAAGAGGTCTCTTTTGTACTGTTTGTAGATCAAAACAGCATTTGGATGTCAAAACGTCACTCTAGTCCCATTGAGGATTTGTAAATTAAAATGTATTTATTTTGGGACATTCTTATGTAGAGGTTCTACTGTACTGGGGAGGACTTGCTCCAGACTGGAACCTACCACATGCAAAGGGTTAAAGCTTCCCTGATGCTTTTTTACCCCTAAATCTCCCTTCCACAAGGAACTCTACTGGTGTTTCCAGACAAGAAAAGAACATACATGGGGAAAACAAGCGAGAGAAAACATTTGAACAATCCATCCCACATGTGGTCAGACTGCTCTAAAGTGCATCCCCAAACACTCACTTGCAAGACAAAAAGAAAGTAAAACCCCTTGTGTACCACACAATTATAGCACAATTTTCCCATTGGCCTCCAAGGTTCTTTTCTATAGGCTCCTGGGTTCTGTAGTTTAGTAGAGCAGAAAAGCTCTCTATGAAAGACATCTAAACGCCCTTCCAAAGTTTCAACCCCAGTATTCCAGTTGAATTGCAATGTTCCTCCAATTTTTGTAAATTCTAAGACACCCACCATACAATAGCTTGTTCATCACGGTCAAATATATTTCCATCATCATATTTTTAAAAATGTACTTAATCCTCAGCATTGCTTCAATCACCTTTTACTCATTAATATTTTTAAGCTCCAAAATATTAACTCTGCACACTTACTGTTGCTTGTTTCAAGAGAGTCCAAAAATATTCGGCATGGGCTCGAAGCCTATTGTTTAGTCCCATCTAGAGTAGATCCATTGAAGCAATTATGAAATAGTGAGTCAGCACATAAGTAAAGCTAATTGATTCAATGGCTCTACTCCAGCTGGGACTACCAATACGATTTAAGGCACAACGAGTGAAATTTCACGTTTTAACAATTTTCCTGATTATCTTTTACTTAAGTTTTTCTGCAGCCTTTTCTCCGGAAATCCAACCACATTCTATTTCATGGAAATAGTGATGCACCCCATCGGTATTGCAAAGCATGGTGTGTGTATGTGTTTTAAGTAGGACTATGGACGATATCACATTAGTATTTTAAAGAGGATGGCACTTGTTTTGCTCCTGCAGAATTCTGAAAATGTAGTTTACGGCAGGACCTTTGGAATTCTCAGATGGAAAGGTCCTCAGCTTTCCTAAATGACATTGCGCTCTACGTGGGGCTGCCCTTGAAGACGGCTCGGAAATTCCAACTGGTCTAACGAGCGGCAGCCAGACTACTAACTGGTGTGAGCTACAGGGAGCGGTCAAACCCCTGTTTAAGGAGCTCCACTGGCTGCCATTTATTTTCTGAGCCCAATTCAAGGTGCAGGTTTTGACCTACAAAGCCCTAAACGGTTTGGGGTCTGCCTACCTGTGTGACCGCATTTCCATCTATGAACCCACACGACCTCTTCAATCTTCCGGAGAGGACCTTCTCTCGCTCCCGCCTTCATCGCAAGTGTGACTTTTGGGGACGAGAGAGAGGGCCTTCTCTGTGGTGGCCCCTCAGCTCTGGAATTCGCTCCCCAGACATATTAGGCAAGCCCCCACCCTGGAAATCTTTAGGAGGAGCCTGAAAACTTGGCTGTTCCAATATGCCTTCAATGACTGAATGTATGATAATCCCTGACCAAACTCTGCATAAAATGTCCTCAGAAGCACGTTATTCTCTGGTTTGTGCAATGAACTTTTACCTTATCCCCCGGATCCCCTTCCTGATATTTTACACTGCCCTACCTCCCAGTGTTTTAAAATTTAAATTTTTGTACTGGCCCTGCCCATTGTGTCCATTTTTAGTGGTTTAATGCTTTGATTTTATATTGTGTTGTATACTTACATTTTGTATTTTATGTTATTTTATTTTCTGATTTTCTGTTGTGCTTTTTATATTGTGTTTCTGTATTGATGGGCGTGGCCTCATGTAAGCCGCCCTGAGTCCCCTTTGAGGAGATGGTGGCGGGGTATAAATAAAGTTTATTATTATTATTATTATTATTATTATTATTATTGTTATTATTATTATTTCCCCACATACACATATTTTCTTTATATACATTTCATGGCTATAGTGTAGCACAGCCTCACACACAACAAATTACTAGCCTCCAAGTCAAAATAAATGATCTTTTTTTTTTCACTGTGGAGTAGAGACAATATTTCTCTTATGAGAACAATTATAGATTAAGTTCCAACTTTTTTTTTGTCGTGTCAGGAGTGACTTGAGAAACTGCAAGTCGCTTCTGATGTGAGAGAATTGGCTGTCTGCAAGGACGTTGCCCAGGGGACGCCCGGATATTTTGATGTTTTTACCATCCTTGTGGGAGGCTTCTCTCATGTCCCCACATGAGGAGCTGGAGCTGACAGAGGGAGCTCATCTGCACTCTCCCTGGATTCAAACCTGCGACCTGTTGGTCTTCAGTCCTGCCAGCACAGGGGTTTAACCCACTGCGCCACCGCGGGCTCCAAGTTCCAACTAACATTTGTTGAATGACTATTTCGTCCCATTTAATATTTTAAAAGTGAAATGGCACAGCTTTATATTGCATCATCTTACAACAGAAGAGCACATAGTTAACAAGATTTTAGGTCAGTGTGCTTTAATGCCAAGACAAAATTAACATTGATGATCCTCAAAAACAGGAGGTTTTCCTCAAAAGCGGAGTTGTAGTGTCAATAGTGGATTAAATGTAGTCGATATCCAAAATTATTTGTAACATGGTACTCACCTAACCACTCATTGAATTTTTTAACTTCACTAGGGAGTCCCAGTTCAGTGAAATCACCAGCATGTATTAAAACATCTCCATATGGCATTTGGATTGGATCTGTTCTGGAGTGAGTATCAGATACACAGACAAAACGGGTATATCCCGGAGGCTTGGGAGCATCATGTGGAATGGGATCCACCCTGTGAGGAAAACATTAGGGCACAATTACAAAATGTAACCGAATGCACCATGCATATTGTCACCATGCATAATGTAGCAATTCAGAACACTAATATAAGCTGAGACTACACAATGGGAGATACACAACTAAATAAAGAAGGACTTTACAGGTATTTGGGAAGTACTTACTAATAAACAGCCATCACTCCTTTCCCAATGAGATTTGACTTTTCTTATTAAAATCAGTTAGCATAACATAAACATAACCTTCACACGTACTAGTTCTTTAGATATAAGATATTTTAGATACTGCAGAATACAAAAATGAATAAAAACGTAGCTCACTGTAGCAATACTGGCTCAAAATAAAATAGTTTTCATTATCCTATCTACAAATGTGCATACATACATTTCTTAGAGAACCAACATGATGTTGTGGTTTGACTGGATTCTGTTAAGTAGGCTTTGAAAACCACACAGCCATGGAAACCCACTGGGTAAACGTGGGCAAGCCATGCTCTTTTTGCCTCAGAAGAAGGCAAGAATGCATTTACTATTTAATAGATACTTCCATATTTATTTATTTATTTGCTGTATTTGTATGCCGCCTTTCTCAGCCTGTAGGTGACTGAAGGCGGTTAACAGGGCAAAATTCAATGCTTACAATGTCATAAATACAATTAAAAACATAACATACAATAAAAACTAAACAAATCAATAAAATATAAATTCATAGTGTCTCCTTGTTAAATGCGTTGTCTGGACTCACTGTCTAGTTGTTTAATTTTCCTGTGTCAGTTACTCTGCATTTGCAAGCGCTTCTTCAAAAAGCCACGTCTTGACTTTTTTCCAGAATGTTAAAAGGGAGGTGGCTGATCTAATATCTATAAGGAGGGTGTTCCACGGCCCAGGAGCCACCACCGAGAAGACCCTGTCTCTCGTTTCTGCCAAATGTACTTGTGACGAAGGCAGTAACGAGAGCAGGGCCTCCCCAGATGATCTTAAGGTCCTAGATGGTTCATAAGGAGAGATGCGTTCGGACATGTAAGTTGGGCCAGAACCATATTTAAAAATACAGCCCCCCAAATAAACATTCCATGTTTCAATATTTTAAAAAGAAACAGATACATCCATGAAAACACAAATATTAAAATCTCACCCACCCTCCATTCACAGTGGTTGCAATTCCAAAAATGCTGTCATATACCACTGCCGATAAAGCAAGCAGTGCACAGCTACCTTCTCTAAATTTTAATAAGCAAAGATTTTGTGTGTATTTTTTTTTTAAAAAAATAGAAAAACAGATATAGTGGAAATAATATTTCTTTTACAGTTTCTTGAAAGGGGGAAATTGTACCAAAACTCTCTAGATATTGGATTCTAACCATAGCTGGTTCTATACTGCCAAATAATACAGGTTGAATTGCAATATAGATCCAGTTTGGACCCATGTAATGCAGTTTAAATGGCATTATTTGGTAGAGTAAATCCAGCCTGTGTTTCCCACCAGTGTATCTGTCCCACTTCAGAAACTTAGCAGATTCACCTGTCCTGATATCACAGTTAATTCTAAAGTGAAAGTCTACTTAGATTATCACATGGCATTATTTCAGTTCTTATGGAGCCCCTGGTGGCACAGTGGGTTAAACGCCTGTGCTGGCAGGACTGAAAACTGACAGGTCGCAGGTTCAAATTCAGGGAGAGGCAGATGAGCTCCCTCTATCAGCTTCAGCTCCTCATGCAGGGACATGAGAGAAGCCTCCCACAAGGATGATAAAACATCAAATCATCCGGGCGTCCCCTAGGCAACGTCCTTGCAGACGGCCAATTCTCTCACACCAAAAGCGACTTGCAGTTTCTCAGGACACTCCGGACACGACAAAAAAAATTCAGTTCTTACCACTGCTATGTTACTTTTTAAAATGTCCTTCTACAATTCCTTCCCCACCCACGCCTCCCCTAAGAATTTTTTCTCTCATAAAGCCATATTTCACATCTCACCAAATTCAGATCTAACTAGAGCAGTGTTTCCCAACCTGTGTTCCATGGACCACCAGTGGTCTGAAAGAACTAAAATATGGTCCTCATCATTACTACACATCATTACTAGACCTGGTCTTGCGAAACCTTCTTATAGTGACGAGGCTTATTATATACTAGCCATCCCCTGCCACGCGTTGCTGTGGCCCGGTCTGTGTATATGTGGTTTGTGTGTGTGTATTTTTGTGTATATGTGTATATATGTGTGTTTGCATATATATGTGGTTATGTGCACGTATTGCAATATATTTTTTATTTTTATTTTGGCTTTTAAAGTTTCTTCGGCTGTGTTTTTCAGTGTCTTTATAAGTGACGGTCACTTGTTGGCCTGATACGTGTACTGTTTGGCCTTTCGTTAGCCGCCCCGAGTCCCCTTTGGGGAGATGGTCGTGGGGGATAAATAAAGTTTTTATTATTATTATTATTATTATTATTATTATTATTATTATTATTATTATTATGTCCAAATTTGGTGTCAATTCATCCAGTAGTTTTTGAGTTATGTTAATCCCACAAACGAACATTACATTTTTATTTATATAGATGGTTTTCTGTGGGCGAGTAGATGGCGACTACTGGATGGCATATATTCTGTATCAGAAACTAGAGTAGATGTGGTCCATCCAATGCAATTTTCTGAATGAGCACCCCAAATAACCAAATGAAATCTAAAGTTGACCAAAAATGGATTCATAACTCTTTTGGTACTAATATTGGAGTGGTCCCTGGTCTAGTGGTCCCTGGTCAAAAAGAGGATGGCAACCACTGAACTAGAACAAAGTAGCAGGCTTAAAGATATTCTATGCAAATAGATAATTTAAACCAGGGGTCCACAAACTTTTTAAACAGAGGGCCAGGTTACAGTCCCTCAAACTGTTGAAGGGCCGGATTATAATTTGAAAAAAACATAAATGAATTCCTTTGCACACTGCACATATCTTATTTGTAGTGCAAAAATCACATATAAACAATATAGTAATTAAAATGAAGAACAATTTTAACAAATATAAACTTATTAGTATTTCAATGGGAAATGTGGGCCTGCTTTTGTCTGATGAGATAGGGCTGTTGTTGTTGTTGTTGTTGTTGTTGTTGTTGTGTGCTTTCAAATCGTTTCAGACTTAGTTTGATCCTGTGCGAGAGCCGGGTAAATGATTTTGGAGGACCGTATCCGGCCCCCGTGCCTTAGTTTGACAACCCCTGATTTAAACAAACTACTGTGTTTCGGTTTATCAAAATGAAGTTGTCCACTAACCTAATAGGGAAAATATTATTGTTGAATTTTCAGTTTCCTTTGCACATATTTTACAGTAAATTGTAATTCTTCATTTAGCTATTAGTGCTTCTACTTTTGCAGTGATAATTCTCCATGTTGCATTAAAAATAAATCACCTCCAGAACAATAAACTTTACAGATGTTTTTGCTATGTGCAAACATCAAACAAACACATTAATTTAATTACACTCTAAGTGCCCTGTATCTTTCAAATACTGTCAGTATTAAAGCCAATCAGATGTGTGCCCGTTGTATTACATTAGTTGCTGCCAGTCTTTTATTTGTGAATCTCTAGCCAAACTCTGGGGATCATTCCATTAAAGGTTTCATTTTAAAAAACAATTCACATAAGGATGCAGGGTAGCTAATCATTTTTAGTACAATTCTGTCCATACTAAACACTTCTGTATTATTAGTTGACATTTTATTAAAAAGTAAGGCGCATCAGCACAGAATAACACCTTGCATCCCTTAATGAATATACCTGTTTCATCCAAATATTCCCTAGATACTCATTTTTGACTGGCCCATCAAATACCACACTGACATAGCAATAACCATTCAGAAGGCTGCGCTATAACAATAACAGAACTATTCTACTTACATTTGCACATGTGGGGGCTGGAAACGTCCCTGGTTAATGTTGTAGAACGTGAACGCCTGTGTTGGGTTGGAGCTGTACTCATCAACTTCAATTATGAGTCGACTGTGCTGATGCCTTCTAGCTGTCATAATGTGCGACTGGGCAAAAGCCATGCTTGCTTTGTGGGTGGTTATATGGCTTTTTCAGGGAAGCATATCCATTATCTTCCTATATTGGTTGAAAACATCCATGTTCTCTTCTCACTGCATTATGCACAAGCTCCCATTCTGAAAACCTGAAAGCAAACTTTTAAAAATGTAGGTTCTGTAAGTGTTTGACAGTCAACCTGCTTGGAATATACCTCACTTAATGTCAGAGAGAGATTTAGGAGAGAAAGATAAATACTAACAACTCAAGTATCTCATTATAAGCATTTTCAGTTCAACTATCTAAAGAATATAAACTTACCGACTTTTTAGGCATGTAAAACCTTATAAAATTTTGGGGGTCATCTAGTACCTTGGGTATAAAATTAAAATAATAATAAAATTACCAGTAGACCTTTTGGTGTGGAGGGCATTTGTCCACAGGTTCCCCTCCTCCTCCGCTGCCTCCGCCTCCACTGCCTTGGCTCATGGCAGCCTCCCGGTCAGGCTCCCCATCCTTCCTCTCTTCCTGGCTTTCCGCACTGGTCAGGCCACTTCTTCCTGGCCAGGGCAACATTGTCTCACGGGAGAAGAGGAGGTTCTTGCGAGTTCTGGCCAGGAAGAAGGAGAGTGGCTTGACCAGTGCGGAAAGCCCTTCTGCTCAGGCCGCTCTCCTTCTTCCCAGCCATGACTCATGAGAAGCGCCTCTTCTCCCGTGAGACAACATTGTCTCGGGGGGAAGAGGAGGTTCTCGCCAGTCCTGGCCAGGAAGAAGGAGAGTGGCCTGACCAGGGCGGGAAGCCCTTCTGCTCAGGCCGCTCTCCTTCTTCCTGGCCAGGACTCATAAGAAGTGCCTCTTCTCCAGCGAGACAACATTGTCTCATGGGAGAAGAGGAGGTTCTCGCGAGTCCTGGCCAGGAAGAAGGAGAGTGGCCTGACCAGCGCGGAAAGCCCTTCTGCTCAGTCCGCTCTCCTTCTTTCTGGCCAGGACTCGTGAGAAGCACCTCTTCTCCAGCAAGACGACATTTGTCTCGCAGGAGAAGATGAGGTTCTCACGAGTTCTGGCCAGGAAGAAGGAGAGTGGCTTGACCAGCGCGGAAAGCCCTTCTGCTCAGGCCGCTCTCCTTCTTCCTGGCCAGGACTTGTGAGAAGTGCCTCTTCTCCCGTGAGACAACATTGTCTCATGGGAGAAGAGGATGTTCTCGGGAGTCCTGGCCAGGAAGGAGAGTGGCCTGACAAGCACGGAAATCCCTTCTGCTCAGGCCGCTCTCCTTTTTTCTGGCCAGGACTCATGAGAAGCACCTCTTCTCCAGTGAGACAACATTGTCTCGCGGGAGAAGAAGAGATTCTCGTGAGTCCTGGCCAGGAAGAAGGAGAGTGGCCTGACCAGCGCGGAAAGCCCTTCTGCTCAGGCCGCTCTCCTTCTTCCTAGCAAGGACTCATGAGAAGCGCCTCTTCTCCAGCGAGACAACATTGTCTCATGGGAGAAGAGGAGGTTCTCACGAGTCCTGGCCAGGAAGAAGGAGAGTGGCCTGACCAGCGCGGAAAGCCCTTCTGCTCAGGTCGCTCTCTTTCTTCCTGGCCAGGCCTCAAGAGAAGTGCCTCTTCACCTGCGAGACAACACTGTCTCGCAGGAGAAGAGGCACTTCTTGCGAGGCTTGACGGGGCTGGGAGCCAGAGACGCCATGGCAGCAGGAAGAAGGAGAGCGGCCTGAGCAGCAGGGGAGGTCCTTCTGGAGGTGGCACAGGAAGCAGCCCAGAGGCCCAGGGGCAACCGCACGGCAGGCCTAGAGGACTGGAAATGCGGAGTCATCTTAAACGGTGAGTATATCCCCAACTCTATATTTTGTGTGCTAAAGGTGGGGGGTCATCTTATAGCCCCAGTCGTGTAATACCCCGGAATATACGGTATATATTTTACTGAGTTAGCAAGGATGAAAACAAATTTATCAAACGAACACATAGAACATGTCCCAACAGTTACGGTGTTTAATCATAAACCTACTGAACAATTCACTGATGCTTTAAAATTATATGCCACATTCTAATATTTTGGAAACATAATTATTAAATTGAAGTTCCCCATATTAGAGGATGTTTATATTATTGCTAAAATCAACGGCATGTCAGTGCATGAAGAGATTACAAGTGAGTATGTGTTCCAAAGAAATCAGTACAAGGTCTGTTTTGTCATGCAACTCAATGGCCTTCTCAAAATTGTGTATTACTTACAAGAATGCTGTAAGAGCTGAAGCTGAAAATGCTGCATTGAATACAGAAAACAAGTATCATAAATGTGTGCCCCTTTCAATTTTTTCCCATACAGAATGTATTCAAGCTAATACATTATTCAAAACTGAATGTATCATGTATAAATTATTCCAGTTGCCCTCGCATTATATGCACCTATTCGCAAACTGTTTCATATTCATTTTTGGTATCAACTTTTAAAATGTAGTTCCTCCATCTTCGTAAATCTCCAGTTTATTCTGCAAGTTCCAAATTTATGTCAGTGTGGGAGCATTATGTACTTATTGCACTAGTAATTTTTGACAGCTTTCAAAAGATTAAACAAAGAGGGTTCATATGATCCAGGCGTATTTCATCTGTCAGCTAACCCATCCCAATATTGAGTTCATATTCACTTATTACATATTTATCAACTTGTAAAGTGTCTTTCTAGAATTGTTAAATTATACGGTACACTATCATCATGTCTTTAAAACACCATGAACAGGGAACACAATAATGGCTTTTTCTCAGGTGTACATGGGAACATTTATATCCCACATTTTGTACAATTCTCCAGGCTGCCACAAATTGTGCAATGTCAAAACTGGACAGTTGTCATCCTTTAAAAAAAGCTATCATCCACTTTCTACTTATTTAGCGATATTTTATCATATGCACTTGAGATCAAAGGAAGTGGGCATGTGCACATTCATACATGCATGCTTTTAGAGGATTTTTTTTTAACTACAGAAAATTGGGAAAACTTATTGACTCAATTATAAGCCAAGGGTGGGAAATGCAGCAGCTACTGATAAATTTCAAAATAAAAATACCCGTATATTCCGGCATATAAGATGACTGGACGTATAAGACGACCCCCAACTTTTCCAGCCGTATAAGACTACCCCTCTTCCAACACACACCAAATAAAAATTTTTAAAGCATCAGATTCGATTTCAATATGGTAATTTTCCTATTACTGCACCTCCTTCTCTGCCTCTCAGATCTCGCACCTGCGCACCTGCACCACTTCACTGCAGTCTTCAGGAGAGAGATCTGAGAGGCAGAGGAGGAGGTACAGTAATAGGATACAAGGGTGGGCCAGACAAGTAAAAGAGGTGTATTTTTCTGGGCCCAGAGTCATTCTATCTCTTTTTTCCATACCCCAGGCGCCCCGGATGCCTGCAGCTTGCTCTGCCCTTCACTTACACCTTCCCAGTGAGGCGGCCCTTCACCTCACCATCGGGTCCGCATTAAGTCCACGAATCCTGATGGATTTTCTTCTACCGTACTTGTACAGCGTCGCCCTTAATGCTTTTATACAATTGCTGCATATGGCAGGGACGTGGCCACTGCCATATTTGAGCTCCCCCCACAATATGCAGCAACCACGGATTCTCCAATCCGGATTGGAAGTTTCAGCACCCGCTCTATAAGACGACTTATGTATAAGAGTACTCCCGCATATAAGACAACTCCCATGCATAAGGCTACTCCAGAGCATAAGACGACTCCCGTGTATAAGAGTACTCCCGCGTATAAGATGACTCCCGCATATAAGAGGACCTCTGACTTTTGAGAAGATTTTATTGCGTTAAAAAGTAGTCTTCTATGCCAGAATATATGGTAGATACCAATAAAATGACATTAATTGAGGCTAAATATAGGTTAAATATTTTTTAATATTTACATAAAACTAATTTAAGACTGTCAAAGTCTGATTAAATCATTATTCTAACCTTCCTGAATGTAAATGTGCTTATGTATCCTTCCAATAATCATGATAATTTATTTTAACTATACATTTTTGGGGAAATGCTGTGTGTATACGAATAAGGAAAAGTGGGGAAGACTGGAGCCAAGAAAGGAGGAGAGGAAGGTGCATACTGAGCGAGAGAGGAGAGGAAGGAGAGCTGGGTTGCTGTGCAGACAAGTGAGGGTCCTGCAGAAAGGTGTGGGGCTAAAAGAAGCCTTTATTTTAGCCCCACACCTTCCCACCAGGACCCTCACCTGAGTCTAAGCCAAATGTGCTTTTTCAGCCTAAAAAAAAAGGCTGAAAAACTAGGCTTATACCCAAGTATATACGGTGAGTTAATTATTTTAAGAACATCCAAATTTCGTATCGTAGAAATCTCTTCTGGCTGATTAGGAAGAGAAGGAAGATTAAGACTAGAGGAAATGCATGATGGCTCAGTTATTAGCCCAGCAAATCTTCTTAATGTAGCAGGAGATAACTGAGGTTCTAGAAAAATGCCTCCAGAAAAGATAGGAATTGAAGAAGAATGGAAAGAAAAGTTGAGTCCTTCTCTAAAAAAGAATCAGGTGGGGTAAGCAATTTGGTTGCTTACCTGTCAAGCAGCCATAGGTCCTACAAAATGTCAGTTCTATTAGTTTGATCGCACAGCCCCCTATTGATCTTTCCTGGAACTTGCTGGTGAATTGTGACCCCCAAGGGGAGGGGTTGATTCCAACAGTCTACTGATTTTATTCTGGTTTCATTGTATATTATAATTTGGGGTTTTCCTTTAGTGTGTTTGGTTTTGTTCACACTGATACAATTGAATGTTTTCCCCAATTCCACTCAGTTTCTTCGCATTCCTTGGCTTTTCTACCTCTTTATACTTCCCATTCTGCTCGCTTCCATTCTCCTCTCCTCCTCCTCTGTTAGGGATTCCTCATCTTCGGAGGAGGAAGGGGAGCAAGGAAGTGTTCAGGAATTGGAGGGAGAAAAAGAATCAGACGATGAGGGTTTGAAAGTGCTCACATTTCTAGAGTGATGAAAAGAGACAGAGCACAGATGGCGTTCTGCTAGGATAGCTGCTAAAAATGCTGAGCTAATTGGGAGATGCCCGAGCACCTCCTCGTGGGGAATTCAGGGCTATAAATCAGTAGCAGGAGTAGTCAGCTTTTTGCTGGTAACAACAACCCTGGTACCAATGTTTTCACTCCTATGGAATCTTCTTTGTGTCTGCTGCTAAGAACTTAGTTCATTGTCTGTCGTCTGATGGAAGACTGGTGTTTCTTTTGGGACTTTGTAAGAGACTTTAATTTTTGTCTGGATTAAGACTTTCTTGTTTTCTTTTGCACTTTTCAATTGAATTTGCTTATTCTTTGTGTTTGTGGAAGTAAAGCATTTTTCTTTTACTTTCAACATTGTCTAAAAGCTGTTTTTGAAGAGCAACTCAGGACATCCTCTTTACACTTCCCATTCTGCAGCACATTCTTTAGAGAACTTATTAAAATTCCATCAATTTGTTGAACAAAATTGGGGGATCCAGATTGTAGCAAGAGAACTTTAAAACAATTAAGAGCAATTTTGTAAAGGCTAACAACAAAATGTCTCTGGAGTCAACACATTATTCTCTGTAAATTCCATGGTCAGTTGTGTAAACTATCCTTTTACTTTAAAAATTAACAATAATCAACTAATTAAACAATTATTAAATTATTATTGTTAGTGGAAATAGATTTCTATTCCAATTTCTATCATTTAATGTCATTAAACTAATTTTCAGATGCAGCAGTAATAGTATATTACTTATTATTTTCGAATATAACATTTAAAGATCTAATCCAAATTAAGTCATATCCAACCAGTCCATCCTCCAGGAAATAAAGCCAGACTGCTCATTGGAGGGAAGGATACTAGAGACAAAGTTGAAGTACTTTGGCCACATCATGAGGAGACAGCAAAGCCTAGAGAAGACAATTATGCTGGGGAAAGTGGAAGGCAAAAGGAAGAGGGGCCGACCAAGGGCAAGATGGATGGACGGGATCCTTGAAGTGACTGGACTGACCTTGAAGGAGCTGGGGGTGGTGACGGCCGACAGGGGGCTCTGGCGTGGACTGGTCCATGAGGTCACGAAGAGTCGGAGACGACTGAACGAATGAACAACAACAAGCCGAGACTTGCTATATGTTTTAATCAATTATGACTCAGTTAAGGCCCATTTATTTCAGTAGGTCTACTCCAAGAATAACTATGGTCCCATCTACACTGCCAAATAATGCAGGCTAAACTGCATTATAGGACCAGTGTAGACTCATATAATGCAGATTGAATTGCATTGAACTGGATTGTACGAATCTGCACATTCATATAATCAAAAGTTCAACCTTCATTATAATGGCAGTGTAGATGGGGCCCGTCTAAATTCAATATAATGAGCATTTTATAACATAGCACATTATTATTCTTTGTGTTTGCCTTTCAGCTCTTCCACAAACCTAAATCATTTTTAGTGCAACCTGCACATATTGACTTTGAAGTAAATCTCATAGTGTTCATAAAGATTTGCATTCATTTAAATATGTACAGGAGTGCAGCCCTCCTTATGTTTCTTCTTGGAAACACAAATATTGGAAACTTGCAGTTATCAAACCGGAAAGGTTTTCATGACTGTATGACATTGTCAAAGCTACAGCTTCTGAAAGACACCAAATATCAATAGAACTAATATTACTGGAGTAATCACTGGATAACTGTTATGCATCTATCCAAAACATTGAACTAGTACAACAAAATGAAAGACGGGCATATAATTTTGAAGAAAATACAATCTTATTTGATTTGAAATAAGAATGTGAGAAATGTACCCATTATTTTACTAAGGGCCTCAGTTATAATAAGGGCCCAGCTTACTTGTCCGAACGCATCCACCCCTACATCCCCTCTTGTAATCTAAGATCATCCGGGGAGGCCCTGCTCTTGCTCCCGTCAATAACACAAATGCGGCTGGCGGGGACGAGAGACAGGAGGGCCTTCTCGGCGGTGGCCCCCCACCTATGGAACACGCTTCCAAATGAGGTAAGATCTGCTCCCTCCCTCCTGGCTTTTAGAAAGAAATTAAAATCATGGTTTTGTGACCAGGCCTTCCGACAGTAGATGTATGTAGCATTTTAGAGGGACATTGACTGGAATGGCAATATGACTGAGGAGACTGTTTTATGGTTTAATGTTACTGATGTATTGCTTTAATTATGATTTATGTATAATTGTGGTTTTATTATTGTAATTTAATATGTATTCACATTTTATCAGTGTCCAATGTAAGGCATTGAATTTTGTCATTTATGTGTAAACCGCTTTGAGTCCCCCCAGGGGTGAGAAAAGCGGTATATAAATACTGTAAATAAGCAAATAAATATTCTGAAGGCATTGTATACAAAGTACTCACTCCAGCTGGGTCTACGCTGCCATATAATCCAGTATAAGATCCCAGATTATCACCTTTGAACTGGAATATATTTATTATTTATTATTACTTATTTAGAACTTTTGTATCCCGTTCTCTACCTCTGTGGAGGGACTCAGAATGGCTAAAAGCAAGAATTCAATGCAATACAATAAATATCATAAAACAACATACACAATAAATAAGTTCTAAAATACATATAAAAAGCAATACATTAAGTTAAATATGTCATACAACACAACCAACTGTTGTTGTCCATAACCTCTTATTATATGAGCCTACACTGCTATATAGTCGAGTTCAAAGCAGATAATCTGGTATCAGGCTGGTCCTGAGGCCAATGATGTAAGAATATATGGAGATGGATTACATTTGACCAAGGAATTTGACTCTTGATATAAATGCAGTGGATATGGAGGAAGACTGGGAAGCCAAAGTAGAAGTGAACAGAACATATCCTCTAAGAAAACTTCTGCAGCAGTCTGCTCCTCTAGAGGAAAAAAGATGGGACTGTCACAGCTCAAGTACTCCATATTGGGCTAAAAAGAAACACTGAACATATGGTGACTATCCTGAAGCCTATTTAATAGTCTTGAATGAAGTGCTGAAAACTAGCTGTTTTATGTCTGACACTATAAAAGTTTCGATAGCACTGAGTGAGACCCTGAAAATAGAATTATGCAGCAGCACAATTAGATTACATGGTTTGAAAAAACAAATGGGCTTCTTAAATTTGGCAGTGTAGATGGGGCCTGATTTCGCTGAAATTGATTTTTTAAAGAACATTTATCTAAAGCCCAAAATACTTTGGTTTAGAAATCCATGTACATGTTTTGTTCATATTCTTGTTTGCTGAAGAAGAAAACTAAAAAAAAAGGAATAAACAATTTTATAGAACAACTAGCTGTACCCACCACGTGTTGCTGTGGCCATCCTTCCCTCCCTCTTTCTCTCCTTTTTCCCCTCTTTCCTTCCTTTCCTCTTTTTCTTTCCCTATTTCTCTTCTTTCTTCCATCTCTACCTGTTTCTTTCCTCCCTTTCCTTGCTCTTTGGTTACATCCTTCCTTCCTTCCTTCCTTCCTTCCTTCCTTCCTTCCTTCCTTCTTTCCTTCCTTCCTTCCTTCCCTATCTTTCGTGCCTTCTCTCCTTCCTTCCCTCTTTTTTTTCCTTTCACTTTTTTATTTCCTTCTCTCCTTCCTTGCTTCTCTACCTTTCTTTCTTTCCTTCCTTCTTTCCCCTCTGCTTCCTTCCTTTCCCCTTCTTGGCTGTCCCATTTAATATTGTATTTATATCTTACAAAGAAAGAAGGAAAGAAAGGAGGAAGGAAGGAAGGAAAAAGGGAGGGAGGGAGAGAGAGAAGGAATGAAAAGAAAGGAGGGACAGGAAAGAAGGAAGGGAGGGAAGAGAAGGAGAATGAAGGAGAAGGGAGGGAAAGGAAAGAGGGGGATGAAAAAAGGAGGGAGGGAAAGAAGGAAAGAAGGAAAGAAGGAAAGAAGGAAAGAAGGAAAGAAGGAAAGGGAGGAGGGGTGAAGAAAGGAGGAAGGGAAGGAAATGAAGGTTAAGGAAATAAAGAAAGGGAAAGAAGGAGGAAAGGAAGGGAGGGGAAAAAGAAAAGAAGGAAAGGAAGAAGGAAGGAGGGACGGGAAGGAGGGAAAGAAGGAAAGGAAGGAGAAGGAAGGTAGAAAAGGAAAGAAAGGGAGGGAGGAAGGAGAGGGAGGAAAGAAGGGAAGGGAATGAGGGAGAGAAGGAACGTCCTTCACTCAAGCATTGTCAACCTTCCTCGCCTCCTCCTCCTCCTCCTCCCCTTCTTCCTTGCCTGGGGGCTCCGCTGCTGCCGCTGCCACTCATCCACCCCTTCCTCTCCCAACAGGAAGAGGAGGAGGAGGAGACTGCCCTCCTGACATAGCAGGGAAAGAGAACGGGCTCCATGCGGCAAGCCTCCACATCCACTCCCATGGTGCCCGTTCTCGCTTGTGTGTGTGTGTGTGTGTGTGGCCATGCACACGCGCCTGGCACCTCATGCTTTAATGGCCGGCTGTTTCCCTGCGAGGAGGAGGAGGCGTGGCCATGGGTCTCTTTCTGGGTATGCAGTTTCCCCTTTGAGGACATGCAGTTTAGAAATCCTTTCTGCTTTTTGTTTTCATTTTTTTTAGTGAAGAACATACATTGGGTTGATAGGTGTATCGTGTCCAAATTTGGTGTCAATTCCCCCAGTGGATTTTGAGTTCTGTTAATCCCACAAACAAACATTACATTTTTATTTATATAGATTTCAAATCCTATTTGATTGTGCTGATTCTGGCACACAATGAGAAAAATATCAATATTCATTAAACAGCTACATCTGGTTCATCTCCTGAGTGATGTTAGAAGTCCAATCTGTTTTAACACTAAAATGACCAAATTAGCATCCCATTTTTGATTAACTGAAAAATAATATAAAAATAATTCAGAATAATTGCTTGGTATACTTATGTTCTAATGAAGCCTTCATCTCTGAATATATATTTGAGATATATTAAACTATAATGTACCTCTATGAGAAATGATTAAATACAATCCTCCTCAGTAGAGATTTAAACAATAAAAGCGGAATACCTCAGAGAAGTGATGTCTTAAGCAATTTAAGTAAAAAATCAGTCCTGATGACAACAACAACAAATGTCAAGAGTTCCCATGTTTAATGAAACAAACTTTTTTTTCCTGAGGATGATACCTGTGGAATAACTATACCACAGGTATGGAATACAATTTCCTTTTTAAATGGAAGGAAATCTAAGAACCAAATAAATGAGTATCACTCCTTGAGTATTACTGCAAAGATTTATGAGAATAAAAAATATGTTTTATTTATTTATTTACTCACAATGAAGAATATGCTTGCTCTTAGAAATGGTGCTTAAAACGGTTACAGAAAATGTGTTGTAAAGAAATAACAGTTCAATCAAAGCAGAGGAAAAATAGAAAGTATATTTTCAAGAGCTAATTCGAGCACTATTTTCTGAACTTTGAATGCGAAGGATTGCAGATACAGATGCAAGGCTTGGCTTGCATACGTTATGAGAACTTTTACACTACTTCAAATGTTAAAGAATAACAATGTGATATATCCATTTTATTTTGGAGGCATTTTGATTTATTCCAACTCTTATTTATTTATTTAAACCTTTAATATCCCGATCTTTTTTACCTCCGTAGAGGGACTCAGACCAGCTAACAGCAAGAATTCAATGCTAACAGTAAAAATCTAAAACATCATATATCAACAGTAAATTAAAAATACATATAAAATACATACATAAAAGCCGTTCGCCAAGATAGAAAACATGTCCAGCTCAGTCCATATATTCAGTCCATGTATTGTGGTCAATAACTTTGGTCAGTTACCGGTCTCACCCATCATTCTGCAAAGGCCTCATTCCACAACCAGGTTTTTACTAATTTCCTAAATGTCAGGAAGGAGGGGGCAGATCTAATTTCATTCGGGAGGGAATTCCATAGCCGGGGGGCCACCACAGAAAAGGCCCTGTCTCTCGTCCCCACCAGACGCAACTTCTTTTGACAAAGCGCCCTTCCACACAACCATATAACCCAGAATATCAAGACAAATAATCCACAATATCTGCTTTGAACTGAATTATCTGAGTCCACACTGCCATATAACCCAGTTCAATGTGGATTTATACAGATGTGTGGAAGGGGCCAGAAACCATAAGAAGACTCCTATTTTAATTCAACCCCTTCTGTTTCTTCTAAGTAAATTATTGTTGAATGAGCATTTCTGCATATAAAGGTCAAAGGAAATACATTGGAATTCTCCATCTCTTCCTTGGAATGTGGATAACCACAGCCAGGACACAAAATGCAGAACATTTCAGCCAGAGGAGAAGAATGCCAAAGAAACACCAAAATCTTCTGGCAAAAAAAGACAGAGCAAGGTTTAAAGAGTTCTGCTCTGACCTGTGACTGCTTACCATATTAGAGTCTTAGAGCTTCTAAACACAAGTCATAAATGGAATTCTCCAGGAAAATAGCCTGGAAGAGGAATCAGTAAGAGAAAGGGGAATCATGGCATGACTTCTGGCATCAGAAAAGGGCCTATAGGATAGTGGTAAAGCACATAATTGTGCTTGTCAGAAATCCACAAATCTTGGCATCTCCAAGTAGGGCTGAGAAAACTATCTGAAACTTTAAGAAGCCCGTTATAAGTCTGGGTTAGCAATATGGGTTTTTATTTTATGAAGATATTGTTCCATAAAATGATTTTTAAAAGAAAACCAGAAAAAGAAATACATTGCACCTTGCAATCTCTGAAAATGCCTGCCATAGATGTGGATGAAATGTCAGGAGAGAATGCTTCTGGAACGGTCTACAACCTGGAAAACTC
This sequence comes from Anolis sagrei ordinatus, assembly GCF_025583915.1. NCBI lineage: Eukaryota > Metazoa > Chordata > Lepidosauria > Squamata > Anolidae > Anolis > Anolis sagrei. The sequence continues at coordinate 105,766,449 of NW_026847549.1, forward strand.
ACAGCAACCCAGAAAAATGAATACATTGCACAGACTAAAATAATCTATATAAATAAAAATGTAATGTGTGTTTGTGGGATTAACATAACTCTAAAACCACTGGGCGAATTGACACCAAATTTGGCCACAAGGCACCTACTAACCTAAGGAGTGACCATCACTCAAAAAAATTGATTTTGTCATTTGGGAATTGTAGTTGCTGGGATTTATAGTTAACCTACAATCAAAGAGCAGTCTGAACTCTACCAATGATGGAATTGAACCAAACGTGGCACACAGGACTCCCATGACAACAGAAAACACTAGAAGGGTTTGGTGGGCATTGACCTTGCATTTGAGAGTTGTAGTTCACCTACATCCAGAGAGCACTGTGGAATGAAACAATGATGGATCTGGATCAAACTTGGCGTGAATATTCCATATACCCAAATACACAGATGGAGTTTAGGGAAATAGATCTTGACATTTGGGAGTTGTAGTTACTGGGATTTATAGTTCCCCTACAATCAAAGAGCATTCTGAATCCCACCAATGAGAGAACTGGGGCAAACTTCACACACAGAACCACCATACTTAAGGCTATCCAATCCAACTCCCTTCATCAGGGAAAGAAAACGTAATCAAAGTCCTCCTGACAAAGAGCCATCCAGCCATAGATATAGATAGATATATATGATTCACACACACAGATATAGTATCATAGATTTGGAAGGGACCCCTAAAGCAGGACAATTATATGTCGCATGTTCCAGATTAGGCAAACCAGACAATCACATCAACACTGACATAGAAACAACAAGGAATACTGTTTACCCACAAGCATAAAGGAATTACATATATGAGAAACCATTACTTTATTTTCCAGATCACCAGACTGGGCCACAGCACCGCGTGGCAGGGGACGGCTAGTATGAAATAAATATCATGGATTTATCAAAAGGAATAATAAAGTAAATTTAATTTTGAGCAGTAGAAACATTTAGTTTAGGGTTTGATATCTCATGCCAAAACAATCACACAATTGTTAATGTTTCAGCATTCCTCTGTTTACTTATAACGTTTCACTATATTAATAGCCTACATTAAGCAACTTCAGAATTTCAGTAATCATTCAGTAAACCCTATCCGCTCCAAGTCGTCTCTGGGCTGAGAGGGGCGGTATATAAATATGGTAAATAAAGCTATATAAATAAAAATGTAATGTTCGTTTGTGGGATTAACATAACTCAAAAACCACCGGACAAATTAACACCAAATTTGGACACAGTACACCTATCAAGCCAACGAGTGTCCATCACTCATAAAAACACTGAAAAACACAGCAGAAGAGACTTAAAAAGCCAAAAAAAACCACCCTAAAATTACATTACAACACATGCGCAAACACACATATACACAAATATATACACACACATATATATACACACACAAAACGCATATATACAGACTGGGCCACAGCAGGAGATAGCTAGTAAAATAATAAATCATTTCAGTAAAGCTATTAAACCATCTCAAACATAAATATATCTATCTATCTATCTATATAAAAATTCTCTGTGCATAATGAGTACCTTAAAAACAATGATGGATCTGGACCAAACTTGGCACAACCACTCAATACGCCCAAATATGAACACAGATGGAGTTTAGGGGAAATAGACCTTGACATTTGGGAGTTGTAGTCACTGGGATTCACAGTTCACCTACAATCAAAGAGCATTCTGAACCCCACGAATGACAAAATCGGGGCAAACTTCCCACCCAGAACACCCACGACCAACAGAAAATACTTAAGGCCATCCAATCCAACTCCCTTCACCAGGGCAATAAAACAGAATTAAAGTCCTCCTGACAAAGAGCCATCCAGCCATAGATAGATATAGATAGATAGATAGATATGATATGATGATATGATATGATATGATTCACACACACACAGATAGTATCATAGATTTGAAAGGGACCCTTAAAGAAGGACAATGATATCTTGCATGTTCCAGGTGGGCAAACCAGACACTCTCCACATCAACACTGACAAATAAACAGCAAGAAATACTGTTTACCCACAAGCATAAAGACATTACATATATTAGAAACCAACACTTTCTCATTACTTTATTTTCCAGATCAACAGACTGGGCCACAGCAACACGTAGCAGAGGACAACTAGTAAAAAATTAAAAATGGAGATGCAAAAAAGTCTGAACAATTTCATCCACCATGCATCTCCTGAGTTACTGGTAGATAGGACAGGTTTCATCCTGCCTATCTCTAAATCACTTGTGTGGCTATTTAGTCACACAGTGCAGTGGTTTTCTTGCATCATTCCTGTGCATAACAATCTCCGAACTACAGCAAATGAATATTAAGCGTCTCTACAATATTAAACGTCTCTACAACCAAAATGGGACCTTTTCACCTCACTCTTATGAGTGCTACTCTTATTCCCTTACCTGAGAGATCACTTGCCACCTATTATGAAATGCCTTTTTATCAGCCCATTGCTTGCACAATTCCAGTCACTTCCTGATGCAGACAGCAACCACAATTGTTCAAGGCCAGCCATGCAAATACATTTTTCTGCTGAAGTAGAACAACAAACAGTGCCACTCACTCAATTCAAGGTGCATGCTGCCCAAGGCTAGCCAAGTTGTTTTATCAAAAGGTGGGAACCCTCATAAGCCTTTTTTTCATCTCTACAAACAAACAAAAATCAACAATATTAAGGTAGATTATGTACAGTGTATCATACCCTCCATAATTGCAATCCTAGGCCCCTTCTGAACAGCTGAATAAAATTTCAGATTATCTGCTTTGAACTGGAATATATGGCAGTGTGGACTCAGTTATCCAAGTTCAAACCAGATATTGTGGGATTTCTGCCTTGATATTCTGGGTTATATGGCTGTGTGAAATAGACCCTAGGTGGCTGCCTTACTTTGCCTTAAAAATGGGGTAAGCTGTGCTGCTCATTGTCTTGGCACTGCAACTGGACATCCCCAAGTTTTCAGAATTTGGGACTATTGCTTCTGAAAAATCTATGTTAAGCATAGATTCCTATCTTCTAATCAATAACATCCCAAAATTTATATGTAGTAGAAGTAATTTTATTGATTAGCCCTTAGGCCATATCACAATAAGAAACAGAACAACAAGGCCTGACAAGACCCGATCACACTCCGCGTAGTAAGTTAAAATAATACACTTATAACAATACAGTAAATAAAGATGATAAGACATGATAAAACTGATAAACTGATCAAACTGAGTATATACATCATATTTCCTTATCACCCCTACAATTTACCCCAATCAGCCCTACATATGTAGTTCTCAGATGTATTGTTTTGCTTAAGTACAGAGCTGTTTTATATGTTCCCAAAATTTATATAGCTAACAATGATAACATAACTAACAAACATACAGGACTATGAAGTGTGACATCAATTGTTATATGCCTAAAAGTCGTTTCAAAGTAATTGTTGTTGTTCATTCGTTCAGTCGCTTCCGACTCTTTGTGACCTCGTGGACCAGCCCACACCAGAGCTCCCTGTCGACGGTCACCACCCCCAGCTCCTTCAGAGTCAAGCCAGTCACTTCAAGGATGCCATCCATCCATCTTGCCTTTGGTCGGCCCCTCTTCATTTTTCCTTCGATTTTCCCAAGCATCATTGTCTTCACTAAGCGTTCCTGTCTTCTCATGGTGTGGCCAAAGAACTTCATCTTTGCTTCTAATATTCTTCCCTCCAATGAGCAGTTGGGCTTTATTTCCTTTTTTAAAAATTATTTTTATTTCCTTTTTTAAACTATAAAAATAAAAGTAAAAAGTTACGTAGTTACAAGGAAAGGGTGGGAACAATTTGTTATAGAAAGTGGGAAGTGAGGATTGGGAGGGGAGAGTGGCGGGGAGAGAAAGAAAAAAAGGAGAGAAAAGAAAGGAAAGGAAAAAAGGAAAGAGCGAGGGAAAAGATGTGGGGGGTGGTATGCTTCCAGAACCCCCAGGGTAGCAACTTTCCTTCCTTATCTGTAGACTGTGTGTCCTTTCCTATTTCTTGTCCTTAAGTCTTCGTTCTGTTGTCCGGTTGTTCATCCCTTCTGTTATGTCTTGGGGATTCCACATTTTTCCATCTCTAGATTTGTCCCAATTCATTGTGATGTATTTAGTAATACTTGAAGATATTTTTGTGTAAGTATGTCCATATTCATGATATCTAGAGATTTTTAAATCCATTGTTTTGATGTTGGGATTTCTTGAGATTTCCAAACTTGGGATAGGTTTATTCTTGCAGCTGATCTTGTTTGTATTATTGTCCATGTCAAAATTAGTGATGCCTAATCAAAAGTACACAGGTTTGAAATCAAATTTTATTTGTAGGATTTGTTCTATATATTTTTTGTAAATCTGATACCAGAAGGTTTTAATTGTTCTACATTTCCACCACACGTGGATGAAGTCAACTGTATGTTTTCCACATTTCCAGCATTTTCCATCAGTTCTTCTTTTGTTGAATCTTGATATTTGTTCTGGTGTTAGGTACCATCTATAGAAGAGCTTGTACCACTTTTCTTTAAATTCTGTTGAGCAATCGGGCTTTATTTCCTGAAGTATGGACTGGTTGGATCTTCTCGTGGTCCAAGGCACTCTCAGAACATTCCTCCAACACCACAGTTGATAATAATAATAACACTGTATTTATATTTCACCCTTCTCACCCCAAAGGCGACTCAGGGCACATACACAGCAAACATTCAATGCCGCTTTGTATAGACAATACACAGACAGACAGAATAGAAGGAGGTGCCATGGAAGGTTGGGCTTGAGCCCAGGGGGTGCTGTTGCTCCATCCTCTATGACGAAGAGCCATCACGACTTCCTCCTTCCTTTTGGTCGCCCAGCATTCTCTGATCTTCCTTCTTTATGGCATCGTAAAACACCTCCCCCGCTTTTTTAGCGGTACCTAATTTCTCTAATCACAGCTAAAGCTGTCTTCTAATTGCTTAAGTAAACAATGATCTAGGGCTGACAGTTGGCCGCTCACACCAACCCGGAACTTCGAACTTGCAACCTTTTGGTTGATAGATCTTATAATTGCTGATGATTTTCCAGCTGTGCTAAACCTCCACCCCCAGTTCAAAAGTAATGGTAAACACAAATCCAACTTATGGCAACACAACATTTACACAGAGTCACTGGTTCTGTTCTCAAAAAGGAAATCTAGAAATATTAATCCCAAAAGATCATAGGGTCACACTAATGAGATATATGTTGCGTCTGGACAATCACATTCTGCATATCACCTGTGCTTGAAGAAGGCCACGAGGTCTGAGCTCACTGTTGTTGTTGTGACCATCAAGTTGTTTCAGACTTATGGCAACCCTACGGTGAACCTATCATGGGTTTTTTTTTTTGGCATGACTTGTTCAGAGGGGGAGGGGGGTTGCCTTTGCCTCCTCTGAGGATGAGAGAGTGTAGCTTTCCCAAGGGGACCCAACAGGTTTCCATGACCGAGTGGGAATTCCAACCATGGTCTCCAAAGCCTTTGTCCAATGCTCAAACCAGTATACCATGTTGGCTCCTGTGCTGTGCATAAATACTAGCAGAATTGGCAGCGTGCAAAATAACTTAAAGCCATAACAGTAGAAGTTGAAAATGTAAAGGAATAAACCTTTTACCATAAATTATAATTTTAAGTTAAAACTGTGTATAGCACCGAAACATGCACTTACAAGCCAATCCATCAAAATTTGACTGCATTATATTTGCCATTACTGTCAATCGAAGTTAAACAAGCAAGCTGAAAGGAGAACCAAGTCCCTTAGGACATTTAAGCTGCAAGTAAAGAATCGTTTATGTTTTCTCCCTTCCCCTTCCCATCCCATACATTCTTCAACTATAGCATTATTATGAATTCCTTTTTGAACTTTAGGAACATAGTCATGTTTATAACAATAGCTATGCATGGAACATGTTTAAATGATTATAACGTTTATCAGCATCACCAAATTTGTAAGATGCATGACTGAACACATATGCTTAAGGAGGAAAACTCCCTGAGTGACTTGTATTCATGTTTGCAAGGAGGAATAAGAATGCCTGCGATAAACTGAAATCAAACTGTGAATGCATCCAGTTGTGTTGTTGTTGTTCATTTGTTCAGTCGTCTCCGACTCTTCATGACCTCATGGACCAGCCCACGCCAGAGCTCCCTGTCGGCCGTCATCACCCCCAGCTCCTTCAAGGTCAGTCCAGTCACTTCAAGGATGCCATCAATCCATCTTGCCCTTGGTTGGCCCCTCTTCCTTTTTCCTTCTACTTTCCCCAGCATAATTGTCTTCTCTAGGCTTTGCTGTCTCCTCATGATGTGGCCAAAGTACTTCAAAGTTAAAGCACTTCAAAGTTGGCAACTGGATGCCAAAGTTGAAGTACTTTGGCATCCAGTTGTATATCAGTTAAAATTTGTTGGACAGTGGCCAAATATCACCAAGGCCCCTTCCACATGACTGTATAAAATCCACATTGAACTGTTCACTTTATTTGGCCTACCCTTTGTGTCTGGTTTTATTATGCTGTTTTATATTGTTGATTTTGTTATTTCATATTTTGTTATGATGTTATTTTGTTATTTTGTTACTGTGTGTTTATTATGCTGTATTATTTTGGGCTTGGCCTCATGTTAACCATCCCGAGTTCCCTTTGGGGAGATGGTGGTGGGTTTTAAATAAAGTGTATTATTATTATTACTAGCTGTACCCACCATGCGTTACTGTGGCCAACCTTCCCTCTTTCTCTCCTTCTTTCCCTCCTTCCTTCACTCCCTCTTTGCTTCCTTCCTTCCCGTTTTTCCTTCTCTTCTTCCTTCCTTCTCTATCTCTTTCCTTCCTTTTTAAAGTTGAAAATATTTTGAGGCCCCCTTCTATACAGCTGTATAAAATCCAGATTATCTGCTCTGAACTGGATTATTTGGCAGTGTAGACTCAGATAATCACGTTCAAAGCAGATAATGTGGATTATTTGCCTTGATATTTTGGATTATCTGCGTTGGGGGGAACCTCAATTCTTTCATAGCCATGAAGCTGTGGATAATGGAACTGGGTCAGAGCCAACCTCTCCAGTGCATCTAAGCACCACCCAGCATTCAACCTGGCTTCAGGGCTCCATGTATAATCACATCCACATTGAAATTACTTCCTCCACTGCTGGATGCATCCTTTTTTAGGTGGTCAGTGTAGTCCCCTGTCTGGCAACAAATTATTCTTCCATATTGGTGAAGAAGTTGAAGTTCTAATTTGTACTTGGACGTGAGAGCATTTGGAGCCCCATAAAAGTTGCTAAGATTTGTTAAGCAGCAGTTTAGTACACACAGAACACAGAAATCATCATCAGATATTGAAGTGGGTAAAACTTTCTTCATTATGTGAAAACTACAATTTGATAAAAAGTCAGCCACTGGAAAATTCCATCTGTAGAATAATACATTTGAGAGAGAGAGATAAGAAAGATGTTGCATGGAGGCTTGGGTTGTTCCCTTTCAATTTACAGACCATTGGCTCACTCCACTGATGGGGATCCAAAACAAGCCTTTGCATCTAATCTTAGGGCCCTTCCAGACAGGCCCTATATCCCAGGATCTGATCTCAGGTTTTCTGCATTAAACTGGATTATGTGAGTCCCCACTGCCAGATAATCTGGGATAAACAGAAAACCTGGGATCAGATCCTGGGATATAGGGGCTGTCTGGAAGGGAACTAAAACAGTGTCAGTCACTTGATTGGAGGGAGGGTACTCCATCTTTCTCATTGTTAATTGTAAAATTTTTGTGGTAATAAAAATTTAAGGCAGCTATTTTATCTACAGCTAACTTCACATTGAAATTATTTGACCACACAAATGGAAAAATGAATTTTTTGAATAAAGGGAATATCCAAACAATTGTGGGTTTTTGGAACTGCACCTCCACTTCCCTCTTTGCTGCCCTACCAGTCTTCTGATCCATTTTCATTCCACAGTCCCCATAATCCCAGACTCTTTGGGCTTTAAAACAAGTTTGGGCATACTTCAATTGTAGAGAATCTAATTTATTTTTAATCCGAACTCAGGACCATAAACTGGAGGTTAGTGCAAAAGAGTTTTACACTTAAAGAGTTTGTTCTGAGTACCAGAACTGACACGTCCATGAATTATTTTTATGTGAGAGGAATGTGGGCTGCTACTCATACTCCTCTAACAGAAAAATATTCATGGACACTCAAGATTTCTTTGTTTCAAAAATGTAATGTTGGGTTGGGAAACATTTTAACAACTGGAAGACAGAAATTCTTGCCAATATGTTGATCCCAATCTAACTATTTCCAAAAGACTTGCAGGTAGATCCCACTCTGCTTATGCTTCAAATCTGTAAAGCCCTTTTACAAACTTGAGGCATACATCTGCTCCGTCCTTCTGTCTTCAGTCCTTGATCCTATGCAACCTCAGTCCCTCTTACTGTCATGAGGACGTCCTCCACAATACATTGCCTTACTCTAACAATAGAAATGAACAATCATCAACAGATCTTTAATCCATTGACACCTATCCTCCAACAATGTCCCATCAAAGAAAGTGTTCTAGTGCATTATTTTTGGATTGTTTAGAAAGCATTTGAAATGTCTAAACTACCGTATATTCTGGTGTATAAGACTACTTTTTATTCTCAAAAGTCAGGGGTCATCTTATACACGGGGTCGTCTTATACGCGGGGTCGTTTTATACATGGAAGTAGTCTTGTGCACGGGGATAGTCTTATACACAGGGGTAGTCTTATACACAGGAGTCGTCTCATAGAGTGGGTGCTGAAACTTCCAATCGGATTGGAGAATCTGTGGTTGCCGCATATGGTGGGGGAAGCTCAGAAATGGCAATGGCCGTGTCCCTGCCGTATGCAGCGACTATATGAAAGCATTAATGGCGATGCTGTACAAGTACGGTGGAAGAAAATCCATCCATCAGGATTCGTGGACTTAATGATCTGGCCGGGGTGGTCCATGCCTTGGTCACCTCCAGATTGGACTACTGTAATGCGCTCTACGTGGGGCTGCCCTTGAAAACGGCCTGAAAATTCCAACTGGTCCAACGGGCGGCGGCCAGGTCGTTAACCGGTGCTCCTTACAGAGAGAGGTCAACCCTCCTGTTTAAGGAGCTCCATTGGCTGCCGTTCATTTTCTGGTCCCAATTCAAGGTGCAGGTGCTTACCTACAAAGCCCTAAACGGTTTGGGACCCGCCTACCTGCGTGACCGCATCTCCGTATATGAACCCACACAATCTCTCCGATCACCTGGAGAGGCCCTGCTCACGATCCCACCTGCGTCACAAGCACGTTTGGCGGGGACGAGGGACAGGGCCTTCTCTGTGGTAGCCCCCCGACTCTGGAACTCTCTCCCCAAGGACATCAGACAAGCCCCAACATTGGCAGTCTTTAGGAAGAGCTTGAAGATGTAGCTGTTCCAGTGTGCCTTCCCAGAATAGGAAACTCCTAGCATCATGTCCCAAATGCACTTTATTAGAGATTTAAGATTGTCTGCACACCGCACCTACCTCTAAAAACCTATATATTCCACCTGTCATGTCCAGCACTTTTTTAATTTTATTCATTACATTGGCCCAGCCTTTAGTTTTAAATGTGTCATGGTGTTATTGTTTTTGTTTTAATGTTTATTGTTATTGCTTTAATGTTTATTGTTTTGCTTTATGAGTTTTATTGTTGTATTTGTTATGTTGTTGTTTTATTGAGGGCCTTGGCCTTTTGTAAACGGCACCAAGAGTATAAATAAAGTTAATAATAATAAATAATAATAATAATGCGGTTCCAATGGTGAGGTGAATGGGCACCTCACCGGGAAGGTGTAAATGAAGGGCGGAGCAAGCTGCAGGCATCCGGGGCGCCTGGAGTATGGAAAAGTGAGATAGAGTGGCTCTGGGCGCAGAAAAACACAACTCTTTTACCTGTCTGGCCCGCCCTTGTATCCTATTACCATACCTCCTCCTCTGCCTCTCAGATCTCGCTCCTGAAGACTGCAGTGAAGTGGTGCAGGTGCGCAAGTGCGAGATCTGAGAGGTACAGTAATAGAAAAATTACCATATTGAAATCAAATCTGATGCTTTTTAAATTTTTATTTGGTGTGCACTGGAAGAGGGGTAGCCTTATACAACAAATATATCCCAAACTCTATATTTTAACTGGAAAAGTTTGGGGTCGTCTTATACGCCCAGTCATCTTATATGCCGGAATATATGATAAATCTACCTCCCTGTATTTTAATACCAGAAGTTCAAAAGTTGCCAAGCATTACATAACCTTTTCATTGTTTCCTCCATAAGAAAAAAATGAAAGAAGGGGAGGACTCGCTAACTAGAGATTGGTACTGTAATACGTAAATTTAAATTGCCATACATCATTAATGCAGCAATAATGCCGAAACAAGTCTGAAGAGATACCAAGCGGTCTAATTTGTATACCATATCACCTTTTTTCAGTATAGGAGGGGTCCACTTTAGTTTTAACTTCAAGCGTTTTTCATTTCTACATTAGAAATTCTGACATTTTGGAAATGCTTTATATGCCAGAATAATAGAGAATGAAACCTTAAGGAAAGCTAATCTCATGAAACCAGCCTGACACTCTAGTTCTGTACTAAATCTAACCTTCTGTTAAACATTGTCAGAATGTGATTTGGCAGGAATCAAATCTTGGCATGAACTAATTTCATTCATGTCCTCATCAGATGAAATATATTCCGGATGATTAAATATTATTTATATAATGCTTACAACACATAAGGAAGCTTATAAATGTAAGATCAACAGTTACTGCCGAGGCAGCCTATAATCTGAAAGACACTGACACTGGTGATTCTCTATTCTGATATAAATAAGCTCTATTTTGTACAATAACTTGCCTTGATATCTTCTGTTTGGCTTATATTCTGGAGGAACTCGAGAACACTATAGCAAAAATGCCATTACACAATGCAAATTAGAATAATATCCTGAGCAAATAATTATTTCCATAACGTCCATGACCATTATTTATTTTAACATTTTACCCAATCTTTCAAGGAATTCAGAGTGAATTGCAATACAGAAATTGTTGAACAAAACTATTATGTGCATGATAAGTTACTTCTCAAAACTGACAGATATCAAATGTCTTGGAAAGGTTATGGTATTATACTGGAAGAAAAGCAAGTGACTCTTTGTTGAGACCATAAGTTCCTCCTATAGTATACGTAAACCATAGATACAGGCATGGGCACTAGATGTAAGTTACATTTTTTTTAAAAAAAACATCATTTCTTTACTACTGTATATACTCGTTTTTCAGGCCTTTTGGGGGGCTGAAAAAGTCCCTCTTGGCTTATACTTGAGTCAAGGTTATTTATTATTTTACTCTGTTATAAATACGTAATAAATGTATTATTATTACATTTATTATTTTACTTTATTGTTATTATTACATTTATTATTTTACTCTATTTATTATTGTTATTATTACATTTATTATTTTACTCTATTTCTGTTGTTGTTATTACATTTATTATTTTGCTCTATTTATTATTATTGTTATTATTATATTTATTATTTTACTCTATTTTTATTGGAAGGGTACGCAAGCACATTTACATTGAAGAAGGTCAGAATGGTTTAATCAGAGTTGAACAGTCTTATCTTAAATTACAGTTTTATGCAAATATTCAAAAACATTTAACCTCCTGATGCCTCAATTAATGTAATTTTTTGGTATCTATTTTCATTTTGAAATTTACTAGTATCTGTTGCATTTCCCACCCTCAGCTTATATTCGAGTCAATACGGTTTCCCAGTTTTTTTGTGGTAAAATTAAGTGCCTCAGCTTATATTCGGGTCGGCTTATCCTCGAGTATATACGGTATTTAAAAACCGAATTTAAATAAATAGTCTTACTTTAGGATGTCAGTCATAATTATGAGATCGCTCAGTAATCTCTCAGTAATAACTATAAGATTATTTATTTATTTATTTATTTATTTGCGACATTTGTATCCCGCCCATATGAGCCTGAAGGCGACTCAGGGCGGCGTACAAGTCAGCAACAATTAGATGCCATATATAAAAATAATACATCGGTAAAAATCAAAGAAACATCACAATACATTTTAAAACCATAAAAAATGAATAATAAAAATCATTAAAAACTATGTCTTCTTGTTCAAATCTTTCAACATCTTTGGCTAAATTCGGTGGCCGTGTCCCAACCAGAATATACCCATTCCATTGATACAAATGTAAGTAATGCTAACAAATACAATTCACTTCAATTTTACCATTTTTCAACAAAGACTTCATTGAAACAGAGGAAAAATATGTGCATCCATATCAATATGCAATGTGTTTACATATGTATGCATACACTACATCTTCCCTAAAGCTACAGTTGTTAAGATTGCATTGCAATAAAAATTGCCGGTCATGCGAAATAATGAAGGAAACCTGGTGAGGATAATTTCAACACAGACATCCACCTAAATTGCAACATAGCATATACCGGCATTTTACAATATTTAATGTTGCAAGTCGCTTCTGGCATCAGCCACCTCAATTAGTGGTTGATACCAGATTAGAGACTCCCTCCTGGGCACACAGAAGATTGGGCGACCTGGAAGGCACTGAGCAGGCTGTGTTGTGGCACCACGAGATGCAGAGTTAACCTTAAGCAGCCCATGAAATAGGGCTACAAAGTGGAGTCCACAACATGCGAGTGTGGAGAAGAGCAAACCACAGGCCACCTGTTACAATACAACCTGAGCCTTGCCACATGTACAATGGAGGACCTTCTCACAGCGACACCAGAGGCACTCCAAGTGGCCAGCTTCTGGTCAAAGGACACTTAGCATAATGCCAAATTTTTAACTTTGTTAGTGTTCCATGGAAATCCATGGAGACAGAAACAAAGAGGTACTATTTAATTATTTTATACTTTAATGTTATGTTATTTATTTTATTGTAATTTTGTATTTTTTTGTATTGTAATCTGTTGTTCGGGCTTGGCCCCATGTAAGCCGCTCCGAGTCCCCGTTGGGGGAGATGGTGGCAGGGTATAAATAAATATTATTATTATTATTATTATTGTTATTATTATTATTATTTAACATCGGCTGCTAGAATTGTCCATGGAGGGGAAAAGAAATACCTAGCTTAAAAGAATTGTTAATCAAAATGCTAGAAATCTGAAATATAGACAGCTTGACACAGAAACTTAGATACAAACAAAATAAAACAGAAATAGATTGGAGCTCATTAACAAGATTTATGGAAGAAGCAAAAATGGAAATTAGGATATGATATAAACAATATGGGGAGAAGAGTTCCTTCTCGGTAACTTTTGAAGAAGACAAGGATATAGAATAGAAGAAACATGAAAACAAGAAGACAACCCGGAACTGAGAAGATGGGAAGTTAAAATCCCCCGCTGCCTTTCCTGCCACCCCCACCCACCTATACCAGTTCCTTTCCCCGTCCCCTTGACCTCTCCGCCACACCTTACCTTCTTTTTACCCCTCCATTATCATCACTCCTTATATACCCCTCCTTTTTTTGTTTTCTTTTATGTAATTGTAAATCTTTTCAATAAAAATTATTATTAAAAAATCTTTGTTAGTGTTCTTAAATACATTATAACTGGACCCTCAATTCACTTCTGACATGATAAATAACCATATATAATAGCAGGTATTATCATACTTTATAGGAGATCATGAAAATAAATTTATTAATACCAATGCATTTTTTAAAGTATGCACATACATGCATGTCAAATTTACACTTGATCCAAAGACACTAATTTTTTTGGGTTGTTGTAGGTTTTTTCGGGCTATATGGCCATGTTGTAGAGGCATTTTCTCCTGATGTTTCACCTGCATCTATGGCAAGCATCCTCAGAGGTAGTGAAGCATCCTCACTACCTCTGAGGATGACTGCCATAGATGCAGGTGAAACATCAGGAGAAAATGCCTCTACAACGTGGCCATATAGCCCGAAAAAACCTACAACAACCCGGCGATTCCGGCCATGAAAGCCTTCGACAATACACTAATTTTCTTTTTGTAGAGGCTACTACTATTCTACACATTGCCTGATTCCAGTGGAGTCTTCTTGTACTTTCCATAAGGCATTTATCAATAGTCTACCTTTTGGACATGCAGATTACACAATGCATATTTTTCCAAACATATCAAAAAGTTGTTCATGGTCATTATTGTTTCCAAAAGTTAATAACCTATCCTCAACTTGATTTCCCAGATAATAATATTCTGCTGCATCATGGACAATTTCCTAATACCTAACCTTCAAATTGCATTGTTGATAATATTCAAACTACAAAAAAGTAAGATATCTGATATACTCTTCCCTGTTGAGAAAATATTTAAATCTGTGCTACTCACAGAGGAGGCTCATGGAATAGTTTTGATCCCTAAGCCAACAGCTTTGACTCTCTGGAGAGATTCCAGAAAAGAAAGAAAGCATTGTAGACCAGAAACATAAAGATGATACTGGTTTCTGGCACAATAAGAGGGGGAAATGCAGGGGATAATTTAACAATTTTGGCTGGATCTACACTGCCATATGATGCAGTTTCAGAATGCAGATGGAATGCATTGAATTGCATTATGTGGTAGCGTAGCCTCAAATAATCCAGTTCAATGCAGTCAATCTGCATTCCAAAACTGCATTGATATGGTCCGGTAGATTCAACCTTAAGCAACTTTCTGATCCCAAACATAGTTTGGGCTAGATTTGTGTCTTTGTTTTGAAAACACTAAAGTAAAATGCAGGGACAGATGCGAAGGCAAAGCTTTCAGTGAAGCAACAAGCAAACAGCATTATACTGATCCTCACAAAACCTGACAGGCAATGATGTGACTGGCACTTGGAAGGTAAATCACCCTAAAATATGTAAGATTTATTTTGACACTGGATCTCCACTGCCCTCTGTCCCAGGATCTGATCCCAGATTATTTGCTTTGAAATAGATTATATGAGATTGGACCTACACTGCCCTCTGTCACAGGATCTGATTCCAGATTATTTCTTTTGAATTAGATTATATGAGGCTGGATGTCCACTGCCCTCAATCCCAGAATCTGATCCCAGATTATTTGCTTTGAATTGGATTATATGCGGCTGGATGTTCACCGCCCTCAATCCCAGAATCTGATCCCAGATTATTTGCTTTGAATTGGATTATATGAGGCTGCATGTCCACTGCCCTCTATCTCAGAATCTGATCCCAGATTATTTACTTTGAATTGGGTTACATGAGGCTGGATGTCCACTGCCCTCTATCCCAGAATCTGATCCCAGATTATTTGCTTTGAATTGGATTATATGAGGCTGGATGTCCACTGCCCTCTATCCCAGAATCTGATCCCAGATTGCCTGCTTTAAACTGAATTATATGAGTCTCCACTGCCAAATAATTTGGGATAAGAAGATAATCTGGGATCAGATATAGTGCAATGTAGATCCAGCCGGAATCATCAGGCTCAGAAGGGACATCCAACTTAATGTAACTTTTCCCCCTTTACTTTGAGAAATGGACACAGGTCTTCCGGTTCGGTAGCTATGCAAATTATGGACAGAATGGTTTGCTCAAGACATCATTCCAGTTAGGCTGCACTGTGTGATGGCATTTTTTTTTTTTTACTGTAGCATCCAATGATTAGCATGAGAATAAGAGACTGCACTGAGGAAACTGCACAATGAGGGGGGGGGGGGAGAGGACCCTTCTACACTGTCCTTACATCCCAGGATCGGATCCCACATCATGGGCTTTGAACTGGATTATATGAGTCTCCACTGCCAGATAATCTGGGATCAGATCTCTTCTACACTGTCTTTATATTCCAAGATCAGATCCCACATTATGGGCTTTATTTATTTACTACATTTATATGCTGCCCTTCTCACCCCGAAGGGGACTCAGAGCAGCTTACAAGATATATATACATACAATATATTATATCATTAGTGTAGTACAATATCAGTATTATATATTACTATATTGTACTATACCATTACATTGTAATATTATTAGTAATATTGCATGTAATATAATATCATATTATTATTAGTAGTATTATATTGTATTACATTATAATATTATAAATATTATATGTATATACAATATATTACATTACATTACTAACCGTTCCCTGCCCCGTGTTGCTGTGGCCCAGTCTGTGTCTATGTGTTTTGTGTGTGTATATATGCATATATGTTTGTGCATATATTTGTGAATATGTGTATATCTGTGTGTTTGTGTATATATGTGGTTTTGCACATGCGTTGTAATGTATTTTTTTGGTTTTTGGCTTTTTAAGTCTCTTCTGCTGTGTTTTTCAGTGTTTTGATAAGTGATGGTCACTCATTGGCCTGATAAGTGTCTTGTGTCCAAATTTGGTGTCAATTCGTCCAGTGGTTTTTGAGTTATGTTAATCCCACAAACGAACATTGCATTTTTATTTATATAGATTAGCATAGCACAGGAGACAAGGTGGAACTGTCCCCTGGCCCCCTCTCTCTTCACTCTGGCTTTAAACTGGATAATATGATTCTTCACTGCCAGATAATCTGGAATGGGATCCCTTCTACACTGTCTTTCTATCCCAGGATCGGATCCCACATTATGGGGTTTAAACTGGATTATATGAGTCTCCACTGCCAGATAATCTGGGATCAAATCCCTTCTACACTGTCTTTCTATCCCAGGATCAGATCCCACATTACGGGCTTTAAACTGGATTATATGAGTCTCCACTGCCAGATAATCTGGGATCAGATCCCTTCTACACTGTCCTTATATCCCAGGATTGGATCCCACATTATTAAATTATATTATTGTTATATTATATTATATTATATTATATTATTAGGATAGCACAGGAGACAAGGCGGAACTGTCCGCTGGCCCCCTCTCTCTTCACTCTGGCTTTAAACTGGATTATATGAGTCTCCAATGCCAGATAATCTGGGATCAGATCCCTTCTACACTGTCCTTATATCCCAGGATCGGATCCCACATTATTACATTATATTATTGTTATATTATATTATTAGCATAGCACAGGAGACAAAGTGGAACTGTCCCCTGGCCCCCTCTCTCTTCACTCTGGCTTTAGACTGGATTATATGAGTCTGAACTGCCAGATAATCTGGAATCAGATCCCTTCTACATTGCCTTTCTATCCCAGCACTGGATCCCACATTATGGGCATTAAAATGGATTATATGAGTCTCCACTGCCAGATAATCTGGGATCAGGTCACTTCTACACTATATCCCATGATCGGATCCCACATTATGGGCATTAAACTGGATTATATGAATCTCCACTGCCAGATAATCTGGGATCAGATCCCTTCTACACTGTCTTTCTATCCCAGGATCGGATCCCTCATTAGGGGCTTTAAACCGGGTTATATGAGTCTCCACTGCCAGATAATCCGGGATCAGATCCTGAGATATAAGGTAGTGTGACAGGGCTCTCCTCTTGCAGTTTCACTTTGACCAAATGAAGGCACATAACCCAACTGACGTCCATAGGTGGTAATCGCATGGAGACTGAGCCCTCTATCCCAGGACCTGAGTCCAAATGATTAGCTTCGAACTGGATTATATGCGTCTTCACAGCTGGATAAATAAACGGGGATCATCAGGGATCAGATCCTGGGATATAGATAGGGCAGCCACAGATGATGGGAAAGAGGGGAAAGAAGCTGCAGCTCAAAACACAAAAGTAACTTCCCCAAGCTGGGCTGAGACACTGAGACACCCCGCACCACCACCACCACCACCACCAACTCTTGTATTGTTATTATTGATAGAAGGAGGGTCACCATTCCTAAACACCCCCAAGACCCCCTCCTTCTCACCAACCTGGCTTGGCGCTCTCGGCCTCCTTCGCCTCTCCATCGCCTGCTTCCTCCAGCCTCGCGCTTCTCTCTCTCTCTGTCTGTGTGTGTGTGTGTGTCTGTCAAGATACCCGGCCCTTTTCCCAGCCTAGACAACGCTGCCACGCTCACTCACCCGCTGCTGAGGGAAAAGGCGCGCGCGCGCGTAGGAAACCCCCTCAGAGCTCGCCTTTCCCCCTTTTTCTTCTTCTTCCTCCTCCTCCTCCTCCGTCTTCTTTTAAGGCAGGAGACCATCTCTGGCAGCCCTGGCGCCCCTGTCTCCCCTCCCTTCGCCCCGCCTCCTCACACACGCCCTCCTCCACTCCCCTTTCCCTCAAACCCACGAGGAGGGCGAGGGGAGGAATGCCCTCAAGGGCCTCCAAAGAGCCAAGAGTTTCCTTAGGCCATTGGGACTGACATGGAGGAGAGAGAGAGAGGCTTTTTGCCTTCACCACCTGCGTCCAACTCAAGGCCCTTGGTGTCTTTTGATGTTGGACTCCCAACTCCTGTGTCACTCATCATTCCACATCCTGACCAGAACTGATGAGCAGAGGCGGCCCTAGGTAATTTTCAATGGTAAGCAAACAGTCTTTTGGTTCCCCACCACAAACCAATCACTGATACATATTTTCTGTTCGTCGTGGGAGTTCTGTGTGCTCATATTTGGTTCAATTCCATCATTGATGGAGTTCAGAATGCTCTTTGAGTACAGCTGAACTATAATCAAAGCCCTCGATGGCGCAGTGGGTTAAACCCCTGCACCGGCAGGACTGAAGACCAACAGGTCGCAGGTTCGAATCCGAGGAGAGCACGGATGAGCTCCCTCTATCAGCTCCAGCTACATGCGGGGACATGAGAGAAGTCTCCACAGACAAGAGTTCTTTCTCCCACCCTGGATCTTCCACAATTTTCCTAGTTAAAGGTTTTCCTCTGACATGAAGTCCAGTCGTGTCTGACTCTGGGGTATGGTGCTCATCTGCATTTCTAAGTCGAAGAGCCGGCGTTGTCCGTAGACACCTCCAAGGTCATGTGGCTGGCATGACTGCATGGAGCGCTGGGGCAGCCTCCCTTGACTGGCTCACACTGCCCATCGAGCAGATTGGCAGCGTGAGCCTGCCAAGGGAGGAGCAGCCCCGCGCAGCCTACTTGCGCGTAAAGCACCTCGCAAGGTGCTTTACGCGCGAGTAGGCCGTGTGGAGCAGCTGCCCTTGGCTGGCTCACGCTGCCCATCGGGCCGATGGGCAGCGTGAACCTGCCAAGGGAGGAGCAGCCCCGCGCGGCCTACTCTCGCGTAAAGCACTCGCAAGGTGCTTTACGCGCATGGAGCACCGGGGCAGCCTCCCTTGGCTGGCTCATGCTGCCCATCGGGCCTGATGGGCAGCGTGAGCCTGCCAAGGGAGGAGCAGCCCCACACGGCCTACTTGCACGTAAAGCACCTCACGAGGTGCTTTATGCACGAGTAGGCCACGCAAAGCAGCTGCCCTTGGCTGGCTCACGCTGCCCATCGGGCCTGACGGATAACATGAGCCAGCCAAGGGAGGGGCAATGTGTGGGGGGGGCGCTCCTCCTCCGCGGGCCGGATAAGTGCCCTTTGCGGGTCAGAAGTGGCCCGCGGGCCGTAGTTTGGGAACCCCCTGCTCTAGACCATGAATGCCTCTAGACCAAGGGTCCTCAAACTACGGCCCGGGGACCGGATATGACCCTCCAAGGTCATTTACCCGACCCTCGCTCAGGATCAACCTGTCTGAAATGACTTGAAAGCACACAACAACAACAACAATTTTATCTCATCACCCAAAAGCAGGCCCACACTTCCCACTGAAATACGGTGGCACAGTGGGTTAAAGCGCTGAGCCGCTGAGCTTATTGACCGAAAGGTCACAGGTTCCGCTGTCAGCTCTAGCTTCTGCCAACCTAGCAGTTCGAAAACATGCAAATGTCAGTAGAGCAATAGGTACTGCTCCGGCGGGAAGGTAACGGTGCTCCATGCAGTCATGCCAACCACATGACCTTGGAGGTTATTTATTTATTTGTCGTGTCGGGGCAACCAGTCAATTATATTACATTTCTAACAGAACAAGGCAAACAAACAGACAAAATACAAAATATGTGAGTTTGGTAGTTGATTAAATGTCCTTTGACCAGTAGCTGGCCACTTGGAGTGCCTCTGGTGTTGCTGCAAGAAGGTCCTCCATTGTGCATGTGGCAGGGCTCAGGCTGCATTGCAGCGGGTAGTCAGTGGTTTGCTCTTCTCCACACTCGCATGTCGTTGATTCCACTTTGTGGCCCCATTTCTGAAGGTTGGCTCTGCATCTCGTGGTGCCAGAGCACAGTCTGTTCAGCGCTTTCCAAGTCGCCCAGTTTTCTGTGTGCCCAGGGGGAATCTCTCATTTCGTATCAGCCATTGGTTGAGGTTCTGGGTTTGAGCCTGCCACTTTTGGACTCTCACTTGCTGAGGTGTTCCAGCGAGTGTCTCTGTAGATCTTAGAAAACTATTTCTAGATTTAAGTCGTTGACGTGCTGGCTGATACTCCAATACTCAAACAGGGGATGAGCTGGAGATGTCTCTGCCTTGGTCCTTTCACTGTTGGCTGCTGCTTCCCGGCGGATGACAGGTGGTGCAATACTGGCTAAGCAGTGTAATTTTTCCAGTGGTGTAGGGTGCAGACACCCTGTGATAATGCGGCATTTCTCATTAAGAGCCACATCCACTGTTTTAGTGTGGTGAGATGTGTTCCACACTGGGCATGCGTACTCAGCAGCAGAGTAGCATAGTGCAAGGGCAGATGTCTTCACTGTGTCTGGCTGTGATCCCCAGGTTGTGCCAGTCAGCTTTCATATGATATTGTTTCTAGCACCCGCTTTCTGCTTGATGTTCAGGCAGTGCTTCTTGTAGGTAAGAGCACGGTCCGGAGTGACTCCCAGGTATTTGGGTGTGCTGCAATCCTCCAGTGGGATTCCTTCCCAGGTAATCCTCAGAGCTCGGGATGCTTGTCTGTTCTTAAGGTGAAAGGCACATGTCTGTGTTTTAGATGGATTAGGGATCAGCTGGTTCTCTCTGTAATAGGCGGTAAGGGCACCTAGAGCTTTGGAGAGCTTCTGTTCTACCATCTCAAAGCTCCCTGCTTGAGCAATAATGGCACGATCATCTGCATAGATGAAACTCTCTGTCCCTTCTGGCAGTGGCTGGTCATTTGTGTAGATATTGAACATGGGTGGAGCAAGCACGTTCCCCTGAGGCAGGCCGTTCTTCTGTTTCCGCCATCTGCTTCTCTGGCTCTGGAACTCAACAAAAAAGCTCCTGTTTTGTAGCAGGTTTCCTATGAGGCGGGTGAGATTGTAGTCCTTTGTGAGATTATACATTTTTCTCAGGAGGAGGCAGTGGTTTACAGTATCATAAGCTGCTGACAGGTCTATGAAGACAGCTCCTGTGATCTTCTGTCTTTCAAAGCTTAATAAAAATGGAGATAATTGAAAGAAAAATAATCCCAGGATACATCTTGGAAGAAAATTTATAGTGATTCAATGTGTTTTTCTTTCCTTATTCATACTTATCTGGCCTTGTTGTTTCATGTCAGATAAACATCTTGTTAGTTTTCAATTAAAAAGTGTCTTGAAACACATGAAACTATTCTCCTCTTTTGTGGTGTAGGATGCTAACTCTGTTCATTCCATGTTATTTCTGCCTCTGGTCCAATACACTTAGATTTTAACTCAAGTTTACCTATATAAGTTTTTATATTACATTTTGAGTTCATATATTTCCATCCATTCTGACTCTACCCAAAAATTATTTTGACCTCACAATTCCAAAGCTTCAACCCTGAACTTGAAATAAAACAATTTGAACTAGGCATGGATAGTGAGACCCGGGCTGCGGATAGCAAAACTCAAAGCGTGGATACCGAGTCATGTTAAGCAGATACCGGTACCGGCAGCAGTCCACCTGTGGATCTGTGCACCTGGCAAGACAAACTGAACACCGTATAGCTTTATTTAAAGAACAGAGGCATCTATATGCAAACTTACATCATTTATCACAAAACGAGGAGCTATTGATACAAGGAGCAAGTATCCTTTTCAGCTCCAAGAAATAGTGTGAGTGTGCATGCAGTTACAGTCTAGTTTAGGCTTTTTAAAAATACTAATAGGGATTATATATATGGAAGTTTAGCAGAAAGACTGTACAGTTTGTTGTTGTTTATTCATTCAGTCGGTTCCAACTCTTTGTAACCTCATGGACCAGCCCACACCAGAGCTCTCTGTTGGCTGTCACCTTCAAGGTCAAGCCAGTCACTTCAAGGATGCCATCCATCCATCTTGCCCTTGGTCAGCCCCTTTTCCTTTTTCCTTCCATTTTCCCCAGCATCATTGTCTACTCTAAGTTTTCCTGTCTCCTCATTATGTGGCCAAAGTACTTCATTTTGGCCTCTAACATCCTTCCCTCCAATGAGCAGTCAGGCTTTATTTCCTGAAGTATGGACTGGTTGGATCTTCTCGTGGTTCAAGGCACTCTTAGAACTTTCCTCCAACACCACAGTTCAAAATCATCTATCTTCCTTCGCTCAGCCTTCCTTATGGTCCAGCTCTCACATATGTAGATGACTACGGGGAATACCATTGCTTTAACTATGCGGATCTTTGTTGCCAGTGTGATGTCTCTACTCTTCACTATTTTATCGAGATTGGTCATTGCTCTCCTCCCAAGAAGTAAACATCTTCTGATTTCCTGGCTGCAGTCCGCATCTGCAGTAATCTTTGCACCTAGAAATACAAAGTCTGTCACTGCCTCCATGTTTTCTCCCTCTGTTTGCCAGTTGTCAGTCAGTCCAGTTTGATAAAAAAAAAACTGTAACCATGTCCCAACACACATGATCTATTTTTTTTGTAACTTCCTTGTCAACAAGGGGAGACTGCTATGGAAGCAGGAAGGAATGGAGGTAGATCCAAGCTCCCCTCTACATTTAGGATGTTTGAATTTTGAATCATAATTGAGAATACTCTGTAGCTACAAAATGAAACTCTTTATTTATAGCTTTAGAAACTACAATCTGATAAGTACACAAATTTCACCCCCGCCCCCCTCAAATCAGCTGTCTGGAAATGCTCCAATGGTCCATGTTCACCTTGGTCCTATCCTTTACCTATATTTGAAAGATTTTCTGAAGCAATGTTATTCTTTCAATTTTTTAAAAAAACTCTTGTGCATAATTGCAGATGTCAAGAGGAGTATTCCTCCATCTTTCCAAGAAATGAATATTTAGATTCTCTGGAAATTCCACAGAGAGAGAGAGAAGGGGGGAGGGAGAGAATAGGAGAGAGAGAGAGATCTCAGATTCACCCACACATAAGATATTTTATTCATATGTTCAAAAGTTTCCATAAAAATGTAATCCTTCCGGGCAAATGGTATTTTAAAAAAAGACAAAAGTGGTATCAAAGCATGTTAATATTACTCAGCAGGTGCTGATGTATTGAAGAATCTCCTTCATGCTCCTTAAGGAGTATGCAACAAATAGAATCATGTGACATTATGTCTACTAATTTCTAAGTACGGGAAACCTAAATAAATAGGCCAAACAACAAGAATTCATTAGGATATATCTACACTGACATCTGTTCTAAGGAATACAGATAATAGCTTGCACAGGACTCTGTTATTCTGATTTGTACTGAATTTAAGGTATTCCAGCATTAGCAAGAGTGATTCACTTGAGGCTTCTCTTTTGCTATATTTTTCTACACTGCTACTACCTAAATGCAACAAATACTCTGTTAGTTGTGGGAGGAAGAACCATCTCTGTATTCTATATAAACTGTAGTATATTAAAGCTTACACCATAGAATCTTGCTTCACAAACAAGCCCTGTAACAAAAAAATGTACATTCTAGCAAGCATTTTACAAGTGTGCCATGACTCTAGGCAGCCTAAAACAATACCTCTGTCGAGATAGATGGCTTCAAGATTGGGAAAAGGATAAAAGTCATAATTTGCTTCATCATCCCTAATCTGTTGCTATGTTCTTTCAAACTGATTGGCTTGTGGAGACCCTTTGCATAGGGAGGGTTGTTGTTGTTGTTGTTGTTGTTGTTGTTGTTGTTGTTGTTGTTGTTGTGTTTTTTGGCATGGTTGGCCATCGCTTTCCTCTGAAGTTCCCATGGCTGAGCAGGAGTTTGAACCCTGGCTTTCCATGACCTAAATCAGGACCTAAAATACTAAAATATACTAGATCAAAGACACACATTTCTCACTAGGACCATCTACTCTACTTCTAGCCCGCATTTTGGTATGTCACCTGTCCTTGGAAGCATCATTTATTGCCTCAGTAGGGATCATGCTGTCCTGTAGATATTGTCAAACTGCACTTCTCAGGATATTTCATGATTGACTATAATCTACAGGACTCACTGAAGTTACAGTTCAACCACTGGAGAAGCATACAGTACTCCCGCTGTTTACTATGAGGGTTGAATGAATAGTAATGCCTCCAGCTTTGTAACTCCTCAACAGATGGCAGTATTGGTATGTGGCAGGTACTGGCTTGTTCAGTAGACTCTCCTCTACAGTTCCATTTTGGCGGGAAGCCTTAGCATTGAATGGTTGTGTTGTTAAAGTGTGGAGTATGGAACCCTGTGCAGACGGTCGGTCAATGCGACTTAAGCAACATGCCGTCATTGAATTCTTGACATCAGAAGGTGTCACCCCAAAGGAGATTAATCAGAGAATGCAAGCTGTTTATGGTGATTGTGTTGATGTGAGTACTGTGTGTTGTTGGGTGAGTAAGTTTAAAGATGTTGAGGTGGGAACATCTGACTTGCATGACAAACAAAGAGTTGGACGTCCTGTGACAGCAACCACTGAGTTTCACAAGCAAAAGTTTGACATATTGATTCAGGATGATCGTCGTATCACTTAGAGAGAAATTTCAAGCATAATCAGCATTTCTGTTCCCAATAATGAAAGAAGATTTGCAGGGACATCATTATGCTTCTGATAAAGACATTGAGAGAACTGTGAAATACTGATTGTGGAAGCAGAGTATCGACTTCTTCCATGACGGCTTCAGAAAACTTGTTCACCGTTGGCAGAAATGTATCCAATTGTCTGGTGATTATGTGGAAAAGTGAATAGTAGTAGTTAAAGAGCACATTCTAAGGATTATTTCTGCAGTCCCCGTCCCCCCCCCCCGAAATTCTCATGGTGGTTCGCGAGAAGGCCTTACTGGTACATTATTTAAACTGTTATGTTTATTCATATCATGATCTGATCACCATGCTCAATATATCTTTCACTCAGACTCAGCCCGCCTGAACCAAACTCAGCCCCCCCCCCCCCCGAATCAAAATCCTGGCTACGGGCCTGGCAGTAGTTAAAGAGCACATTCTAAGGATTATTTCTGTGTTTGATTTATTAAAATATTCCCATTTAAACCCAAGTAACGAAGGTGGGGGTATTACTTTTCATTCAACCCTCATACTACAGCTTACAGTTCAAGGTTAGTTTAAAGATTAAGAAATATAGTAACAAAAAACAAGCTTTGAAGCTGTTAGTTAAACTGTGCATTAACACCCAAATAGTAGACGGAGGGCAAATCTACACTGACCCTCTAATGAAGTTTGAAGGCAGTTTGGGGTGCAGTGGTCATACAATGCATGTCGCAAAGGCATGCTGCAGCACACTTTAAGAGTTTTTAATTAACACCAGCAAAGTTGAGGATAATCCAAAATAAAGCCCTGGATGCATATCAGCCCACTCCAATGTAAAACATATTGCACAGCAAAATGAACTGTGCAGAATGCAAATTGCTGTGGAGATACCTGAAGCACTCCATAGATCTACACATAAATTAGTGGGCGGGGGGATTGAATAAAAACCCTATACATTCTCCATGGCTATTATAATACTAACTTGGAGAAAGCTCTAAACTTAAAATAGATCACAAGTTTTCACTGTTGGGGAGCATACTTTACACTTTTAATTGACAGCATTTTAGAGTTAAAACTTCTTGAAATTTAAAACCATCATTTTTGGGTATCAGAGCACTAAGGCTCAAAATAACCCTCACTTTGGGTGATTCCACAAAAAATATAGGAGAGTGCCAGAAGCACAGTTCATAACCAGCAAAAACTTATGTGTGGTGAGATAGGATTAGCTTTCATTCAACAGGATAACACAGGATTGCAGAGTCACAACTTTAGATTCAAAAACATATTAATTGAAGTAAAAAGAAATCCATTCTAGATGGATTGGAGCTAACTAGTTTTCTAAGCTATCTTCTAAGGAAGGTAAAAAGATAAAATAACAAAAGTATCCATGTAGCTACATTTTGTCTGGAGAATGACAAAATGTGTCCACACTGGAAGGAAGACAAAGACAAAAAAAGTAAAGGTCAAAATAGAGAATGACCACAGGGCCAAACCTAGGGCAATAAAAATACCTTTAAAGAGGAAATTATCTCATCCCTCACAGATATTCCATTGCTACATCTTCAAAGCAGGGAGGAGATAGTGACAAGAGAAGGAGAATAAAGACAGAGCCCCTTCTGGGATAAGCATGTATATGAATGTGGGGGAGGAATCCCCCACTCTAATCCTGTCTAGTCTAGTTACTCATTGAGGACTGGAGACATGTGCAGTCAGGGATGAAACCCAACAATCACGTCACCTTCTAGAGTAGTATCTACCAACTTTTGGTTCTTTGGGTGTTTTATGTTCCCAGAATTCCTGACAGTTGGCCAAGCTGGCTAAGACTTCAGGGATTTGAAGTCCCAGACATCTAGAGGAACAAAGCTTGATTTTAATATCTGCAGACTACTATTAGGGTTGCCAGGTGAAACAATAATTGTGTGAAAGATGATATATCATTGTCACATAAGCAATTGTTCAATATTCCCTCTTCTACAAAACCATTAAAAGGACGGGCAATTCCCTCATTTCACTTGGATAACCTAACTTGCACCATCAAGACACCATGATTGGAAGATCAAGACAGATCAAGATGTGGGGCTGCCTTTGAAAACCACTTGGAAGCTTCAATTAATCCAACGGTTGGCAGCCAGGTTGCTAACGGGGTCGGCGTACAGGGAGCAAACCACTCCTTTGTTGTGCCAGCTTCACTGGCTGCCGATTAGCTTCCGGGCACAATTCAAAGTGCTGGTTTTAACCTTCAAAGCTCTAAACGGTTCTGGCCCAGTTTACCTGTCCAAACGTATCTCCTGCTATGAACCATATTGCAGCTTAAGATCATCAGGAGAGGCCCTGCTCTCGATCCAGCCACTCTCACAAACGCGGTTGGTGGGGACGAGAGACAGGGCCTTCTCGGCAGAGGCCCCCTGTCTGTGGTACTCCCTCCCTAAGGACATCAGGCTGGCCATCTCCCTCCTGTCCTTCAAGAGACAACTGAAGACCTGGCTGTGGGACCAGACATTCTACTAGAGGCATTGAATAGAGGATAATGGCAGCTTGAAAAGGAAACTTTGAACATTACGACATTACGACTTTGGATTTATCTGGCTGGATCTTGGTTTGAGCGGCATGTTAATTATATGTTAAATGAATGTTTAAGTGAATTTATTGATGAATTTTATAATGTTTTAATTGAGTTTTACTGTTTTAATTGAATGTATATGCTGATAGCATCACTGATGCTCATGTGAATCCGCCCTGAGTTCCCTTGTGGGAGAAGGGCGGGATAGAAATGAAGGAAATAAATAAATAAACAAAGATTTCTTTTTCACTGGATTTTTGTAACATCTTGCCAAATTTTGAAAATAATTAGATACAAACATTAAATTGCCCAGGTCTATGTAGATACAATTATATGGTGATTACATGAGTTGGTGACTTGAAGAAAAATCTAACTCTTTTTGCCATAAAACTGCAACTTTTTGGTTTTCTTCATAAATCAATAAGTTAGAGCAGCGGTTCTCAAAATGTGCTCCACAGAGCGTTTGGGGCTTCGTGAGACATACTGAGTAGCTCTATGGTTCACTTCTCCTCCTCCTCCTTCTCCTTCCCCTCCAAGCTCCCCGTTCTCTTTCCTTCTCCTCCTCCTCTCCTTGCCCACAAAAGCCTTTTTTCCTTGCCAACCAGTTCCTTTCCCCCTCTCCTTCCTTTCTTCCAAAACCCTACCACCACCACCCCACCACCACCCCCCAGTGCTGCTGAAGGGATGCTTTGATTGTACTTTTTCTGCATGGAAGAAGAGAGTTGACCTAGATGGCCCTTGGGGTTTCTGTTATTATTATTATTATTATTATTATTATTATTATTATTATTATTACAAAGGCTGGGTGGCCATCTGTTGGGTGTGCTTTGATTGTGTTTTTCCTGCATGGCAGTAGGGGGTTGGACTATAAGGCCCTTGGGGCCTTCCACTGAAATACTGTTAAGTTTATGTTGGTCAAAAAGTATTATATACATTATATATAATCTATATAAATAAAAATGTTTTGTTTGTGGGGTTAACAGAACTCAAAAACCACTGGGGGAATTGACACCAAATTTGGACACAATAAACAACCCAATGTATGTCCTTCACTCATCAAAACACTGAAAAACACAGAAGGGATTTAAAAAGCCCCAAAAGCTAAATGATGAAAAACTAAATGACAATACAGAAAAAAGGGAAGAAAGAGGGAGGGAACGGGAGAAAAAAGAAAGAAAGAAAAGAAAAGAAAAAAAAAAAAAGAAAGAGAGAGTGAGGGAAGGAAAGAAAGAAGGAAAGGGAGAAGGAAGCATGGAAGCAAAGAGAAAAGAAAGGAAGGAAAGAGGTAGAGAAGGAAGAAAGGAGAGAAAGAGGGAGGAAAAGAAAAGGGGAAGGAAAGTTAGAGAAGGAAGGAAGGAGAAGGAAAGAAAAAGGGGAAAGAAGGAAGGAAAGAGGGAGCGAAGGAAGGGGGAAGATGTAGAGAAAGAGGGAGAGGAAAGAAGGAAAGAGAGAAGGAAGAAAAGAGAGACAGCAGAAGAGAAAGAAAAGGGGGAAGAAAGTGACAGTGAAGGAGGAAAGAATGAAGGAAAGAATGAAGGAAAGAAGGAAGGAAGGAAGGAAGGAAGGAAGGAAGGAAGGAAGGAAGGGGGGAAGATAGAGAAGGGAGGGAAGGAAGAAGGAAAGAGAAGGAAGAAAAGAGACAGCAGAAGAGAAAGAAAAAGGGAAGGAAGGAAAGAGATAGAGAAGGAAGGAAGAAGAGAAGGAAAGACGGGAAGGAAGGGAGGAAAGAAGGAGAGAAAGAGGAACACCAAAGCGGCCACACCAAAGCGGGGCGGGTACAGCTAGTATAATATATAAACATTTCTTGGGGCTCCATAAACCTTTGCTTCAAAAAGGACTCAGCTGCTGAAAAAGTTTGAGAACTCCTGAGTTAGAGGCATAACTGCACAAAATGATGGAGGAAAGATGCTTCATTACTCAATGACTGGTTGATGTAGTATCTTGCATCACTGCATGTAGATTTTTGAAACTGAATGCAAGTTACTAGCTGAGCTACATTTCAGAAATGGAAAAGTGAACAGTTGGGCTCAACATAGCAAATGTCCATCACTCTTTGCCTGAAGTAATGCTAGCCGAAGTGACGAAGCAATCGGAGTGGGGGGAAACTCCTCCTCTCCTTCTCCCGTCACTCCAGCACCCTGTCCAAAATCACTCCAGCTGTCGATTGATGGATATTAGCCATGATATACCTGTTGGCTGCCATGAGGATGAGAATAGGAGGACGATGCAAAAGGTGGTCATCAGGCAGTGCTGAACTGCTTTCAGCACCAACATACAGTCAGGTCTCCTTCTCAGCTCCTCAGCAACCCAGGAGAAGGTGGTCAAAACATCCTGGGACTGATCCAGCATTCACCGTATATTTCCCCAGAGTAGCACCTCAGTCTACAACACTGCAAATGAAACAATACCTCACATTGATTCCGCCTACCTTCGTGACCGCATCTCTGTATACAAACCCACACGATTTCTTCGGTCTTCTGGAGAGGCTCTGCTCACGCTCCCACCTGCATTGCAAGTGCGATTGGTGGGGACGAGAGAGAGGGCCTTTTCGGTGGTGGCTTCTCGACTCTGGAACTCACTCCCTAGGGACATCAGGCATGCCCCAACCTTGGCAATCTTTAAGAGGAGCTTGAAGACGTAGTTGTTCCAGTGTGCCTTCCCAGAATAGTGATCCCATAGTACTTTGTCCTCCAAAGCACTTCATATTGTTTTTAGGTCTGCTTGTATGTTTCCATAAACCGCCCTATCACTTTCTTCGCCCATGTCCAGCATTATTTTAATTTTAATTACATTTGCCCTACCCATAGTTTTTAAAGTGCTTGTATTGTTGTTGTTATTGCTTGTATTGTTGTATTTTGGGCTCGGCATCATGTAAGCCACACCGAGTCCCTTGGGGAGATGATAGCGGGGTATAAATAAAGTATTATTATTATTATGTGTTACAGTAGACAAATGGCTCTTCCTAGATCTCTGCTATGAAGGTTGTCTATTTAATACTGCGCAAGAAAGAGCATTTTCCTTTGCTTTCTTCTTTTCCTGATACCATTTTTAATTGAAAAAGCCAGTTATATTATTGGCTGTCTTTCCTATTTTGATAAGGCCATTATTTAAGTTCCTTCGTGGTCTTTTGTTCTCATTTGGGTCTTCTTTGCATTTTGTTCTCCCCTTTTCTTCCTTCTATTTTATATAAATTTTCCATTCCTTATTGGCCAGGCTGCTGTTTACAAGTGTAACTGCCAAGCTTTCAACTCCTTGTCATCAATAAGCTGCGGATGACAGACAGCATGAATGTTGGCACACTCCCATTCTCTTCTTTG
Organism: Anolis sagrei ordinatus; assembly: GCF_025583915.1. Taxonomy (NCBI): domain Eukaryota; kingdom Metazoa; phylum Chordata; class Lepidosauria; order Squamata; family Anolidae; genus Anolis; species Anolis sagrei. The sequence goes on from NW_026847549.1 coordinate 105,797,215, forward strand.
CTTTTTCCCAAATGTAATTAAAGCACACTCCGATTGCAGAAGAAAACCTACAGTTTTGCTTTGGTTTCCCCAAGAAAGAGCGCAATTAAGACACAGAAGCACAAGAGACACAGCAGCAAGCATAAGCAAGCATAACTCTTTGTGAGAAGGGTTTTAGAAATAATTTTGTATCCAGCTGACACAGAGCAACCTGCTATGACTAAAAGAAGAAACTGTCTTCCACCATCATTTCTATAATATGCTTTATTTATATTCCGCTCGCTCTCTCCAAGGGGACTCAGAGCAAATTACAGGGTACATGTATGGCAAACATTCAGTGGCATTATACAATTGACAACAAAGATAGACAGTACATAACAGAGGCAAGGCATCTCCAGCATCTGGAGGCTGTGCTCGGCTTGGCCATGGGCAGGTGCTGTTGTTTTATTTTTCCATGCTGAGGAGCCTGTGTCCATAAATTTCTTCCTGATCAAATTGCTGGCATGTCTTCAGGAGCTAGGGCTGACAGCTGGAGCTCACCCTGACCAGCAGCTTGAACTCCCAACCTTCCAGTCGGTAAGATCTTCTGTAGCTGACAGATTAACCTGCTATGCTAGCCTCGAGTTTTTATTTACTTCCCACCTTTAATCTTCATCTCTTAAAAAAAAGGACTTTTAGTCAAGAAGAAATGGATACTGTTTTTCTTTGTATTTGTTGCTTTGTGTGCAAAAATATGTAAATTTGACACTTAGGTAAGGAACTAAAAGTACATAAGTAGGTGTGTGTGTGTGTTTTAAAAAAACCAAACATATATATTACTAGCTGTACCAGCCACACGTTGCTGTGGCCAACCTTCCCTCCCTCTTTCCTTCCTTCCCCTTTCTTTCTTTCTTTCTTTCTTTCTCTCCATCCTACTCTTCTCTTCCCTTCCCCCCTCCCTTTACTTTTTCTTCCCCTTTCTCCCCTTTCTTCCTTCTCTACCTATTCTTGGAGTGCAACTCCCAACAGTCCTCCTGATCCATTCATCTATCTATCTATCTATCTATCTATCTATCTATCTATCTATCTATCTATCTATCTATCTATCTATCCACCTAATCTAATCTAATCTATTTATCTGGAGGATTGCTGGGAGTTGCAGTCCAGAAATAGGAAATTGGAAATATGCAGGGATTGGGATGCTCTCAAAGAAATCCAAGGAGAAGAAAGCTTGCAGCTTGGAAGCAGTGCATTTGGATCATCCTCCTCTGCTAAAAGACCTGGTCTTAGGGGATGCTGGGAGCTGTAGTCCAGAAGAGAGTGTGGATATGCTATTGCATGTTTTGTTTGCCAGGGGGGAGTTGATTTTGCGCATGTGTTGTAGCATCTTTTTGCTTTTTTGGCTTTTAAGTCCCTTCCACTATGTTTTTCAGTGTTGAGTGATGGTCACTTGTTGGCCTGATAGGTGCATTGTGTCAAAATTTGGTGTCAATTCATCCAGTGGTTTTTGGTTCTCAGGGTGGTCCGTGAGAAGGTCTTACTGGTACATTATTTAAACTGTTACGTGATCTGATCACCATGCTCAATATATCCCATATGCATGGGGGTATTGAGACAATGATACAAAAGGTTTGCTAGGTTAGATCCTGAGCCCCCCCCATCACACTCAGACTCACGCCCCCCCCCCCCCCCGAATCAAAATCCTGGCTACGCGCCTGGGAAGCCACATCTTTTCAACAACATACTCAATTCCGTTATTCCCTCCTTTTCCCCTCCCTTTTTCTGTTTAAGGATGAATAGCAGCAAATTTACTAAAAGGAAATATAAACTAAAGGAACAGTTATCTTGGAAATATTTATTTAGCAATTTATTCAAACTGTAAAATATCAATTTCTACAGTGTCTGTACATTCACTATTTATTGTTGAATATCCTTTATTGTGTAACCTAGCTGTTGATTCAGCTTTTATTTTGCTTATTTCTATTGCATTTTTAAGCTTCTCTAAATTACATCAGTTTGTGAAGTCCAAACACTTCAGCACAGAGCAACATTTAATTTCCCATGATATTGTAAGATATTATCTTTGAAGGCTTCTTTTCTTCTTTTGCTTCAAAATCACACGTTATTAAATTATATATTTCAATTTTAAATAAGTATAAACTACTTTTAAAATACAGTTGTTTGGACCCTACATCTCACAGATATCTTTGGTGATCAGTCATCCTGAAGTCGATAGGAACTTTAGGAGGGTCATCCCCAGGAGGAGGGACCCTGAGATCCCACCAAAGAGGGATCGCTACTTTGGCAAGCTAGAGAAGCCTGATTTCAGCAATTTTATTGAGCTTAAAATAATTCAAAATAATCCTCACCAAAGTTGAAGAAGCACCAAGGTGTTTATTAGCGATTCAACTGAAAAGGATGCAATGTAGCAATCATTAGCCTACAAAGCATGCCAGTACAAAGATCAGAGACCTTCTTATAGGGTTTACAGGCTTAGAAGTTTCAAAATCCCCGCCCTCCACCCTCCGCCCGGCTCGCAGGTGATTGGCTGACACGATAACAGCTGGGAGGAGGCTCGGCCGCCCGCCCTGCGTCAGAGCCAATCACAGAGCTCCTCCGCTGTGCAGGAACCAATGGGAGAGCTCCTACTGCCCCAGCGCTCTGGCGAATCAGGAGAGGGGAGGCGGGACAAAGTAGAAACAATGAGTGTATGAATGGATTAAATGGATTTCATGCTTCGGGGATCCTGAGTCCACAAAAAGCAGCCTGCAAAGGATGCCCAGTCTATTGTCTTTAGATGGGTGGGCGATAAATAGTGATTACTTAATCCGGGTTTTCCTGTTACCATCAGATAAGACACAATGAGGAAGGCTGGGGTGGATGTTTGCTGTATAGAATCTGGAATGTAAACAGTTTCAGAGGGGAAAAGCCCTTCCGAGGGTCTTTCCGCCCCCCAGGGTGATGTGATCGAAGGTGCCAAGCGAAACCTTTTCATTGAATGGGCCAACTCTGAGGTTCAATTTGAGGTTTCCAATTCTACATTTTTCCATGCACAAATTATCATGATAAGAGTTCTTTGCGATAGCTAATCGTCCTTTTCAACAACTGCTTGCTTCCTTGATGAGCTTCCTCCAAGAGGGAGGGGAAAGGGTGATGGGTTGGGTGCCAGGGCAAGAATTAAGGAAAAACACATGGGGAATATAGGAATCCAAAGAAATTCATATCAAACATCCCTTCCCACCCCCTGCCCGCCAGAGAAATTGATTAAAATAATAATTTTAATAAAACATATGTCCATAGTTCATACTGGGGAAGTTCAGACGTGAAAATGAGTTCCTTTGAGCCAAAAAAGAAAAAGAGGAAAGTCCAACAGTCACAGAAAGGTGCTTGATTATCTTCACTGAACCAAAGAATGGATTCCTGCATCTCCAGAATCGAGTTGGTCTTTGGTCCTTGGGAAACTATAACTCTCTCCAAGGACTGGGGCCCCAAGGTCTCATGGGGTCCTTATTGTTGCTAGTGTCTTGGCAAATTGACCAAAACTTAACCCCTTTGTGCAGTCTGGTACCCTTGCCCTTTGCAGAACTATAAGTTACCATCCCTTATGGGGGGGGGGACAGGACATGCTCGACTTCAATCCAACTACTTATCAGAGGTGACCCTGCTTAGTTTCCATGATCAGATAGGACCGAATGCCTTTAAGGTTAAAAAAAATGCTATCTGCAGCCAAAAAGAAGGAAAAATATTAACGAATAACAGATGAAACTTTTCAAGCAATTCAGGACAGATCACAAGCAAAACTTGTGATCTCTATGTTCATTTTTGGTGCTATAAATTATTTTATTATTTTGTTTATTTCACTTACTTATACCCCGCCCTTCTCACCCCGGGGGGGACTCAGGGCGGCTTACAGAAGAGGCACGATTAGATGCCCAAATCAATTGACAAGCGATACAAATACAAAACAAAACAATTCAACAGTTAAATTAAAACATAATACATAAAAAATAATAAAACAATCTCATGTTCAGAGTTCAGAGTCCATATATCCATTCCATTCCATTTGTCCTTGTCTATCGTTAGAACCCTAAAGTTAGTTGTCAGACTGACCAAAGGCTTGGTCCCACACCCAGGTCTTCAGTTTTTTCCTAAACGCCAGAAGGGAAGTCGCTGATCTGATCTCCCTGGGGAGTGAGTTCCACAGGTGGGGGGCCACCACTGAGAAGGCCCTGCTCCTCGTCCCCGCCAGCCTCACTTGTGACAGTGGCGGGGTCGAGAGCAGGGCCTCCCCAGAAGATCTTAAGCTTCGAGATGGGATGTAGAGGGAGATCCGTTCGGACAAATACACTGGTCCGGAACCGTATAGGGTTTTGTAGGTCAAAACCAGCACTTTGAATTGTGCTCGGAATTGGATCGGCAGCCAGTGGAGCTGACGCAACAGGGGGGTGGTATGCTCCCTGTACGCCGCTCCGGTGAGCAATCTGGCTGCTTCTCGCTGGACTAGTTGGAGTTTCCGAACAGTCTTCAAAGGCAACCCCACGTAGATTGCGTTGCAGTAGTCCAACCGGGATGTAACAAGAGCGTGGACCACCGTGGCCAGATCTGACTTCCCAAGGTACGGGCGCAACTGGCGCTCAAGTTTTAATTGTGCAAAAGCTCTCCCGGCCACCGCTGAGACCTGGGGTTCCAGGCTCAGCGATGAGTCCAGGATCACTCCCAAGCTGCGAACCTGCGTCTTCAGGGGGAGTGTAACCCCGTCTAACACAGGCTGTAACCCTATACCCTGTTCGGCCTTCCGACTGACCAGTAGGACCTCTATCTTGTCTGGATTCAATTTCAATTTGTTAGCTCTCATCCAGTCCGACACAGCAGCTAAACACCGGTTCAAGGTCTGGACAGCCTCCTTGGTGACAGGTGAGAAGGAGTGACAGATTTGGACATCATCTGCATAGAGATAACATCTTAATCCGAAACTCCGAATGATCTCTCCCAGCGGCTTCATGTAGATGTTAAATAACATCGGGGACAGATTGAACCCTGTGGGACTCCACACAACAACGGTTGCGGAGCCGAACAGGTGTCACCCAATAACACCTTCTGAGTCCGTCCCTCAAGGAAGGATCGGAGCCACCGCAGAGCAGTGCCTCCGAGCCCCATCTCCATGAGGCGCCCCAGAAGGATACCGTGATCGACGGTATCGAAGGCCGCTGAGAGGTCCAGCAGAACTAACAGGGACACACTCCCCCTGTCTAGCTCCCTGCGTAGATCATCTACCAAGGCGACCAAGGCTGTCTCAGTTCCATGTCCCGGCCTAAAGCCAGACTGTGCCGGGTCTAGATAATCAGTGTCTACCAGAAACCCCTGGAGTTGTGTTGCCACCACACGTTCCATGACTTTGCCCAAATAGGGGAGATTGGAAACTGGCCAATAGTTGTCGAATTGAGTGGGATCCAGTGATGGTTTCTTCAACAGCGGTTTTATAATAGCTTGTTTTAAGCTCGCTGGAAATTTTCCTTCCTGTAAGGAGGTATTAACCATCACCTTCACCCACTCTGCCAAACCCCCTCTGGCTTCCTTGATCAGCCAGGAAGGGCAGGGGTCTAGGATGCATGTGGTGGGTCGCACCTCTCCAAGGATCCTGTCCACATCCTCAAGCTGAACCAATTGAAACGAATCCAACAAAACTGGACAAGCAGATGCTCTCGTTACATCCCCAGAGACTGCCGTTAACATGACGTCAAATCCAGACCGAATCTGCTCAATTTTATCCACGAAGAATCGAGCAAATGCTTCACAGTGAGCCACCGAGTTATCCGAGGCCTCGCTTTTTGGCAGATTTAACAGGCCCCTGACAAGAGGAATGATGGTTGTCAACACTGCTCAACAACATTAACTTAAAATCTGTTTCTTTTCTTTTCTCAGACCTCTTCTTCTAAATGTATTCTGTGCCCAAAATTAATTGAAAGGACTGATATATAGAATTCATAATTTGATTTTCATTCATCAATTTATCCTATGTGTATACAGAGTCATTCCTCAGTCAATCCTTCAGTCTTGTCTATTGAATGTTGCAGCAGGAGTCTTTTCTTTGCCCTGGCATCTGTGACAATGGGGCATCTTAGCCAATCATTTCATCACTGCCATCATATTCCTTTGTTTATCACAATATCGATTGTCCAAAGGCTTTTTATTCAAGTGCAGAACTTATGCCTGCCTCTGTGCTTTATCCACTGCCAAGTACAGTAAGTTCTTGACAAATAATAATCTATATACAGGCAGTATAAAAGTAGAATTATGGGAATCTCACTAGTATGCCAAATTGGAAAACTTGGATACCTTGCTAAGCTTCTCTAGGGTCCACCATTTGGTACCAGTGCTTGGCTTTTCATTATATTATACAAACCTGAAGACATATAAGCAGATATGTGTTCCCTTTGAGGCAGGAATATTTGAACAATGTTCATACCACAAATCAAATGGAAAAAAATAGATACACAGAAGTATGTGTGTGCAAGGACTAATGCCCCATCTACACTGCCATTTATCCCAGTTTCTGAATGAGGATTAACAGTATTGAACTGCATTATATGGCAGTGTAGAATCATATAATCCAGTTCAAAGCAGTTCATCTGCATTCTAAACCTTGATTATATAGCAGTGTAGATATGACCTAAGAGGGTGGGTATTGAAACAGAACAGTAGCATTCTTGTTCAGTATCTCAGGATGAATTTCTTGGAAGTACAACAATGCTTAGCACTGAAGAGTCAGATAGTTCTAGTGACCCAAAAGATGTCATCACAAAGGGCAGTAAATTTGCCATGCATTGTGGCAAATCTGTGGAGTCCTGGCGGGTGGCATGGAGAATCCATTGCTCCACGCCCCACATCGCCTGACTTACCTGGACCCCCATCCCTTGGGGGGACGTGTTGCTGCCTGGCTTCCCCCCATTGATCCAAAGGTAACACTGGAAGCCTCCCATGTTGCTGTGGTGGCGGCATATGCTGCTTGCTCTTCCCTTTTGACATGGAACCTGGATGGAAGCCTCTGTGCATGGGCTTTGTGATGGTGAGATCGAAGGTAACCTAGCCCCCCCCCCCCCAGGATTCTCTAAAAGATGGTTCAAAATCAGGGAATTCATAGTTTTGCCAAGGACACCAGGCTGGAATGATCCCATAATCCACTATCTCTCCCTCATGTGGAAACCTAAGGCTTTTTCCATGGCCCCACATGGCAATGCCCCTGTGACCCAAACTAGTATCTGACCAATTTGGCTATTTATTTATTTATTGGATTCCCTTTTCATGAATAAAATTCCTGTTTTATGAATGGATTTCGACCCTCAGCGCTCACAGTGGCCCCAATATGCTCCCCATGGACTTTTATGAACTTTCCCCAACATTCATGAAAGTTTTTGGAACCTTTTATCAATTTTTATCAACCTTTGAAGAACTTTAGATCTTTTAGGAATTTTCTTGCCAAACCCTATGGACTCTTACTATATCCCCCAATCTTTATGAACTTTTGATGAACTTTGGAGGGAGGGAGGGAGGGTTGACATGGTTCCCCTTTGCCTTTATATAATTTATCCCCTATGAACTCTGTGTATGTTCCTTTGCCCCATTCCTCATTCCCTGTATGTATGTATGTATGTATGTATGTATGTATGTATGTATGTATGTATGTAAGAAAATATGAAGCAAAACAACCTTTTCATGAACCAGCAACTCATGGCTTTTGGACTAGGGTTAGGAATGGATGAAGCATAATAACATGGGGACAGGATGAGATCAACTATACTAACCATTTGGAGATGGCAGGTTCATTGTGGAATCAGAGGGTCTCCATTAATCCGAAGCAGACGTGTGTTTCTTGAAACACTCAGTTCTGCCCTCAACAAGGGTTATTTCAACTACAACAGTCTGTGTGGTGTCTTAAAACTATAAACAACCAGAATAAAATATATCTTTAAGAAAGTGCAGGGTGTCCGTAAAGTCGCTTTACCATTTTAAAAAGTTATTACAAATGCAACTGAGGAGATATCTTAATCACATTTGTTCTATGAATTCAGTGGTCAATCACATTGTATTTGTGTGTTTCAGGTACCCTGTTGATGAAAAAGCCTGTTAAATAAAATGAACCCCTAAAAATGGCTACTGCTCAAGAGAATTTTTTCTATGGTATAGAAACTTTACGGCCACCCTGAATATTAGAAACCCACAGCTACCTAATAGTAGATCAATTAAAATGTAGAATATACTGAAGTGCAGGAACCCCAAAGTTTTGGCTCTTTGGATATTTGATGCTATAGGTCAGGGGTCCTCAAACTTTTAAAGCAAAGGGCCGATTAACGTTCCCTTGGACCGTTGGAGGGCCAGACTATAGTTTGAAAAAAATATGAACAAATCCCTATGCACACCACACATATCTTATTTGCAGTGCAGAAAACATGAAAGACCAATCCAATATTTTAAATGAAGGGCAATTTTAATATAAACCTACCAGTATTTCAGTGGGAAGTGTGGGCCTCTTTTGGCTGATGAGATAGTCAAGTTAATGAGGATTGTTTTGATGTAATGTGCTTTCAGGTTGTTTTAGACTTAGAGCTAAAACGAAGCTAATCTATATAAATAAAAATGTAATGTTCGTTTGTGGGATTAACATAACTCAAAAACCACTGGACGAATTGACACCAAATTTGGACTCAAGACACCTAACAACCCAATCTATGTCCTTCACTCAAAAAACATTGATTTTGTCATTTGGGAGTTGTAGTTTCTGGGATTTATAGTTCACCTCCTATCAAAGAGCATTCTGAACTCAACCAATGGTGGAATTGAATCAAACTTGGCACACAGGACTCCCATGACCAACAGAAAATACTGGATGGGTTTGGTGGGCATTGATGTTGAGTTTGAGAGTTGTAGTTCACCTACATCCAGAGAACACTATGGACACAAACAATGATGGATCTGGACCAAACTCTACATGAATACTCACTATGCCCAAATGTGAACACTGCTGGAGTTTGGGGAAAATAGAATCTTGACATTTGGGAGTTGCAATTGCTGGGATTTATAGTACACCTAGAATCACAGAGCATTCTGAACTCCACCAATGATAGAATTGGGCCAAACCTCCCACACAGAACCCCCATGACCACCAAAGTGGGCCACAGCAACACGTGGCAGGGGACGGCTAGTCTATATAAATAAAAATGTAATGTTCATTTGTGGGATTAACATAACTCAAAAACCACTGGACGAATTGACACCAAATCAGGCCAACAAGTCACCATCACTCATAAAAACACTGAAAAACACAGCAGAAGAGACTTAAAAAGCCAAAAAATAAAAATTACATTACAACGCATGTGCAAAACCACATATATACACATATACATACACACGCACACAAAACACATATACACAGACTGGGTCCCTTTCCATTCTTCCCTCCTTCTTTCCTTCCTTTTGTCCTTATTAATTCCCTCCCTCCTTCCTTTTTTCATCCCTCTCTCCCTCCCTTTTCTTAGTAAACAGCTGTAGTATGAGTGAGCGTGAAAGCAAGCAGGGTACATGGGGCACTGGCACAAATGACGAGGGCCAGGGAAAAATCTCAGCAGGTCAAACCCACAAGCCTTGGTTTGACAACCACCGCTATTGATACTAACATTACTAATATGAAATGCTACATGTATAAAAATAAATAAAGTTATTTTTTAAAGTTAGTTACACTTGTCAAAAGTACCATCATTAATTCTGATTTTGTTTCTCTTGTACGTACATTTCAGATCTTAGGAGGAAGTATCTCAAAATTAAATAGCACTTCCTACTCCCCATATTTTAATAATTCTTTCACAGTACACAAATATTTAAACTCCATTAATTATAATGCCAGACAGGCAAGAGATGTGCTGTGTGTTATAACTTGGACTACCAGTTTCAAATTTCTGAGGGCTATAAACAGCAATGCTGTTTATACTGTTCTGTCTTGCTAGCAATTCCCACTGAAGCTCATATTGACATTCATTCCTGTTATTTAGAGTTTATTACAAACCCTTTTGACTCTCCTTTACCTTATTGCAGCAATTCACAAAGTCTATGCCAGAAAGCAAATGTATACTGGAAGGGCCAGAGTGCAGGGGACACATGCTTTGTTTGCAGAAGGTTGTATTCCACATCTGGCCCTTCATGGAGGGCTGGAAGGCACTTGCCTCTGAATCGCTGCAAAGCCAATCAATGACTCTGACAGTTCAGACCAGATATGCCACAATTCGGAGCTGGTACAAGACAAAATCCTGTGCTCTAATGTGCCCTAAGGAATGAATTAATGAATCAGTTCAAAACTTCTGGGAGTACCTGAATGTTATATCCATAGAAGAAGCTGGCCAGTGCATCTCAGCATGATTTACTATTCTAGGCGTTATCTCCCAAACATGGTACAGTGGATGTATTAATGTAGCCTCTGATATCTTGTTCCTTTGCTAAAATCAGCCATAGGGAACTAGATTTTGGATTGGATTCCTATGGCACTGGCTTAAGTGATTTTAACACACACACACATACACATATTGCCAGATGTATCCAAATCAGGAAACTACTTGGTCCTCAGGAGGAACAGAGCATGTGCTTCACCTACCCTACAGCTATTAATATTTGAGTGGATAGGACCATTTTGCTTGATGGTATCTTTTTACACATAGCCCCAGGCTAAACTGGAGCCACAGAAAGCTACTTTTAGCGAGGGAGGAAACCGAGAGATGGATTCGAGGGTCTCCTATACTTGCTTTTCATTCGGCACAAAGAACCTGAAAGTCGGGTGTTGGAAACATAACTTTTTTTGACGCAGATAATACTATTGGGAGGATTCTGGAGATGTAGCTAATTTTTAAAAAAAATTCCAAGTCACTGTTAGGCTTGAAAAGAATAGCTTACATTTTTATTTATTTATTTATTTATTTACTGTATTTGTATACTGCCCTTCCCAGCCCTCAGGCAATTCAGGGCGGTTTACAATGGCAACAATTTAATGCCCCAAAACACCATAAAACGTTTTAAAACATTAACACATAATATAAAACCATAACAAAAATAGTAAAACATATATCATTTGCGTCTCTTAATAAAAAACATTGTCCCATCTCATCGTCCAGTCATTCCAATTCCTATGTCTTTTACCTTGCATTTTCAAATGCTTTCACAAACAACCAAGTCTAGACTCTTTTCCAAAATGTTAAGAGGGAGGGGGCTGATCTAATGTCCCCAAGAAGGGTGATCCATAGCTGAGGGGCCACCACTGAGAAGGCCCTGCCTCTCGTCCCCACCAAACGTGTTTGTGATGCAGGCGGGATCAAGAACAGGGCCTCCCCAGACGATCTTAAAGTCCGTGCAGGTTCATAAGGGAAGATCCATTCAGACAGGTAAGTTGGGCCAGAACAGTTTAGGGCTTTATAGGCTAAAGCAAGCACTTTGAATTGTGCCCAGTAGCAGACTGGCAGCCAGTGGAGCTGGCACAACAGAGGAGTTGTATGCTCCCTGAGCATCACTCCTGTTATTAATCTAACTGCTGTCCGTTGGACCATTTGAAGCTTCCGGACAGTTTTCAAAGGCAACTCCACATAGAGCGCATTGCAGTAGTCTATACGGGATATAACCAGAGCATGGACTACTGTGGCAAAGTTAGACTTCTCAAGGTACGGGCGCAGCTGGCGCACAAGTTTTAACTGTGCAAATGCTCCCCTGGTCAACACCAAAACCTGGGGTTCCATGCTCAGCGATGAATCCAGGATCACACCCAAGCTGTGAACCTGCATCTTCAGGGGGAGTGTAACCCAATCCAACATAGGCTGTAACCCTATGCCCTGTTCAGCCTTACGACTGACCAGGAGTACCTCTGTCTTGTCTGGATTCAATTTCAATTTCAATTTGTTCGCCCTCATCCAGATCGTCACAGCGGCCAAGCACCGGTTCAGGACCAAAACAGCCTCCTTAGTAGCAGGTGGAAAGGAGTGACAGAGTTGGACATCATCTGCGTACAGGTGACACCGCACCCCGAAACTCTGGATGAAGGTTGGCAGGTCAGGGTAACAAATAGGAAACAAATAAAATGCTACATAATAAGATTTTTCAAAAGTCCAGGATTGTGTCTGCTAGATTTACATAGAGAAAACAATAATTAAAAGGACCAAGAAATATACCAATATTACTTTGCAGTAGCAAGATTGACCATAGCCAAAGACTGGAAAGGGAGAAAAAGTTTAACCAAAAAGGATTGGAGGGAAAGAATGTGGAAATATATGCTAATGGCAAAACTAACCAATAATAGGAGGAACAAAAGTAATGAGGACTTTTTAGAAAAATTGAAGTTGGCCATGACATATCTGAATAGAAAGTCTGTAATATAGAGTAATGCCATTAGGAATTTAGGTTTACTATGAACAAGGATAGATAAATGGGCTTAAAGGCTTCATAGTGCTTCAGTGTTGGAAGTGTTGGTGCACGGGTGTGGGGAAGAGGTTTTATTTTGTGTGGGATAGGGGTTTTGAGTGAGTGTATGGTCTGTCATGGGTAATACATTGTGTGCTGGTTGTCTGAATGTTATGGGAAAAAATGAGTAGAAAGCTTAGACTTAAAATAGTGGATAACATGTAGTAATAGCAAGTTTATAAGTTTTAAGTTAAGTAACTGATGATAATAATATGTACTCAATGTCAGAATTAACTGGTTAATCGACTAAGGCATGTATACAACAAAAATATTGTTACCTGACTATATTTGTTGTGATTTCTTGCTCTGATATGTATCATAACTAAAATAAACTGTTTAAAAAAAGGGGGTGGGGGTAACACCAGATCTTGATATTTCAGCACCAAAAACTGTGACTTGAGGATGATGCCCTTATGATGTCACAGGAAATGGCCCCTGGTGATGTCATTAAGTGTGGAATCTATCGTAGTTGCATAAAGTATGGCTTTCAGATCTAACAAATAAGAAAATTAGTGTTCTTATTCTGTGTTTTGTTCATTTTACCCAGGGGACCAGAGAAAAAAGCCTTAGCTTCAGCTCTGTGATATCTACATCTCACAGTAAAACATTAGGATAATATTTAAGAAGTATCACCACAGACTGATTACATAAAAACAGAAGATAAAATTTCAATAAAGAATATATATAGTTAGAGTTTTCTTTTAAAATGTCATTGAATTTTATAAATGGTCCAAGTTGAGGACTTTAAGATCGTCTGGGGAGGCCCTGCTCTCGGTCCCACCTTCGTCACATGTATGTCTGGCAGGGACGAGAGACAGGGCCTTCTCAGTGTGGCCCCTCAGATATGGAATGGCCTCCCTAAGGAGATCAGATCGGCTTCTTCGCTCCTAACATTTCAAAAAAACATTCAAGACATGGCTATTCAAGCAAGCATTTGCAAACATTGAGTAACGGACATAGGAAAATGGAACAACTATATGATGGAACTGGACAATGTTTTAATGAGCATTTATTGACTTGTGTTTTATTGCTATTGTTATGATTTTACTGATGTTAAAAAAATTTAAATTGCATTTGTGTTTTTGTGGGATGAATTTTGCCTTGTAAACCGCCTTGAGTCGCCGGAAGGCTTATTTATATATTTATTTATTTATTTATAAATAAATAAATAAATAAATAAAGCGAATAATAATAAACATATAGCTCCAAAGGCAAAAGACCCCCACTAAACCCTATGTAGGGTTTTATTGCATGAAGGTGATATTCCATTGTATGATTACCAATAACAAATATATACCCCTCGCTATATCTCTATATTTGCAGAACTGCTCCATTTCACCAATCTGTGATCTCATGCTCCTACCTTCCACATTACATCATATTGCCACCCTCCTGCATTCACACTGCTTTATGTATTTCTTTAATAATTGTAAAAGCAATTTCACATTGGTTAACAATGGTTAATAATTCACAAAACAGCTGAAAACCCAAACATTACTGTCTTGGAAACAGTGAGGGAAGTGGAGGAAGTAGAAGAGAAGGGGAATCCTGTTCTCTGGCATCACTTCAGTGCCAACATGTTGGCACAGAAGCGGAATGACCCCATGACAACAGGTAAGTGACAGAAAAACTAGGGCTATTAACAAGTTTGTTGTTCATCGCTAGCAGGGAATGAGTTAATTGCAAGAAGGAGGCAGATCACCAACAGGATGCACATGGCATCATATACGAGGGGTATTTTTTAAGTAAGCTCCGTTTTGTTGTAGACACTAGTAGTTCGCACACATACTGCAACGAGCATGTGCGTCATGTACCGGCATGCCTCGGGAACAACTGTGCTCAGTTTCCGTTCTGTAGCTAACCTGTACGGTTCTGTTCTGTGCTTTAAAAATGTTTAAGACTATCAACTCACCCTCCGCATGTGAGGTTCGCTCAGTGATACGGTTTTTGTCAGCAAGGAACCTGCCTGCTGCAGAAATTCATCGACAGATTTGTGAAGTGTACGGTGATACTGTTATGAGTGAAAGCAAAGTGCGTACGTGGGTATAACAATTCAAAGATGGCCGTGACAACGTCCATGATGAGGACCGCAGTGAACTCTTGGTTATCGGAGCAGGCGGCAAGTTTTTATAAAGAGGGTATTTTAAAATTGGTTCAGAGGTATGATAAGTGTTTGAACAAACTTGGCAACTATGTCAAAAAATAGAGTGAAGTATGTACTTTCTGAAAATAAATTTACTTTTTTGAAATAAACTTTCGTTGTGTACTTATGTTCAAACGGACCTTACTTAAAAAATACCCCTCATAATATGGACCATCACCATAGACAACAGTTCTGCTTCGATATTACTTTGCCACCTTCATGCACTAAAGTCCACAACCATCACAACATACATAAATTCATAATGAGGATGAAAGAAAAGGAAGAGGAAGAAAACAAAAAGAAGCAAAGCACAAAGACATTTAATCGTTATTCGTTGAAGGCAGAGGGATCTTTGTTGGAAAGTATGAGCGAATTATATTACTGTTGTGACCAGCAAGCTTCTCTTTGAAGGGCCTTCTGGAAACAATGAGCCACCCAGTCAAAGCAACTGAGGCTCAACAAGTAAAATGACATCTTGACCAAGTCTATTTTGTTGTCAGATTTATTCAGTTTCGTCTTCCTTTGAATACTGTAGCACAACTGGAAGAAATAATAGTGTTGGAAACACAGTTGGAACAAGTTGCCTGCAGGAAAGAAATGAAATTATGTGGTTTATTAACTGTGAATAAAATGCATATGCAAGGCACTCCTGTGGTTAACACTAAAGTTTTCCAAAGATATGAAGCGAAATGGGTCTTCTTTTTTGTGTTGCCCTAGTTGTGGTTGTGGGAAAATAAAAGATTTATATTCTGTTTCTGATTTAGAACTTTTTCACAAAAGTTCTCATGGCACAGGGTCCAGACTAATTGGAAAGAGTACCATATATACTTTGGTGCCAACAAGTAAAATGACATCTTGACCAAGCCAAGTTTATGTATTAGTCAAGAACAGACGTTTTATAAGAGTTAAGGTACAATATTTACATTGATCCATGGATAAGTAATTTCAGGTTTTTAGGGTCAATTTTGTGACTAAAATTTCTAGACGTATACATGAGTATACAAGTAAACTCCAACATTATCAGAGTTAGCTATGCAGCAAAATGCAACAGAATCCAAAATCCTGCATTAGGTCAGCTAACATGCATGAAAGACATTTTGCAAGGTTTCAGATCTTGGCTTCTTCATTAGACAAAGATTTTAAAGATTTTTTGTGTGATTTTGAAAATCACACAAAAGAAAAGTGATCTTAGAGTCATGCATCTACATTCTGTCTCAAATGTTACCTCTGTGGTCAGTTAAAAGTGGATTTCTTCATTTCCTTGAGACTCTTTTATGGAAAAATGTCTTCTTTCTGGCAATAGCAGAAATAAATTAGATGATGTCTAAGCAATTGCAGACAGGATTCAGAAGTGCTGAGAAAGTAAATAAAATGGTCTAACAATTCATTAAAATATAGTAAATTGGTATTACTAAGTTGAATTTCAGTTAGTGGCCCAGTAAAATAGGCTCATACATTTCCATTCGTCTCTATTCCTACAACAGAACACAATCAGTTAAAAGAATTGCTACAGGCATAGTTGGTGAATATAGGTTGAGAATTCCGTATATGAAATGCTTGGGATAAGAAGTGTTTTGAATTTTGGATATTTTAGGAGGCGGGTAGAATGTCTGTATGTGAATATACATAATGAGATAGCTTGAAGATGAGACTTAAGTTTAAATTCATTTATGCTTCATATACAAAGACAGGAAAGCAGTTACCACCTGAACATTAGGAAGAACTTCCTGACTGAAGTTCAGTAGTGGAACTCTCTGCTTTGGAGTGCAGTGGAGGCTCCTTCTTTGGAGGATGGATGGCCATCTGTTAGGGGTTCTTTGTGCTTTTCCTGTGTGGCAGGGGGTTGGACTGGATGCCCTGTTTGGCTTTGGACTTAATCCTACAGGATAAGTAAAACGTTTGAGATAGTTGGTTTTCCCTTAAGTTCAGCACACCCTGTTTTGAAATTGAATTGACAATTTACCTACCCCTGTCACACCTAATCCTTTTCTCTGATTTCTTTAAGATTTATCTGTTTGACTTGCCATCACATGAGAGACATAAGTTTCCTCCTACTGTCTCCTCCCCGTTTTCTTTGAAGGAGATTTAAGGCACCAGTCTTAAGGCACTACTTTTCTGGGGTCGTATGCATTCAGTACCCTTCCACTAAAGCATTGGTAAGGCATCAGTCTTAAGGCACCACTTTTCTGAGGTCATTTTGTTACAGTAAGTCATAGCAGGATCAAGTGTGTGTTAAAGAAAAACCTTATGATGTTAATTATTATGTACAGCTGGTAATGTAGGTCAGCCAGCATGTTTGGGCCACATCCGGTGGGGTACAACTGTATGGATTTTAGAATACAGTTTGGAGAAGCAATATGCTACTCTGAGGAGAAGCAATATGCTGTAATGCTGCTATGCTCTTTGCTATGGTTGATTAGCTATTTACTCAAGGTTTATGTTTTGCTCTCTCATTTGAATGAAATTGAATTGACAATTTACCTACCCCTATCACACCTAATCCTTTTCTCTGATTTCTTTAAGATTTATCTGTTTGACTTGCCATCACATGAGAGACATAAGTTTCCTCCTACTGTCTCCTCCCCGTTTTCTTTGAAGGAGATTTAAGGCACCAGTCTTAAGGCATTACTTTTCTGGGGTCGTATGCATTCAGTACCCTTCCACTAAAGCATTGGTAAGGCATCAGTCTTAAGGCACCACTTTTCTGAGGTCATTTTGTTACAGTAAGTCATAGCAGGATCAAGTGTGTGTTAAAGAAAAACCTTATGATGTTAATTATTATGTACAGCTGGTAATGTAGGTCAGCCAGCATGTTTGGGCCACATCCGGTGGGGTACAACTATGGATTTTAGAATACAGTTTGGAGAAGCAATATGCTACTCTGAGGAGAAGCAATATGCTGTAATGCTGCTATGCTCTTTGCTATGGTTGATTAGCTATTTACTCAAGGTTTATGTTTTGCTCTCTCATTTGAATGAAGATGAAAAAGCATTATTCTGTGTTACTTACAAGGACTATGTAAGTTTGTTGCACTGTTTGATTTTGTATGCAACATTGCAAGTTTATGCCTCTGCTGATAAGAGTAAAGTTTTTCTGTTCCTTTTTCCTCTCATTTGTGTGTCTTTTGCATGGAAATTGGCTAAAACACGCTTTGTGCAACACATTTGACCTCAATACCCTTCCACTAAAGCATTGTTAAGGCATCAGTCTTAAGGCACCACCTTTCTGGGGCCATTTGTCCTCGAGACCCTTCCACTAAAGCAGAGTTGATGCACCCTTATTATGCACTTATTTCAGTGGGAGCCACAGTGCCTGAAGGAGCATTAGCCACTATTTAAAAATATATATAAATTACCTCCTTGGTTCTAAATACAAGGGATATTTTTGAAGTACAGTCTGTTTTGTTGTAGAAACGAGTAGTTCGTGTGCATACCGCAACGAGCGCGTGCATTGTGTACCGGCATGCCTCGGGAACAACTGTGCTCAGTTTCCGTTCTGTAGCTAACCTGTACAGTTCTGTTCTGTGCTTTAAAAATGTTTAAGACTATCAACTCACCCTCCGCATGTGAGGTTCGCTCAGTGATACGGTTTTTGTCAGCAAGGAACCTGCCTGCTGCAGAAATTCATCGACAGATTTGTGAAGTGTACGGTGATACTGTTATGAGTGAAAACAAAGTGCGTAAGTGGGTACGACAATTCAAAGATGGCCGTGACAACGTCCATGATGAGAACCGCTCCGGTCGCCCTTCTTTGATTACAGTGACCTCTTGCTTATCGGAGCAGGCGGCAAGTTTTATGAAGAGGGTATTTTAAAATTGGTTCAGAGGTATGATAAGTGCTTGAACAAACTTGGCAACTATGTCGAAAAATAGAGTGGAGTATGTACTTTCTGAAAATAATTTTACTTTTTTGAAATAAACTTTCGTTGTGTACTTATGTTCAAACAGACCTTACTTAAAGGATTCTGTATTGCCCATCTCGGCTCCTCCCCCCCCCCCCCATGATGACATCTTTGTTTTATTTACAAATGTGCAAGGTGGGGTTCCCATCACGTTAAATTTGGCATTTTTACATGTCTCAATGTGAGGAATTCAAAAATTAGTCGATTGCCAATTAACTTCTGAATTGTGGGGAAAATCAACATTTTAGAAAAAGTGAAATATTTGAAACCCACAGTTGATGCTTGCCACATGTGTTGGGCTCAGTGGTGGCCAATTCTAAATGCATAGAAATGGCGACTTAATTTTTATTTTTATATAAAAAAATTGCGTGCAATGGAATTGTAAAATTCTATGATTCCATCGACCTGGCTTTATATTATGTCTGTACAGTATTTTAAAATATTTTTGTACATGAAGCCAACTATGATTGATCACACTGAACCATCAGAAAGCAAAGTTGTGACTCAGCCACCCATGTGGACAATTTGGGGTGTGAGAAGGGGCCTTTCTGGCATCCCAATCTTTTTTTCTCATTCTGGCACTCCTCTTCTTAGAGGCCCAACTTGCATCAACACTGGTGACATTTAAGTGATAAGTAAAATGCCGGTATTTTGGACCTCACTGACTTACCTCAAAATTCCAACACACATGCTTTCAACAAACATTTTAAAATTTTAAAACCTGTTTATTATTATTATATTTATGTTTATTTATACCCCATTTTTTCTCTCCACAAAGGAAACTCAAAAGTGGCTGTTTTGACTCATTAATTACATTTAGTATGCTTCTACCCTATGTAATGCTTTTTATACTTTTAAAAATGTGTTATCGCTATTTTTCAATAAAAACAACCTCCAAGGAAAGGAAATCAACCACAGCCTTAATTTGACATTCTGCAGAAAGGGGAGAAAACTTGGGAGATGATTTAGCTGACGCCCAGTTTTTGTCTGAAGCCTATAAACCTGAATAGGATTTTCTAAAATTGGATTCTTCTCAATTTACATAAATGCCTTACGATTGGTCTCATGCAAAATATCCATTCCATCATCTAGAATTAAACCACATTGCACATGTCCATCTGAAAATTCTCAGAGAGCAGGAAATTCACACAAAATTAGGTGCGAATATTTCTATGTAAATGACGCCCTTTCACTTTGATATTGCATTTTTTTTCAGCTTCATCCTAACATCTCTGTTTTAGTTTCTATTGGGTTTCGGAGGCTTATCTATGAAAGTATATGTTTCTCTGTACCTCTTTGTTCTAAACTGAATGCGAGCATTCCCTTGTTTCTCACCTCGGCTATTTGAAAATAACATTGACACATTTAATAATAAAACCAAGGTGATATCTTAAAATGAAACAATATTATAATGTGAAATAGATACGACCTGAAAAAAATACGTTTCTCCCAGAATGTGTGTTTTCTCCCTCTCCAACCCCTCTCCAATGCCAGAAATGCAGCTTAACGGTGTAACATTAGAAAATGTTTACCATTTCCGCTACCTTGGCAGCCCCCTCTCCACAAAAGTCAACATTTGACACTGAAATACAACACCGCCTGAGCTCTGAGAGTGCAGCATTTTTCCGAATGAAGCAGAGAGTGTTTGAGGACTGGGACATCCATAGGGATACGAAGGTGCTTGTTTATAAAGCTATTGTCCTCCCAACCCTGCTACATGCCTGCGAAATGTGGACTATCTACAGACATCACATGCAACTCCTAGAATGATTCCATCAGCGTTGTCTCCAAAAAATCCTGCAAATCTCTTTAGTAGACAAGCGGACAAATGTCAGCGTGCTGGAAGAAGCAGAGACCACCAGCACTGAAGTGATGGTCCTCCGCCATCAACTCCTCTGGACCGGCCACATTGTCCAGATGCCCGGAACAAACACAACCCCCAGTCCAGTGGCCTATATTGAAGGCGCAGAGTCTTCCCTTTGATGCCAAAGGACCGGTTTGAAGGCGCTTGGGTCTCCTCAACATTGTCCAGGGCAATCTGGACGTGAAGTATGTGTCCCTAGGGTAAAAACCTTAGAATTGGTGATGAGAGGTAACTTAATTAAGGGCTTTAGAACCAAGTCTCTTTCTCACGTCTATCTGATAGAAAGTTTGATGGTAGAATGGAAAAGCTCTGTCCTCCTCCAGGAAGAGGTGGAGCCAAGCAATTGAGCTGAGGAAGCAATATAACTGGTGCAAACAACATTGATTGACAGCTATAAATAACCAATCAATCCAACTATACATTTACAAACTAGGCAAGTTTGGCATGTTATACAGTTTAAACCTTTGCACTTTAAAGTTCTACACACAGGTGGTGCCACTCGCGCTGTCACAGAGAGAAAAGAAACTTAATTTACTAGGTTCTTGTGGGTTTTTTCGGGCTATAGGCCATGTTCTAGAGGCATTTCTCCTGACGTTTCGCCTGCATCTATGGCAAGCATCCTCAGAGGTGTGAGTCTGTTGGAAGTAGGAAAAATGGGCTTATATATCTGTGGAATGGCTGGGGTGGGGCAAGGAGCTCTTCCCTGCTGCAGTTAGGTGTGAATGTTTAGCTGATCACCTTCATTAGCATTTGAAGGCCTGCCTGAGTCTGGGAAAATCTGTTGCTGGGAGGTGTTAATCTGTGCCTGGTTTGTTTCCTCTCTGTTGTTTTGCTGTTGTAATTTTAGAGTTTTTTAATACTGGTAGCCAGTTTTTGTTCATTTTCATGGTTTCCTCCTTTCTGTTGAAATTGTCCACATGCTTGTGGATTTCAATGGCTTCCCTGTGTAGTCTGACATGGTGGTTGTGAGAGTGGTCCAGCATTTCTGTGTTCTCAAATAATATGCTGTGTCCAGGTTGGTTCATCAGGTGCTCTGCTATGGCTGACTTCTCTGGTTGAAGTAGTCTGCAGTGCCTTTCATGTTCCTTGATTCGTGTTTGGGCAATGCTGCGTTTGGTGGTCCCTATGTAGACTTGTGCACAGCTGCATGGTATACGGTAGACTCCTGCAGAGGTGAGAGGATCCCTCTTGTCCTTTGCTGAACGTAGCATTTGTTGGATTTTCTTGGTGGGTTTGTAGATTGTTTGGATGTTGTGTTTCCTCATTAGCTTCCCTATGCGGTCAGTGTTTCCCTTGATGTATGGCAAGAACACTTTTCCTCTGGGTGGATCTTCATCTTTCGTGGCTTCTTCTCGGTCGTCTTGCAGCTCTTCTGATGTCTGAGGTGGAGTCTCCATTGCCCTGGAGAGCCCAGTTGAGGTGGTTCAGTTCATCTTGGAGGAGGTGGGCTTCGCAGATTCTTTTTGCACGGTCTGCCAAGGCTTTAATGGTGCTTCTTTTTTGACTTGGGTGATGGTTGGAGTTTTTATGTAGATATCTATCTGTGTGTGTGGGTTTTCTGTAAACGGTGTGACCCAATTGTTGATCTGGTTTGCGGATGACTAGGACATCTAGAAAAGGGAGTCTTCCTTCATTTTCTTTTTCCATGGTGAACTGGATGTTTGGATGGATGCACTCAACATTCACACACATGTACATGCATTCATCCTCATGCACCTAAATATTATATCCTTTTCTCCCTCCTTGGAGAAGCACCTGTTAGGCCAGACCCTGCTTTCCTGCAGCCTGCCAATGCATAATGCCAAAACTTCAAAACACCGAAATGCCAAAACTCCTTTCCCTAAGAACAATGCCAAGGACCAGATCTCTGTTTTCCATACAGCAGAACCTGACTCCCTGCACAAAATCTAACATTCCAAAAGCACATTTCTTCCTCTTCCCTTGAGAAAGAAGCCTCAAAGTGTACAGAATCATGCCTTCCCATAGCATATCTGCCACTCTCCGAATACACAATCTCTCTCCTTCAATGGAGCAGAGCATGGTGGGTGAACCAGATTCCTCAGGTCTGTCACACTTTGAGCATTATTAGACAGAGTCTTTTATAGGAATATTCTGCTGATGTAGTCCCAAAGTTGTAAATTAATGATAGACGTCTTCTATCCTGGATCCATCTCAGTTTCCTTGCCAGATGTTTATTCTTTTTTATTGGTGATAGCCTTGTGTTGACATCCTTCTTAACATTGTAAACATTTATCTTATCACTCTCCAGTTCTTATCACAGTTTAACTTTTCAGTTCTTATTAGCAACTTTTAATTACAGTCCAGCAAGCAGGTAGTTAGTCATTGCAGACCTTAATATTATATTGGTGTCTCCAAAATTATTAGCTCCATCCATACAAACTTCCATTCTTCCATTCATTCCCACACATATATTAAAACCACATTGATCAAATCTGCAATGATATTTTCGTGACACACCTTTCCGTTTTTAAAAAACCCAGCATGACATTATAGCTAATAACCATCCTTCTAAAAAGTAAGATTTAAGTTCTGCTTCTAAACACAGAGCAGAAAGATTATAATTCTTGGTGGGCCTAAAAAGCTGCGTTTTTGCCAAATGAAAGATTAATCTAATTCTTTCACTGTATTTCAGATGAGTGGTAACAAGTTTAGCCATGCTGCGTGGGGTAAAAAATAGATTAACTCCTACCTTTTCTGATCTATTGTTTTATAGGCTGGGGTTGATCTCAGTGCAGTTCTGCTTCCCCCATCTCCAACTATTATTTGTCTTGGATAGATTAAGAAAGTACATCCCTTTAGCTGTGGTAAACATCAAAGCAATGTTACATGTAATGGCAGGAATGCTGCATTTATCTGTTAGCCCAGACTTTTAACAGAAATGAATTCAATGTTGCCTTTGAACTGGGTAGGCTTTTAATTTACAGGCATTCAAAAAGTTATTCTGATTCCCAGTCAGAATGACTACTGGTGGATTATATGAGCTGTAGTCCAAAATCACCACAAACATTGTGAAACTGGTATTAATGGTAACACAAGCCATGATTCCATCCTAGAGTTTATTGATTTGTTTGTGGTATTTTGGTTCTCTCACACATACATACATACATATGTACACTCATTATGTATCTATCTCAAAGCCTTCTCAAAAATTATATCTGTTAATAATAATAAAGATCCAGTAGTATTCTTACTTACTTAGGCGATCCCTCGTTGCCCGAGTAAGATTGTCTTCCAACTCTCAGCGTTGCCTCCGAAAAATCCTGCAAATCTCTTGGGAAGACAAGCGGACAAATGTCAGCTTGCTGGAAGAAGCAAAGACCACCAGCATTGATGCAATGGTCCTCTGCCATCAACTCTGCTAGACCGGACACATTGTCTGGATGCCTGACCACTATCTCCCAAAGCAGTTGCTCTACTCCGAACTCAAGAATGGAAAATGGAATGTTGGTGGGCAGGAAAATAGATTTAAAGATGGGCTCAAAGCCAACCTTCAAACTCTGGCATAGACACTGAGAACTGGGAAGCCCTGGCCCTTGAGCGCTCCAGCTGGAGGTCAGCTGTGACCAGCAGCACTGTAGAACTTGAAGAGGCATGAATGGAGGGCGAAAGAGAGAAATGTGCCAAGAGGAAGGTGCATCAAGGTAACCCCGACCAGGACCACCTTCCACCTGGAAACCAATGCCCTCATTGCAGGAGAACATGCTGTTCTGTCACGCGCTGGGCCTGTAAAGAATTTCCTTTAGAACAGGACGTGCAGCCTTTGCCCAGCGGGAAGCCAGGGGGCCTAAAGAGACATTCTCAGAGGTTTTCACCACAAATAGTCTTTAGATGGCTTGTGAAGTTCAACAAAGTCTTTTATTGATGAACAATCAAACAGAAACTTCTCTTGTCTTCAGTAAAGTTAAGTAAATGTTTCCAAGCTTTTAGGTAACTGGTGAATTTCTAAACTTGCGCACGAAGGACAGGCAAGTTTCTTCAATAACTTCTTCTTTAAAAAAAAAAACCCTTTTTAACTTCTCCCAGGCTGACTCTAAACTTAAACCTAACTGATGTGGGCACCACTACCGGGTTGAACTGCATCTCAAAGCACCGAGTGGACCTACCAGCAAGGCCTGTAGTCTCTTCAGCTGGAGTTCTTTGATCTTTAGGGCTGGAGACTCTTTTTCTTCTCTTGCTGTTGGAATTTCTGTAACCCTGGAAATTCTTAGGAGACTCTTAAAGCTGTTCTCCCCTTAAAGGTTGAAGCTTGTGTACAGGGGAAGCTTTACACATGTCCTGTACATAGCTAACCTTGCTGAGACTAACTAAAAAATGGCTCCCTTCCCTTCCCAATTGCCCTGAGCAAGGGGCGGGACCAAAACTTAATTATGATGGACAGGTGGCTTGCCCTATAACCGCAACCAAAAAAAGCCACCTACCTGCAGAGTCCCTGAAACCTAGGACTGCAAACAAACATTCAATGCAAAGCAAATAAAGTAGAAGCTCCTGGTACAGCTGTACCAGAACACATGCAGATCAAGAATCCACAGTCACCCACAGACTCACCGCCAGTACACTGATCTTGGAAGACAATCCTATTCGGACAACCAGGGATCGCCTAAGTAAGCATGCAATGACACCCTCCCTTTTTTATGGTTCAGTCTCCTTGAATTAAATGAAAACCTTTAAAAGCACAATTAACTTTTTCTTTTCCTAAAGCAATAGCATTGGCTTATGTATTTACTACAATGAAAGACAATAAAACGGATTAAACTATAGTAATCACTATGCTTTATCATTTATGGGGTATTGACTAAAGAAATATTTAAAATGCATTGTTCTCTTCAATGAATGCAGTGCTTTCTTAATGCTGTGACTTAACACCAAAAACAACAAAGAAACTAGAATTACAAATAGATAATTCTTAATTCACATATGGTTCATAATTAATATATTAACATTAACATAGACATTGTGTTGCCTAATTACAGTCTGCAACTGAAGTTAAAAAAAAGGTAATCAAATATTGAACACAGTGATATTTTTGCTAAAACACTAGCATCCTTGAATTTTCTCATAAAGGATGGGGGATTTAATATTGCATTTATACATTTCATATTTGTTTTCTCACTGTAATATTTGTTTTAAAGCAGACAACAATCGTGAAAAGTTCAGCACAAAGGGCACATAAAGTGACTTGAAATCTTCTATTTCTATTAATTTGTTTCTTTGAAGCCATTCTTGTAGGTTTGGTTTCAAAATTATTATAGGAAATGTTTGCCATCTAGTGACAAACATAGTAACTGCAGGCTTAAAGGCAAAAGATCCTGTCTGTTCTTGGAAGCTAAGCAAAATCAGTACTTGGTTAGCAGACCCATAGCCAGGATTTCTATTCGGGGGGAGCTGAGTTTGATTCGGGGGGGGGGGGGGCTGAGTCTGAGTGAAAGAGGGTCTACCCTAGCAAATCTTTTGTATCATTACCCCAATACCCCCATGCATATGGGATATATTGAGCATGGTGATCAGATCATGATATGAATAAACATAACAGTTTAAATAATGTACCAGTAAGGCCTTTTCGCGAACCACCATGAGAATTTGGGGGGGGGGCTAAACCCCCCCAACCCCCCCCCCCCCCCCCGGCTACATGCCTGTTGGTTAGTAGTTTGCTACCGGGCACAATTCAAAGTGCTGGCTTTAGCCTATAAAGCCCTAAACGGTTCCGGCCCAGCTTTTCTATCTGAACGTATATCTCCCTATGAAGTTGAGATCGTCTGAAGAGGCCCTCCTCTCGATTCCACCTGCCTCACAGACACATCCGGCAGGGACGAGAGACAGGGCCTTCTTAGTGGTGGCCCCTCGGCTGTGGCACTCCCTGCCTAAGGATATGAAATCAGCCCCCTCCTTCCTGACCTTTCGAAAAAGAGTGAAAACCTGGTTTTTTCAGCAAGTGTGGAACTTCAGCACGATCAGATAAACTCAGTTTGGAATATGAGCAAGGAATTGCTAAGACGATGGAAACGGTTGAGGAATTGAACAGGAAGACATAGTTTTATAATTTTTATTGTTTTTATTGCTTGTATTGTTTTTAAATGTATTATGATGTAATGTTTTGCTTTTAACCGATGGATGTATTACTATACGGCATGTAATTGTAGCCAATTTGTATGCCGCTTTGAGTCGCCTTCGGGCTGAAATGGGTGGGATAAAAGTGACATAAATAAATAAATAAATCATCAAGGAATACATGGACCTTGAGGCTAAATTTCAGAGAAAGATAATGATGAGCTACCTTTGAATATTCCTTGTCTAAAGAAAACTCTATGAAATTAATGGAGTTACTATAAGTCAGCAGGTATTTATTTATCGTGTCAGGGGCAACCAGGCAATTGTATTACATTTCTAACAAAATAAAAACAAACAAACAAACACAAAACAAAATTTGCAAGCTTGGTAGATGATTAAATGTCCTTTGACCAGTAGCTGGCCTCTTGGAGTGCCTCTGGTGTTGCTGCAAGGAGGTCCTCCATTGTGCATGTGGCAGGGCTCAGGTTGCATAGCAGCAGGTTGTCTGTGGTTTGCTCTTCCCCACATTTGCATGTCGTGGATTCCACTTCGTAGCCCCATTTCTCAAGATTGGCTCTGCATCTCATGGTACCAGAGCGCAGTCTGTTCAGTGCCTTCAAAGTCACCCAGTCTTCTGTGTGCCCAGGGGGGAGTCTCTCATTTGGTATCAGCCATTGGTTGAGGTTCTGGGTTTGAGCCTCCCACTTTTGGACTCTCGCTTCCTGAGATGTTCCAGCAAGTATCTCTGTAGATCTTAGAAAAGTATTTCTTGATTTAAGTCGTTGATGTGCTGGATGATACCCAAACAAGGGATGAGCTGGGGATGTCACTGCCTTGGTCCTTTCACTATTGGCTGCTACTTCCTGGCGGATGTCAGGTGGTGCAATGCTGGCTAAACAGTGTAATTTCTCCAGTGGTGTAGGGCACAGACACCCCGTGATAATGAGTCATGTCTCACTAAGAGCCACATCTACTGTTTTAGCATGGTGAGATGTGTTCCACACTGGGCATGCATACTCAGCAGCAGAGTGGCATAATGCAAGGGCAGATGTCTTCACTGTGTCTGGTTGTGATCCCCAGGTTGTGCCAGTCAGCTTTTGTATGATATTGTTTCTAGCACCCACTTTTTGCTTGATATTCAGGCAGTGCTTCTTGTAGGTCAGAGCACGGTCCAGGGTGACTCCCAAGTATTTGGGTGTGCTGCAATGCTCCAGTGGGATTCCTTCCCAGGTGATCATCAGAGCTCGGGATGCTTTGAGGATTACCTGGGAAGGAATCCCACTGGAGCATTTAAGTCAGAAGGTGACTTAAAGACACATTTATACACACATTTGATTATGGATGAAATAGACATAGAAAGACAGAAGGATGACAAGGTGATACTTATAAAATGAATGGATACTTAGGCATCTTCTACACTATCATATTAAATCCAGATTATCTGTTCTGAACTAGATTATATAGCAGTGTAGAGGGGTCCTTAGATTTCCTCTGACCCACACTTTTTCATACTGAATCTTCTGCAATGAAGATGAAGGCAAAGATAAATCAAAGGTACTGATAGTGCTTCCTATAAGCAAGATTAATTGGATAGATTACTATGCATCTACATGGTAGAATTATTGCAGTTTGACGCCTCTTTAACTGCCATGACTCAGTGTCATGGAATCTTGGGAGTTGTAGTTTAGAAAAGCAGCACATTTTGGCAAAGAAGGTTCAAGACCTTGTAAAGCAGGGGTACTCCTACTTTTTGAATAGAGGGCCAGGTCACAGTCCCTCAAACTGTTGGAGGGCCAGACTATAATTTGAAAAAAACATGAATGCATTCCTATGCACACTATGCATATCTTATTTGTAGTACAAAAAAACCCTTAAAAAGAATACAATAATTAAAATGAAGAACAATTTTAACAAATATAAACTTATTATTATTTCAATGGGAAGTGTGGGCCTGCTTTTGGCTTTTTTGTGTGTGTGTCAGGAACGACTTGAGAAACTGCAAGTCGCTTCTGGTGTGCTTTTGGCTGATGAGGTAGGATTGTTGTTGTGTGTGCTTTCAAGTCATTTCAGACTTAAGTTGATCCTGAGCGAGGGCCAGGTAAATGACCTTGGAGGGCCATATCCGGTCCCTGGGCCTTAGATTGGGGACCCCTGTAAAGCAATAACTTCCTTGATTCCATAAGCATTGAGCCATGACTGTTAAAATGGTGTCAAACTGCAATTAATTCTACATTGTAGATGTGTCCTATCTCTAAAAGAAGAATCCTTATAGTCAAAATTCAGTTATTTGTCCCATCTAGAGTACCTACTGAATGAAAAATATTAAGTGTTGATTTCCAAATTTACTGTTTATTTATTTCATTATCGATTTCATGGGCCACTTTAGTTAGGATAACCAATTAAATTTAATGGGTTGCTGTGAGGTTTTTCGGGCTGTATGGCCATGTTTCAGTAGCATTCTCTCCAAACGTTTCACTTGCATCTGTCGCTGCCATCTTCAGAGGTTTTCTATACTACTAGCTGTCCCCTGCCACGCGTTGCTGTGGCCCAGTCTGGTGATCTGGAAAATAAAGTAATGAGAAAGTGTTGGTTTCTAATATATGTAATTCCTTTATGCTTGTGAGTAAACAGTATTTCTTGTTGTTTCTTTGTCAGTGTTGATGTGGAGAGTGTCTGGTTTGCCTACTCTGGAATATGCAACATATCATAGTCCTTCTTTAAGGGTCTCTTTCAAATCTATGATACTATATCTGTGTGTGTGAGAGAGAATCATATCTATCTATCTATCTATCTATCTATCTATCTATCTATATTTATGACTGGATGGCTCTTTGTCAGGAGGGCTCTGATTACATTTTCTTGCCCTGGTGAAGAGAGTTGGACTGGATGGCCTTAAGTATTTTCTGTTGGTCATGGGGGTTCTGTGTGGGAAGTTTGCCCCATTTCTGTCGTTTGTGGGTTTCAGAATGCTCTTTAATTGTAGTGAACTATAAATCCCAGTAACTACAAATCCCAAATGTCAAGGTCTATTTTCCTCCAAACTCCATCTGTGTTCATATTTGGGCATATGGAATATTTGTGTCAAGTTTGGTCCAGATCCATCATTGTTTGAGTCCACAGTGCTCTCTGGATGTAGGTGAACTACAACTCCCAAACTCAAGGTCAATGCCCACCAAACCCTTCCAGTGTGTTCTGTTGGTCATGGAAGTCCTGTATGCCATGTTTGGTTGAATTCCATCATTGGTGGAGTTCAGAATGCTCTTTGATTGTAGGTGAACTATAAATCCCAGCAACTACAACTCCCAAATGTCAAGGTCTATTTCCCTTAAACTCCATCTGTGTTCATATTTGGGCATATGGAATATTCGTGCCAAGTTTGGTCCAGATCCATCATTGTTTGAGTCCACAGTGCTCTCTGGATGTGGGTGAACTATAATTCCCAAACTCAAGGTCAATGTCCACCAAACCCTTCCAGTTTTTTCTGTTGGTCATGGGAGCCCTGTGTGCTAAGTTTGGCCCAATTCCATCATTGGTGGAGTTCAGAATGCTCTTTGATTGTAGGTAAACTATAAATCCCAGCAATGACAATTCCCAAATGACAAAATCATTTTTTTTAGTGGAGGACATAAATTGGACTGTTAGGTGCCTTGTGTCCAAAGTTGGTGTCAATTCCCACAGTGGTTCTTGAGTTCTGATGGTAGCACGAACTAACATTACATTTTTATTTATATAGATGAAAATAATAATAAAAAATCCGATTACCAGTATTTTAAAAAAAATCAGAATCAGGATGATAAATAAAGTACACCACTAAGAAACAAGGGAATTCTTGACAGCAAACAACCAAGTGCCAGTTAATACCTCCAATACAAAGGAGGTCTCCAAGCACGACAGCCAAGCTACCTCTATGCAAATACCCTCACTGGTTGACTTTGAAGCTGCAAGGCTACTCAATGCTGATCTAGCTTGCTAACTTGCTTTAAACAGACAAGAGTTATTTCTCCCACCCAGGACATTTCACAAATATATGTACACCCCACTTGTCTCACTAGCAACAGAACCTCTGAAGATGCCAGCCACAGATGCAGGTGAAACATCAGGAGAGAATGCTACTAGAACACGGCCATACAGCCCAAAAATCTCACAGCCACCCTTCGACAACACAATTAAATTTAAACCCTTTGTATCTACAATAATATTATCCATACAGGATAGGTCTCTTTTTTTGTAATAGCAAATATTTGGTTGAAGCAAAGAGCTTTGTGTGTTGAGCATAATGTAAATACTAGTGATGTGATGAAATCCCACAGATGCTGAGATTTTAATTGAGTATTTCCCTCTTGGACTGATAAGATAAAACCTTGATTATTCTCCCACCCTCTTGAGGGATCTGACCTCCAGCGCTAGACTGAGGGTGCATCTATATGGCATAATTAATGCTGTATGTCACCACCACCTTGTAAAACTACAACTCTCATGATTCCGTAGCATTGTGCAATGGATTGATTAATTCTACAGTGCAGATGCATCCTGAGGCATCCCCAGCCCTAATTTTTGTAAAACTACATCTGTCTAAAACTAGTGCCTTTTCCTTTTTCTGATGCAAGGTACACATACAGAAAGCACATCAGGACAGACTGATAGATCACAACCACAAATATAACCAATTAAAAGCTGCCTTGAAAAGTCAGCAGTTTTCTCATCCTGTCCAATTCACTTAACTGTATGAAAAATATTCTTAAAGCTGCACAACTCTTCTTCCAGACAAGCAACAACAGCAAAAATGCTGCCATGTCATGGTGGATCATTTTGAGGAAAAGCAACCTCAATCCATCCCCACATTTGTTGCTTATTATATTTGGTGTGTGTGTCTGTGGGGAGGGAGGTCCTGTCACATGTTTTCCTTTGTGTGTTGAGGTCAAAACAAAGTGTCGGCATGTGTGTGTTTCAGAACACAGGTCAACAGCTTTACTGTACAATAATAAAAAAGCAACTATTGAAAAAAAACATGGGAAAAGAAAATGAAGGAAAACTACAATTTCTAGATGTCCTAGTTATACGCAAACCCAATCAACAATTGGGCAACACAGTTTACAGAAAACCTACACACATGGATAGATACCTACATAACAACTCCAACCATCACCCCATTAGAGACTACACAAAGAAGGGAAATGGGCTGCAATGTCTGGCCAAGATCAGGCCCGTAGCCAAGATTTCGTTTCGGCAGGGGGGCGGGGGGGTGAATTTTTTTTCAGGGGGGGTTTCAGTGGGGGGGGGCTGAGTCTGAGTGAAAGAGGGTCTAGCCTAGCAAATTCACTTGGATCAAGCAAGAATTATTTATTTATTTATTTATTTATTTATTTAATACACTTGTATACCGCTAATATCTCAGCCTAAGTCGGCGACTCATTGCGGTTTACAACAATTAAAAACAATATACAATTTAAAACAACAACACATAGACAATACAAATTATTGGCCACCAATAATAATACCATGTATCTCGTCACTAAAATCACAGTCCAGAATTCGTCATCCATAATTAACCAGTCCTTAGTCCATAAAATTCGGTGATAACAAACTAACCGAATGCTTGTTTACACAACCATGTTTTTAATCTCTTCCGAAACACCATCAGCGAAGAGGCTGATCGTATCTCTATAGGGAGGGTGTTCCAAAGCCGAGGGGCCACCACAGAAAAGGCCCTGTCTCTCGTTCCCACCAGCCGCACTTGGGAAGCCGGTGGGATAGAGAGCAGGGACTCTCCAGAAGATCTTAGGGTCCTGGTGGGCTGATAGGCTGAGATACGTTCGGATAGATAAGTTGGGCCAGAACCGTTTAGGGCTTTAAAGGCCAAAACCAGCCAAAACCAGCACAATACCCCCATGCATATGGGATATATTGAGTATGGTGATCAGATCATTATATGAATAAACATAACAGTTTAAATAATGCACCAGTAAGGCCTTTTCGCGAACCACCATGAGAATTTCGGGGGGGGGGGGGCTGAAGCCCCCCGAGCCCCCCCCCCCAGCTACATGCCTGGCCAGAAATAAAGAATTATTAAAGAAAGAAAGTGGCATAAACCATAATGAAGACACAACAGGAAATGAATATGATAGACAAAAAAAATCTCATGGTATCAATATAGACAAGTAAAAGAATGCTTCAAAATAGATAAGGAAAGAGGTTTTCAAGAACATGATACCTTTTGGGACACTATATTAATTTCAGAAAGAAAAGTAATAACAATGATTTACAAAAAATAACTGAAATGGAACGTAGAAGCAGATGGAGAAAAAAATTATATGAGAAGATGGACAGAAAATATGGGGAAAACAATTAAAAAAGAAAATTGGAAAGAAATATGGAAAACAAAAATCCAATATACACAAGCAACAGACCTTAAAGAAAATTGGATTAAAGTCGCACACAGATGGTACATGACACCCCAGAAACTTGGAAAATGTTACAAAAATATAAACACTAAATGCTGGAAATATAGAATGTGGAAAGATAGAAGGAACGTATTTCCACGTGAGGTGGTCATGCACTAAAGCTCGAACATATTGGAGAAAAAATACATAAGACACTACAGGAAATATTAAATATGAAAATCCCATTTGAACTAGAAATATTTTTATTAGGAATAACAGACCAAAAAACGGAGAAGAATATAGAAAAAATCCTCTTTCTGCTAAACACTGCAGCAAGAATATGCTATGAGAAATTGTGGAAAAAAGAAGATATACCAGAAATTAGTGACTGGATTGAAAAAGTGATAGACATTAAAAATATGGACAGGTTAACATATCTAATAACAAAAAATAAATAATAAGGGTGCTATTTTTTAAATATATCTTGATACATTCATTCAGTTTATACATTTTATAATTTTAGAAATTGACACAGTACATGAAAGACAAATTGCACAAAATGATAAAGTTGATACATTTTATTAAAGGGTTAAATTTGATAGCTTGTTTAAGGTACAGCTGCTGCAATTAGAAACTAAAGAAAAGTCTCTTGATGAACTATAAATCTTGAGGGGGGGGAGCGCTGTGGCTCAATAACAACACAACTAACATGGGGGGAGGGAGACTGGTATTAGTCTTTCTTTCAGCCAGTGCCTGTAAATTATGGAGGTGCTGTATTTTTGAAGGCTTTCATGGCCAGAATCACTGGGTTGTTGTAGGTTTTTCCAGGCTATATGGCCATGTTCTAGAGGCATTGTCTCCTGACGTTTCATCTGCATCTATGGCAAGCATCCTCAGAGGTAGTGAGGTCTGTTAGAACTAGGAAAGTGGGTTTATATATCCATGGAATGATGAGGGTGGGACAAAGAACTCTTGTCTGTTGGAGCTAGGTATTGATTAGCATTTGATGGCCTGGC
The DNA here is from genome assembly GCF_025583915.1 of Anolis sagrei ordinatus. Classification (NCBI taxonomy): domain Eukaryota; kingdom Metazoa; phylum Chordata; class Lepidosauria; order Squamata; family Anolidae; genus Anolis; species Anolis sagrei. The sequence continues at coordinate 105,831,029 of NW_026847549.1, forward strand.
AGTGCCTGGGGCAATCTTTTGTTGAGAGGTGATTAGATGTCCTTGTTTGTTTCCTTTCTGTTGTTGTGCTGTTGTAATTTTAGAGTTTTTAAATACTGGTAGCCAGATTTTGTTCATTTTCATGGTTTCCTCCTTTTTGTTGAAGTTGCCCACATGCTAGTGGATTTCAGTGGCTTCTCTGTGTAGTCTGACATGGTGGCTGTGAGAGTGGTCCAGCATTTCTGTGTTCTCAAATAAAATTCTGTGTCCAGGTTGGTTCATCAGGTGCTCTGCTATGGCTGACTTCTCTGGTTGAAGTAGTCTGCAGGGCCTTTCATGTTCCTTGATTAGTGTTTGGGTGCTGCGTTTGGTAGTCCCTATGTAAACTTGTCCACAACTGCATGGTATACGGTAGACTCCTGCAGAAGTGAAAGGATCCCTCTTGTCCTTTGCTGAACGTAGCATTTGTTGGATTTTCTTAGTGGATCTGTAGATAGTTTGTATGTTGTGTTTCCTCATCAGCTTCCCTATGCGGTCAGTGGTTCCCTTGATGTATGGCAAGAACACTTTTCCTCTAGGTGGATCTTTGTCTTTACTCTCGTGGCTTGTTCTCGGTTTTGCAGCTCTTCTGATGTCTGAGGTGGAGTATCAGGAGTATGAGGTAGATGGAGGTGCCAGGCATGTAGCCGGGGGGGGGGGGGCTTGAGGGGCTTCAACCCCCCCCCCCCGAAATTCTCATGGTGGTTCGCGAAAAGGCCTTACTGGTGCATTATTTAAACTGTTATGTTTATTCATATCATGATCTGATCACCATGCTCAATATATCCCATATGCATGGGGGTATTGGGGTAATAATACAAAAGGTTTGCTAGGCTAGACCCTCTTTCACTCAGACTCAGCCCCCCCCCCGAAACTCAGCCCCCCCGAAACCCCCCCTGAAATTTTTTTAGCCCCCCCCCCCCCGAAACGAAATCCTGGCTACGGGCCTGGGAGGTGCTATCATATTTACTGTTAGACATGCTCCAGTGTAGTAGCTTAAGCTCAGATGCATATGCCCACTGTGGAGGGTTTTTTGACCGCCCTGTTCAGTGCACCCTCATCTCTACTATCATAAAATCACATACATAGAAGGAACCACAAGGGTCATTTAATTCAGTCTCCTGCCATGCAGGAATACACAAGTAAGACACTTCCAAAAGCTGTACACCCAATTTTACAAAATATTTCCAAAGCAGTTCATCCACAGTTGAACAGTTCCTACAGTAAAATGTAGTTCCTGTGTTCTAGTACAGGAGCAACAGAAAAGTTTGCTCCAAGTATTTAAACATAGATATTGTGCCATCTCTTAACCTTCTCTTCTCCAGACTAAACATACCCAACCACCTAAGCCACTGAGCCCCCGGTGGCGCAGTGGGTTAAACACCTGTGCCCTCAGGACTGAAGACTGACAGGTCGCAGGTTCGAATCCGGGGAGAGGCGGATGAGCTCCCTCTATCAGCTCCAGCTCCTCATGTGGGGACATGAGAGAAGCCTCCCACAAGGATGATAAAACATCAAATCATCCGAGCATCCCCCGGGCAACGTCCTTGCAGACGGCCAATTATCTCACACCAGAAGCGACTTGCAGTTTCTCAGGTCGCTCCTGACACAACGAAACAAAACAAAAACCTAAGCCACTCCTCATAAGACTTGAGTTTTAGACCTTTGATCATCTTTATGACCCCTTTTCTGAGCACATGCCGTCTGGTCAAAAGCCTTCTGCCATTTTGATATCAAGTCTCTTTGAAATTCAAGGTGTATAGATTAGAATTAACTAGAATGGATTATATGTATATATGTGTAATTCCACAAGGAGGCAGCAGTGTCGTTGTCAATTATCTCAAAGGACAGTAAATCCCGCCCAACTATCCTTTAATGTCTTTATGCTATTTAGTTGATTTACAGATGAAGAATGAATGCTTTACTTTTTGAATAGGTTTTAATAGATTTTAACTGTGAATTTGTTAATACTCTTCATATTGAATTCTGTGTTAATGTTTGCATACTTGTATATTTTAAATTGTAAGCTAATACTTTTTATTTGAAGCTGTTTTGAGTCTCCTTCGGAAGAGGTAAAGCGGGATAATAATAATAATAATAATAATAATAATAATAATAATAATAATAATAAGAGGAGGAGGAGGAGGAGGAGGAGCGGTGCCAAAAAGTGAGAAATCCACTTATCGTACTTGGAAATGCATGTCTACAGTATAAATATATTAGTTTATAGGTTCTTGTGGGTTTTTTCGGGCTATAGAGCCATGTTCTAGAGGCATTTCTCCTGACGTTTTGCCTGCATCTATGGCAAGCATCCTCAGAGGTATATTAGTTTATATATTGTCGAAGGCGTTCATGGCTGGAATCACTGGGTTACTGTAGGTTTTTTCGGGTTATATGGCCATGTTCTAGAGGCATTCTTTCCTGACATTTCGCCCACATCTATGTTTATATAATTTCCCAGTTTATATAGTTTATATAATTTCTCAGTACATGTATGGGAAAACCTTTGCCGAGAGAAATAAAGTGCTTATAACTATATTCCTAAAGCATATGATGCCATCACCACCATTCTACCTCCTTCCTCCCACCCCAACTTTATTTCAGTTGAAAGTCTCAGGCATTGCATGGCAGCAGGGGGCAAGTTACAAATTACAGCAGCCAAGTTACAAATGAGCTCTTGACATTTTTCCATTTTGCTTCCTCTTTTTTGTTTTTCTTTGGAGTAGGAGACACAATCCCTGATGATGGCACTAAGTGCCATACATTAAGGACCAAGAAGAGCCGTGCAGAGGATATAGTTCAAATTAAAAAAAAATCTCTAATACTTTATCACATACATACACACATGCACATGTACTCCTTTCAAGGAAGCAGTCCCACGCTCTGAAATGCTTCTTCCTCGTTTCAGATGTATGGGGTGCTGACGGTTCAATTCGGAATTGAACTCCGAATTTTTCCCCAAAAATTTTCGGAACTTTCCAAAATTTCCGAAATTTCCTAATCGTTTCATTAATGGCGGATGCAATTGCGCAATGTATGGGATTTCTAGTGTCTTCTTAGGCAACTCACAGCGAAGAAAGAAAAAAAGGAAACAGCCCTGCCCTTTTTGCCTTGGAAGATGATTTCACTACTTTGGGAAGGAGAGTTTGTGTTCAAAGAGTGGCTTGAATTGATGGGAGATCTAGTTCTTTCGAGGCAATGTGCAAGACAAACTAAAAAACACCGAGGCCAGAGAGACCAGCTACAATGTCGGCTTTTTAAAACGTTGGAGTGAGTGCTTTGGTTCCTCCGTGTTGCTCCCACCCATGCCACTCACCCACACACACACTACCCTCACAGTGCCCACCTGACCCAAACCCCAACAACAACAACACACAAGCGGCAAAGCAGGCTGTGCCCACTGCCCAGCCAAGCAGCCAGGCAGCCAAGCACGGCTGGCAACAGCCCTTCTCCCAGGCGTTCTTCCTTTCTGCTTGCTTTCTTGCCCACTGTGCTCTTCTTCCAACCTCCCTTCAACGTAACCTCCCTTCTCTTAGTCTTTATCTTTGTCTTTCCCCTTCTCCCTTCCCTTCCTTTCCTTTCCTTTCCCTTCCCTTCCCGGCTCTGAATGAGCCTCTGAGTCATGTTCTCCCCTTTATATACAGCAATGGCTGCCCATGCCGAAACCCCTCCCCTCCCCAAAACTTCTCCCCTGATTGGCTAGAAGGGGAGGCAAGGAGTCTCCCAGCAGGCTAGAGGGCTGAAAATTTCTGACTCACTTCCTGAGTTGTAACAAAAATGGCAGAAAAAGCTTCGGAAGGGCAAAGGAACTTCCGGATTTTTAAAATGCTTCAAAATCACTTCAAAAAGGTAACTTTAATGAAATTATTACGAGTAACGAGTAATCCGATGCGGCTCTATCCATGCCTAGAAGATACATCTGTTGTTGTTGTGTTTTTTATTTTTATGTTTATTATTATGTTTATTTATACCCCACTTTTTCCCTCCACAAAGGAAATTCAAAGCATATCATATGTAGTGTATGTACTGTTGGACTGTGTATCCTTTGTGTCTATTTATTTAGTACAAACCATATACACCTTCTGTAACAAAACAGCAAAAACTATATGGAAAAAAAATCTACATCACTCCTTGGAGGAAGTTGCTCAACCATAGCAGTTCATTTCACAGCCATCAGTCAACAAAATCCTAAATTAGAATGTTGCATTCACATTTCTCATAAACTGTAAACGAACTGTTCAAATGTATGCTATCACCTTCTATCATCTGTTTTCTGTCATCCCCTCTTCCTGAAATTGAAATCTCTACTGGTTAAAGGCCAGTGTAGAAGACAAATTTATTCAAGTGCTTTGAAACTGACATTGAAAGTTAAGAAGTCTTTGGGACCTTTCCTCAGTTCCTAAATCACAGTCATAAGTCTTTATATCTTGGAGAGGCTTCGTGACATCTTAGTAAGAATGGAGTTGAAATTTGTTTGGTAGCCTCGGGCATTTATCTCCAAAGAGAACGGGAGCCGTGGAAATGACTGGAAAAGCTTGTAACTCTCTTCACAAGTTTCTAGTCTGAATATGTTTCTTCTCCTTTGTGAACAATTCAGGAGACAGGGTCTGCTCTAAACTTACATCAAAAGCTCATGGCAGTAGTGCTGGTCTTGGCCTATAAAACCCTATACGGTTCCGGACCAGCTTGCTTGTCCGAACATATCTCCCTCTATGTTCCACCCCGTAGTTTAAGATCATCCGGGGAGGCCCTGCTCTCAGCCCTGCCAGCTTCACAAATGCATTTGACGGGGATGAGGGACCGGGCCTTCTCGGTGGTGACCCCCATCTGTGGAACTCGCTCCCCAGTGAGATTAGATCAGCATCATCCCTCTTTTCATTTAGGAAAAGATTGAAATCATGGTTTTGGGACCAGGCTTTTGGACAGCAGGCATGAAAGCACCTCAGATGTGAAATTGGACTGCATGCGACTATTGGCTGATAATAATGTTTTTAGATTGTTTTTAATTCACTGTTTTTACTGTTTAAACTTTGTTATATTGATTGTATCTGTTTTTGACATGTCGGCATCGAATCGCTGCCAGTGTAAGCCGCTCTGAGTACCTCCTTGGGGGTTGAGAAGGACGGGGTAGAAATGTTAGAAATAAATAAATAAACCAAACGCAGCGCCCAGACACGCATCAAGGAACATGAAAGGCACTGCAAACTACTCCAACCAGAGAAATCAGCCATAGCAGAGCACCTGATGAACCAACCTGGACACAGCATATTATTTGAGAACACAGAAGTGCTGGACCACTCTCACAACCACCATGTCAGACTACACAGAGAAGCCATTGAAATCCACAAGCATGTGGACAATTTCAACAGAAAGAAGGAAACCATGAAAATGAACAAAATCTGGCTACCAGTATTAAAAAACTCAAAAATTACAACAGCAAAACAACAGAGGGGAAACAAACAGGCACATAAAATCACTCTCAACAAAAGATTCCCCCCAGGCACTTCCATGCCATTGAATGCTAATCAAGGTGATCAGCTGAAACATTCACATCTACAGACAAAATTCATTTGTCTCACCCTGGTCATTCCACAGATATATAAACCCATTTTCCTACTTCCAACAGACCTCACTACCTCTGAGGATGCTTGCCATAGATGCAGGCGAAACGTCAGGAGAAAAATTGCCTCCAGAACATGGCCATATAGCCCAGAAAAACCTACAACAACCCAAATTTGAAATACATTGTTACTATGTCCTTGAAGACAAAAGCTAATTTTCTCAGAAGCAAAAGCTATTACTAGAAGTGTCATCTCAGACTTGTCTACACTGGCAAAAAGTGGCTCAGAAGTCACTACTCGATGACTAGTGAGGACAGATGAGAAGCAATCCTATTGGCTGCATCCAGGCTGTGAGATTCCCCTCCATTGCAGCTTGGGGTCCTTCCACGCAATCCTATATCCCAGCATATCAAGGCAAAAAAAAAAAAAAAATCCCACAATATCTGCTTTGAACTGGGTTATCTGAGTCCACACTGCCATATATTCCAGTTCAAAACAGATAGTGTAGGATTTTATTCAGCTGTGTGCAGGCCCGTAGCCAGGATTTCGTTTCGGGGGGGGGGTGAATTTTTTTTAGGGGGGGTTGGGGGGGCTGAGTTTGGGGGGGGGGCTGAGTCTGAGTGAAAGAGGGTCTAGCCTAGCAAACCTTTTGTATCATTACCCCAATACCCCCATCCATATGGGATATATTGAGTATGGTGATCAGATTGTGATATGAATAAACATAACAGTCCTGGCTGTGTAGAAGGGGCCTTGGTCTGACCTTGCCTCTGCTCTCTGCTAACAGATAATGAGCTTTGCATTATTAAAAGGTATTTGCTAAATAATTTGTTTTTGACAGAAGGGTTTAAAAAAATGGATGTGTGTATGCTGAACTTTTATATTGTTTTCTTTTTCAGTTGTTTCATATTGTTTTAATCCCTGCTGTTTTAACATTTAATTGGTTCTTCAGAGTTTTATTTTGTTTCATCATTTAACCTTCTTGTAATAAGCTGTCTTGGATCCCATGGCAAAAGAATGGTGGAATATAAATATATACATACTTGTAGACAGACTTGATGAATCATACTATTTTCTTAAAATACATTGCTTTCACTGGAAATGTCATATTTCTCATTGAGAACAATATATGAACATAGTGGTAGTACCACAGTTCTAATTTTACTGCTTTTCACTGCTGGGTTCAAATGGTTTCCTTGCAAGATATTTTAGCAGGTTAATTTGTCCTTTTACCATCAATTTTACTACCTTTTAAAATATTTTATAGTACCATTAGGTTTGGTTTGGTTTTGTTTTATTGTGATATAACATGATGATTTGGGGTTTTGTCTGTAAACTGTTTTGATATGTTTGGATGCAGATAACAAAAAAAATCCTAACAAACATAACCATAATTATGTTTTGTTTCTCGCTGTACTACAGACAAGAGAAGTGAAGAACTCCATGCTTAGAAAATAGAAAAAGAGGGTAAAGGCAAACTTGGGAATAGGAAAAGTAATGTGAGTTTCCAAGGTAGAAAACTGATTCCCAGTTTAGACAAAGAAAACAATTTTCTCTATTGTCTTAATTGCAGACAATCCCTGTACTATGCTAAATCGTATCTATGATCAAACATTATCTATTTCATACCTTCACTCTTTACAGATCTAGCATGAAATATGTTTTACTTCATGAGACAAAATTATGAATGCCCCTGAAAATGCCATTCCCATCTGCAGTTGTCATGCCCCTCAAAACATCAACTACATTGCATTAATCTCTCCATCCCTGTCAGTAGGAAAACCACAGTGAGGCCATTTTTAAGCTTCTGAAAGGAAATGATGATGATGATAATGATAATAATAATAATAATAATAATAATAATAATAATAATAATAATAATCTTTATTTATACCCTGCCAGCCTCTCCCCGATGGGGACTAGGAGTGGCTTACATGGGGCCAAGCCCGGACAACATATTACAACAAAATAAAACCAGAGCATAAACAATAAACAACATCATCAAATTACATCAAGAAAAAAAATTATAAACACAGTCATAAAATAACATTCCAATAGGCACAATCACAATAACAATGGGCGGGCCACGTGTACAGGATAAAAATGATTCTAAGACTCTAATGAGATAAAAATAAGAGAAAGTTATCTGCAAGGAACTAGTAAAAACATACATAGTTGTGAAGCTAAACTTCCCATTTGGAGGGAGTGTATTCCAGTGGGAAGAGCATTGAAGGGTGCAATGATGTCATATTGTGCACCTATTCGCCAATGGCACAGCGGAAGAGCCAGGTTTTAAGGTTCTTTTTTAAGATTTCTAGAGAAGGGGTTTTCCTGATTACTCCAGGCAATGAGTTCCAAAGTCAGGGAGCCACAGAGGAGAAGGCTCTCTCTTTTGTGCCCACAAGACGAGCTTGTGAGATTGGTAGGGGTGAAAGAAGGGCCTCCCCGAAGATCTGGAGAAAGATACGGTCACGAAGGTAGGCAGGTCCCAAACCATTTAGGGCTTTGTAGGTGATAACCTGTACCTTGAATTGGGACCAGAAAATAAACGGCAGCCAGTGGAGCTCCTTAAACATGGGAGTTGGCCGCTCCCTATAACTAGCCCCAGTTATTAATCTGGCTGCCGAGCGTTGAACATTGAACAAGTTGTAATTTCTGGGCCATCTTCAAGGGTAGCCCCACGTAGAGTGCATTGCAGTAGTCCAGAATGGCCCCCTCCCTGCTGTCTTTCAGGAGGCAGGTTAAAACCTTTTTATTAAGGCAGGCTTTTAAAGAAGAAACAAAACTTGCTTGGACATTTGAGGCATCTCTCCTTCTCTCTCCCTGCCCTTTTGTTATAAAAAATTAGACCCCTACATTATGAATTATGAGATGTGATTCCATTGGGAAATATAGCTAGTCACATGGTTATTACTGATTGTCCTGCAGTAATCTTTCTATGAAATTATCTGAAAATTCTCGAAAATGGTGCATCACCTTGCCCTCAACCCAGAGGAAATCTTCATAATCCTCACACAATGAACTGGAAAGAATGAGAGAGGGACACACTATGAATTTGCATCAGAGTCTTTAGTTTTATCTGATATGATCTGGGCTATCCTGGAATCACTCCTTTTCCCAGATCGTTTTATTGGACGTCTATGGAGAGATCTATTTACTTAGCCAAAACCTAGAAGCCCCCTAGGTAAAGGTAAAGGTAGTTCCCTGACATTAAGTCCAGTCATGTCTGACTCTGGGGTGTGGTGCTCATCTCCATTTCTAAGCCGAAGAGCCAGCGTTGTCCGTAGACACCTCCAAGTTCATGTGGCCGGTATGACTGCATGGAGCGCCGTTACCTTCCCGCCGGAGCGGTACCTATTGATCTACTCACATTTGCATGTTTTCGAACTGCTAGGTTGGCAGAAGCTAGGGCTGACAGCGGAAGCTCACGCCGCTCCCCGGAATCGAACCTATGACCTTTCGATCAACAAGCTCAGCAGCTCAGTGCTTTAACCCACTGCGCCACCGGGGGCTCCAGCCCCCTACTGTTTATCAATCCTAACCGAAGCTAAGGATATGAGGATCCAGCCCAGCATATTATCACCAGACACATGAAATTCCCTCTCAATTGTACCCCTCTCCTGGGCAAATCAATAAACGGACTGACGCTTCAAATGCTCCAATTATAGTTTATCAGATTTCCTGACACAATGAAGAACCAACCAGTGATGGCATTGGATTGAGTCCTGAGCTACTTAAACAGTTTCTAAACAAATCAGGACCTTCTGTGGGTTTCTTGAATATTTATTTATTTATTTATTTAATAATTTACCACATTTATATGCCGCCCTTCTCACCCCGAAGGGGACTCACAGCGACTTACAAGGTATATAAACATACAAGATATTATATTATTAGCATAGTACAATATCAGTATTAAATATTGCTATATTGTACTATACCATTTATATTGTAATATTATTAGTAATATTACATGTATATCAAAATATAATTATAATATCATATTATTAGTATTAGTATTATATTGCATTACATTATAATATTATAAATATTATATGCATATACAATATATTCTATTATTAGAATAGCACAGGAGACAAGGTGGAACTGTCCCCTGGCTCTCCCTCTCTTCACTCTGGACCAGAGCAGCAGTTGGTGCTGGGGGGAGGGGTCCCCAACTGTTGGCATGTGCAGGAGACAAGATGGAACTGTCCTCTGGCCTCCCCTCTATTATCAATAGCTGTCAGAATGAAATAAAAATGCTCTGTATTTGCAATGTATGTCAGAGCTTCGTTCATGCTCAAACACAGAGAGTCAATAGCCAAGTCCAAAGGTCATACACATAGTTCTTAAATCAAAACCTAAATCCACAATCCAAATGCCAGCAGTCAGTGTCAAAGGTCTGAGGTCAAACAAGCCAGTAAGTAACAGTATAACTAATTGCAAGATAAAATCCTGAGTACTTAATTCCAAGTTTGATCCAGGGTTCATAAAGCCAGTAAATAACACAACAAATTCATGATAACACCATCCAGGAAGACCTCAGCAACAAGCCTGCAAACTCAAGAGAGAGGACCTTCTCGACTCTGGAACTCCCTGCCCAGGGAAGCCAGAATGGCCTCTTCCTTGCTGTCTTTCAAGAGGCAGGTTAAAACTTTTTTTTATTAAGGCAGGCTTTTAAAGAAGAACATTTTTAAGGGGATGCTGCAATTTTATATGCTTTTAACTTTGAAACAGTTGAAATCCAACTTACTAATGCCTTGAAAGATCTCTCCAGCTCCTGCAAAGATAACCACCTGAAGCCTAACCCTGCCAAGACACAAGTGTGCTTTCCACCTATGCAACCATGAAACCAACAGGAAATTGAAAGTCACCTAAGAAAGTCAAGAGCTTGAACATTGTTTCCATCCTAAATATCTCAGTGTCACCTTAGATCGAACACTACCATATAGGAAACACTGCTTGAACACCAAGCATAAAGTAGCTGCACACAGTAACATCGTGCGGAAACTTACTGGCAGCACATGGGGTGAAGACCCAAAATTAGTAAGAACATCAGCCCTAGCCTTGTCTTACTCAACTGCCGAGTATGCCTGCCCTATTTGGCATAGGTCTGTCCATGCAAAGCAGGTGAACATAGCACTGAATGAATCATGCAGAATAATCACAGGATGTCTTAAACCTACATCTGTTGATAAACTCTACAAGCTAGCTGGTATTGCCCCCCCCCCCCCGATGTACGATGGGAAGTTGCTGCTAGATGCGAGAGAAATAAGGTTGGACACTGTGAAAGCCACCCACTACATGGCTACCAGCCTCCTCCCAGCAGACTCAAATCAAGGAAAAGCTTTATGCGAACTACCACTCCTCTTGGAGTCTCCCCAGCAACAGCAAGGGCATCCCTCTGGCCAGCTCAACCAGGAAACCCCAACTGGATGACCCCCCCCCCCCCCCCCCCCCCCCCCCCCCGAGCGTCTTCCTTCAGGGCTTCTGAGTCTGAACAGACTTAGAAGCGGAGTGGGCAGAACAAAAGACAACCTGGCAAAATGTCGAGACCCCTGTGGGGGGCGCGAAGGGGATGACAGAGGGGTCGTGAAAGACATCAGAAAACACAGTATTTTCTGTTGGTAAAGGGGGTTCTGTATGGGACGTTTGGCCAAATTCTATCATTGGTTGGATTCAGAATGCTCTTTGGTTGTAGGTGAACTATAAATCCCAGCAATTACAACTCCCAAATGTCAAGGTCTATTTCTCCCAAACTCCATCTGTGTTCATATTTGAGCATATGGGATATTTGTGCCAAGTTTGATCCAGATCCATGATTGTTTGAATCCGCAGTGTTCTCTGGATATAGGTGAACTTCAACTCCCAAACTCAAGGTCAATGCCCACCAAATCCTTCCAGAATTTTCTGTTGGTCATGGGAGTTCTGTGTACCAAGTTTGGTTCAATTCCATCATTGGTGGAGTTCAGAATGCTCATTGATTGTAGGTGAACTATAAATCCCAGCAACTACAACTCCCAAACTCAAGGACAATGTCCACAAAATCCTTCCAGAATTTTCTGTTGGTCATGGGAGTTCTGTGTACCAAGTTTGGTTCAATTCCATCATTGGTGGAGTTCAGAATGCTCATTGATTGTAGGTGAACTATAAATCCCAGCAACTACAACTCCCAAATGATACAATACCCCCCCCCCCCAACCTCACAACTCCATCAGTATTCAAATTTGGGAGTATTGGGTGTCAGTGCAAAATTTGGTTGAGTTTGTATCTATTCCAAATTCTCAATATAGCATGTCTCACAAAGTGATTAATAAAATCCATATTTACTTTCACCTTGTGATATCAGAAGTAAGCATGCCACCCAATAGCAGATCATGTTCTTCCAATTGCAACAGTCAACTATTATTCAACATTAACATGTGTATCCAAACTAAAGAGCATGCTGAGAAAAATTAAGAGCCTCCTCTGCTCTTATCATCCTGCAGAACTTTAAATCTTATACTCAGTTTCTTGCCAGCCTAGATAAATTTCAACATATGTTTTTGCGAGTTTTTAAATGGTGTATCATTTGACAAAATTGCTATCAGCTGGAGAAAAAAAAATATCTTAGGCAAAACATTCATTTTGATTGCAGAAATTCTTTCAAGTAATGATAATCTCAATTTATTCCATTTTTTCAAATCTCGTTTTATCTCCTTCCAAGTCTTTTCATAGTTATCTTGAAATAAGCTGGAATTTTATTAGCCAGTGTAAGTTCCAGATATTTCACCTTCTTTTCTGCTTTGAAGCCAGTTGTCTTCTCTAGTTTTGTTTTAACTTCATCGTCATCTTTTGTTTATTGATTCTAAAACATACAACCACACCACATTGTTCCAATATTTTAAAAAGATGTTCCAATTATTTTAATGGTTTTTCAAGTACTATCATCACATGATCTGTAAAAGCTCTTAATCTAATGGTAATTTATCTTCAAATCTTTTTTTTTTCTTCACCTCTAACTGCCCTCAGTAGAACCTCCAATGTTAAAATGAATAATAATAACAGAGAAAGTGGACATACTGGTGTGATCTCTTTCTATATCTTACACAAATTTGTTAGTTTGCCATTCACTAAAATCCTTGCCAATTATTGTTAGATATTGCTTTATTCCAAATAATAAAAGTATGTCTAAAATTCATTTTTCTCTAAAACTGCAAATAACAAATTCCAGTTCAAATTGTTAAATACTTTCTGAGCATTCAGAAAAATCAATACAACCAGTCTCTCAATATGTTTATCCACAATTATATTATATTATATTATATTATATTATTATATTATATTACTAGCTGTCCCCTGCCACGCGTTGCTGTGGCCCAATCTGGTGATCTGAAAAATAAAGTAATGAGAAAGTGTTGGTTTCTAATATATGCAATTTATTTCTGCTTGTGAGTAAACAGTATTTCTTGTTGTTTCTTTGTCAGTGTTGATGTGGAGAGTGTCTGGTTTGCCTACTCTGGAATATGTAACATATCATAGTCCTTCTTTAAGGGTCTCTTTCAAATCGATGATACTATATCTGTGTGTGTGTGAGAGAGAGAGAATCATATCTATCTATCTATCTATCTATCTATCTATCTATCTATCTATATTTATGACTGGATGGCTCTTTGTCAGGAAGGCTCTGATTACATTTTCTTGCCGAGGTGAAGAGAGTTGGACTGGATGGCCTTAAGTATTTTCTGTTGGTTATGGGGGTTCTGGGTGGGAAGTTTGCCCCATTTCTGTCGTTTGTGGGTTTGAGAATGCTCTTTAATTTTAGTGAACTATAAATCCCAGTAACTACAAATCCCAAATGTCAAGGTCTATTTCCTCCAAACTCCATCTGTGTTCATATTTAGGCATATGGAATTTTTGTGTCAAGTTTGGTCCAGATCCATCATTGTTTGAGTCCACAGTGCTCTCTGGATGTAGGTGAACTACAACTCCCAAACTCAAGGTCAATGCCCACCAAACCTTCCAGTGTGTTCTGTTGGTCATGGAAGTCCTGTATGCCATGTTTGGTTCAATTCCATCATTGGTGGAGTTCAGAATGCTCTTTGATTGTAGGTGAACTATAAATCCCAGTAACTACAAATCCCAAATGTCAAGGTCTATTTCCTCCAAACTCCATCTGTGTTCATATTTGGGCATATGGAATATTTGTGTCAAGTTTGGTCCAGATCCATCATTGTTTAAGTCCACAGTGCTCTCTGGATGTAGGTGAACTACAGCTCCCAAATTCAAGGTCAATGCCCACCAAACCCTTCCAGTGTGTTCTGTTGGTCATGGAAGTCCTGTATGCCATGTTTGGTTCAATTCCATCACTGGTGGAGTTCAGAATGCTCTTTGATTTTAGGTAAACTATAAATCCCAGCAACAACAATTCCCAAATGACAAAATCGATTTTTTTGAGTGGAGGACATAAATTGGGTTGTTAGGTGTCTTGTGTCCAAATTTGGTGCCAATTCCCCCAATGGTTTTTGAGTTCTGATGGTAGCACAAACGAACATTACATTTCTATTTATATAGATATTATATATAAATGGACTATGGACATGCTTGATGGAGTCTCTAACTGCCAGGCTGTTATTGAAACAGAAACAGATTTTAATTAATGAATGTGATTTAATGTTTTAAATGTATGTAATTATTGGATTTTATTATGTATTTTATTATATGTACATTGGAGGCATCGATTTGTTGCCAGCTGGAAGCCGCCCTGAGTTTGAGAAGGGCGGAGTACAAATATCTGAAATAATAATAAATAAGAAGAAGAAATATAAAGTGCATATTTCAATTATATTCTATACAGATTCCTTAGTTGCCTTTTTGTTGAAAAAAAACACAAGAACAAAACCAATTTGATCATCATGAATAAATTCTTACCCTGTTTGGGTATTTGCTTTGCTTGAACATTTTTTGATTTGGAAACCATTGGACACTGTGTCCTCTAGGCATGTGCAATCGATGGTTCTAAATGGTTCTAAAGTACTTACAAAACTAAAGTTCTGATGGTGAAAACTAGGGGGCGCTAGTGCTTTGCTGCTACAGTGTTGCTAAAGTTCTGGTGGTGAAACTTTTAGAACTCTAACACAACTTTCAAAATTTCATTATAAATGGCAGTTTATAGGTTCTGTCCTAAAAATCACCAATAAATACTAATTTTGAAAGTTTTGTTAGAGTTCTGAAATTTTCACCACCAGAACTTTAGCAACACTGTAGAAGCAAAGCACCAGCGCCCCCTAGTTTTCACAATGAGAACTTTAGTTTTGTAAGTACTTTAGAACCATTTAGAACCATGGATTGCACATGCCTAGTGTCCTCTCAGTCTTACTTTGCCTTCACATGGTTTACTCAAGGAAGAATATTAGATATAAATGTAGGCGATAAGTAATTGTATTTCTGTTAAAGTTGTGGCCACCCCATTTATCACATAACATGGTATTTGGCCTCTCTATCTTAGGGCCCTTCCAGCCAACCATATAACCAAGAATATCAAGGCAGAAAATCCCACAATATCTCCTTCAAACTGCTTTAATTGAGTCCATACTGTCGTATATTCCAGTTCAAAGCACATAATCTGGGATTCTATTCAGCTATGTGGAAGGGGCCTCAGTGCACCCCATGCTAGACCTAAACAGAATGAGATGTGGGTTGTTGTAGGTTTTTTCAGGCTGTATGGCCATGGTCTAGAGGCATTCTCTCCTGACGTTTTGCCTGCATCTACGGCAAACATCCTCAGAGGTAGTGAGGTCTGTTGGAAGTAGGAAAAAGGGTTTATATATCTGTGGAATGACCAGGGTGAGACAAAGGACTCTTGTCTGCTGGAGCTGGGTGTGAATGTTTCAACTGACCACCTTGATTAGCATACAATGGGCTGACTGTGCCTGGAGCAAACTTTTGTTGAGAGGTGATTAGATGTCTTTGTTTCTTTCCTCTCTGTTGTTGTGCTGTTGCAATTTTAGAGTTTTTTAATACTGGCAGCCAAATTTTGTTCATTTTCATGGTTTCCTCCTTTCTGTTGAAATTGTCCACATGCTTGTGGATTTCAATGGCTTCTCTGTGTAGTCTGACATGGTGGTTGTGAGAGTGGTCCAGCATTTCTATGTTCTCAAATAAAATGCTGTGTCCAGGCAGGGACATCTAATTACCTCTCAACAAAAGTTTGCTCCAGGCACAGTCAGCCCATTGTATGTTAATCAAGGTGGTCAGTTGAAACATTCACACCTAGCTCCAGCAGATAAGAGTCCTTTGTCTCACCCTGATCATCCCACAGATATATAAACCCCTTTTCCTACTTCCAATAGACCTCACTACCTCTGAGGATGCTTGCCATAGATGCAGGCGAAACATCAGGAGAAAATGCCTCTAGAACATGGTCATACAGCCCGAAAAAACCTACAACAACCCAGTGATTCCGGCCATGAAACCTTCGACAATAGAATGAGATGTATAAGTAACTGCTTATGTAAATATCATTGAAATACATTGGGATTAACATCCTGAGCTATAAAAACAAAATATCTAAAAAAAAGCTTTCAATTTCTTCATTGTAATAATTCAGCACAGCAATCATTCTAAAAAGAGAGCACAGCATTGCAACTTTCTTTGCAATAGGTAGTCTAAATGTTTTCCGCTGCATTTATCTGATGAAGCATTAGTAAAGATTCAAGAATAATAACTCTGACAGTTTTACTTGACAGTTTTTCTGCCTTGCTAATATTTTTGTAAGATTGAAAATTGATTTCCTGTGTGGTTATAGGAGACACTGTATTTAAACATGGAAAACGTTTACATTTAATAAAAAATGCTAAAGCTTTGATCATTGTAAACAATGGGAGATGAATAATTTCCCGAAAACAATAACAATTTGAGGGTATTTAGTTAAAGCCAGCAAGTGGTTTCATATTCTAAGAACTGTGGTTGTGTTTTGTGAAACTTTGGTGAAATCCTCCTCCCAACTTCAATTTCCTTTTTTAAAAATATTTTTATTATTATTTTCATAGTTTGATACATTTGTTATACATTGTTTATTTACAGCAGATTCATATTATTCAATAAATCTATCATACTTTAACTTTTGGTATCTACTGTAATTTTTCTGCATATACATATTTCTATTCTCACCACTGTGCTCCCCTCCCCCCATCCTAAGCCACAGCTTTTACATGTCATCTGTCCAAAATTTCAATTCTTCTTGTGGAGGTAACTTTCCTTCTTTCTTTTTAAATACTTTTTCAGTAAATTTTCCCCATACATCATCAAAATCACTTTGTTTCCATATACCTCTTTCAACTTTTAATATACATGTCAGCTTATCATTTATTGCCAATTTCCAAACTTCCTTGTATCACTCCTCTATTTGTATATTTGTTTCTCTTTTCCAATTCCTTGCTATAAGCAGTCTTGCTATTGTTAATAGGTTTGTTATCGCATCTTTATCCTCTTTTTTCAATTGTTTATTATTATATAATGATAATAAAGCTATACTAGGACTTCTTTCTATGTTAATGTTCATTATATCTGTGCTGTCGCACGTAGGGCTTGAAGTAATGTCTGTTTACAGGACGTGCCTTCTGTAAGCCCAACGGGACACCGGGGTGCCTCAGCTGAAGGGCCCCTTAGATTTCCCAACACAAAGTTCTATTGAGGCTTAAAATAAGTTCAACAAAGTTCTTTATTTGGGCTTAAATCTTCAAACAAATGAATTAAATGCTTTATAACCTTGGAAAACCTGTAGCTTCCTCAATCTGCTATCAAGGGCAGGCAACTGGCGGTAAACTGATCCTTTCTTCCTTAGGGAAATCTTCTGACCCCTCCCTGGGCAATCTTTCTTTACCTTGCTGGCGTGAGGCCCCTACTCCCAGCTCCAAGCTGCGTTATGGATAGCCCAAGTGGTCTCTTACCAGACAAGGTTGCTGTAGATTCTGTCAAGATGTCCTTTAGTTTTATTCCACGAAGGGTGTAGGAACTGTTCTGTTGCCCCAGCAAAGGCTGTGGAACTATTCCTTTACTCCCCCAGCAGAGCTGTAAGAAGTGAAGCTTTTGTGCAGGTGGGAAAGAGAATCCCACATGTCCTGCTGTTAGGCTTCAAACAGTGAGACTAAAAAAAATCCCCCCTTCCCCCCCCCTTCCTTCCAAAACCCTGGGAAAAGGGGCGGGTCTAAAGGTTCTAACGATGATTGCCAAGTTGTTGGCCCTATGATTGCAACCTGAGGGAAGCTACCTTATTGCAAAATGCATGGCTTAAATAGATGCCAACTAGCAGTGCAAGAAAAGGAATTCAAATCTCCTGGCACTGGCACGCCAGCACAATATCCTCTATTTCTCTAAATACTTTCCCCCAAAAATTATTTACATATTTACATTGTCACCACATATGCATATATGTTCCTGATTTTTGGCATCCTCTCCAACAATTTTTTGAGTAGTTTTTATTTATATTTGCTATTCTTACTGGTGTAAGGTACCATATCCATATTAACTTATAGTAATTTTCTTTATCCCGTATTGATAAATTCTTTTGATGTCTTTGTCTCCATAATTGTTGCCACTCTGTTTTATTTATTTTTATCCCCAAATCTTCTTCCCAGACCTCCTTAAGGGTGTTGTTTTTTTTTCCTCCCTTTATTCTAGGATTGTCTGCTCGCTCCATCTCTCTCCAAATACCTATCCTAGTTATATGTCACCTTGTCATGCCCAGCATTTTTTTTAATTTTAATGATTACATTTTGCCCTGCCATAGGTTTTTAATGTGTCATGGTGTTATTGTTATTGTTTATTGCTTTGTTTATGAGTTTATTTATTGTCTGTATTGCTGTTGTTGCTGTTTTTACTGATGTATTTGGGCTCGGCCTCTTGTAAGCCGCACCAAGTCCTTCGGGAGATGGTAGTGGGGTATAAATAAAGGTTTGTTATTATATTATTATTATTTATTTCAATTATTATCTTAAATACTTTACTAGTTATTCCTTTTAAATTTTCATCCTCCTCTACAGTCCTTCCATTTTGTATTATTTGTTCGACTTGGTTAAGCTTACTTCCGTTTTTATTATTTTTTACCCAGTTTTTAAACCATTGTTCTAATTGTATACAATGGAAACATGTCAATATTATTTCTCTAAATTGTTCCATAATAATTCCCTTCTTCATTCTCACCTTTATCCAATCCCCTATTTTGTCTAAGTTTTTTCCCTTAACGTTTTGTCCATTACTTTTTTTAAAAAAAAAATGGAAATTTCTTTTTCATTACAATTGGGGTTATTACTGAGCCACCCATTATTAACATTCTCCTATATTTGTTCCATACTTCTAATATATATTTCTGAGTTTAATGTAACAACCATTTTATCATTCTAAAATCCTCAAAATGAGCAAAACAAAACAAAAAACAGAGGCTTAAATCATGCCTGAATATGCTGGTAAATTTGATGTACCTCCAGAGAAAAGTGGGTAAATAAATACACAATTTTCAGAGCATTTAACACTAGCCTAACTCTCCAATAACTAGCAGAAGATTATAGTCTCCATTCTCGTTTTCTGGCTGGCTTGGGCCTCTCTAGGGAAGCATTATGGCTCCTTGTTAGGGTTTTTTCCCTCCTTGAATCAGCAGTATCAGGAAAGCCTTTTCATGTTACTAAAATATATAATGTAAAAATTAAAAAAGAAAAAGAACTGAAATCTAGAAACCAGAAGTGGATGGAAAATGGGAAGTAGTATAAAGAGAAAGGCATATATAAAGACAGAGGGAGCTAAGCCTTTGACAATAGGGGCAGTCTGAAATAACCATGGTTTCTTCTTTGAGTCGTGAGAATAGCTATTTTCTTGTTTAAAAGCTTAAAGAGCTATTAAGATGGGCAAATCACTGGTAAAACAGCTGGAAATGTAAATAGCAATTTAAACAGTCCATTGCCCCTCAATCCAAATGTGGAATGCGCGGATCTACTTCAAAAAAAGTCCCTCTGGTTTTATTATATTGTCAACGGTAAGAGGATTGAGTGGGGAAACCCTTTCTCAATGGATTTGAATGGAGACGGTGTGCTTTATTTAGCAAATCCACAATTTTTTTTTTTGCAAGTGAGCAGACGGATCTCTAATTTTCACGCCATTCTCCCTTAGAGACCCCCTTCAATTGCCCCATTCTTTCATTATGTGGAACTAATGAAGTGCTCTGCAGCCTTTAGCTCTCCAAAGAATCTATTGCTCCAGGAATATAGCACTTAAATAAAACATGTTTCATTGACCGACTTCAAAACAATATTCTTATAAAGGAAAAAAGGAAAAGAGGGAGAAGGGAGGGGATTGAGGTGTACGAGAGACCCCCGACTCATTGGATGCAGATGAAGCAATGTTAGTGGATGTTGTACAGAAAGATACCTTTTAAAGATAGAATTCTTCTTCTTTTAAGTGTTAGTTTAGTCTGTTTCTCAGCAATGTCTCATATATATCCAATTTGTTTAAAAAAAAACCACATTGCTTTCCAAGCATTTGCAAGACAAAGCATCTTGTTCAAATGATATGGTTGAAGTTCAAATGAAGTTATTGCATTAAGGATATTTAGTGGTCAGCCGACACGTTTTGAAAAAGTTATTTTAACAATAACATCTTGCACATTACATAATACCTTTAATCTTTAAGACCTTTCATACAAATACAAGTGACCATATTATTCATGGTCCCCTGAAGGTTCCCTCTCTCATTTTCCCATGGATGGATTCCCTTGGTAATACACAACTGTTTATTCGTATCACTTTGAATCTGATGAAGTACTACTTTTGGTTGTTGTTATCAATAAAAAAACTCAATAGTGAGATAATTTTGTATTACATTATAATGGATAGAAGGAAATTAATAGTGGATGCTCCTTTAAAACTCACTTTTTCTGCCCCTCCCCATAAGCAATTGTTGTTCTCTCCCTTCCCATATGTTAAGTGGATTTTCTTTTAATGGCTTTTAATCAGACTAAACAATTATTGTGCTTTCACAACTGTGATCCATGCACCATATCAAGAATATTTCTGCATGATCTTTTTAAAATTGTATATATATTTTTATTTGGTATGTAGAAAGAAAAAAAAGTATAATTTCCAAGTAAAGTGGGGGAACATAATATTTTGAAGAAAAGTGGGAAAACAAGCAGATAAAGGTAAAGAGAAAAAAGAGCTGGAAAAAGTAACAATGAAAAAAAAATTAAAAGATAAAAATAAAGTCTTGAGACTTCCTTCTAATCCTACACGACTTTAACTTTATTGTCTATGTGATCTTCCTGATTTTTTTCTTGATTGTCCGCTCTTGTAACCTACACGGTTAAGTTTCTTTAGGTTGTTGTAGGTTTTTTCGGGCTATATGTCCATATTCTAGAGGCATTTCTCCTGACGTTTCACCTGCATCTATGGCAAGCATCCTCAGAGGTAGTGAGGTCTGTTGGAACTAGGAAAAAGGATATATATATCTGTGGAATGACCAGGGTGGGACAAAGGACTTTTGTCTGCTGGAGCTAGGTGTGAATGTTTCAACTGACCACCTTGATTCGCATATGACGGCCTGGCTGTTGTTTGGTGTGGCTTGTTAGTGCCTGGGGCAATCTTTTGTTGAGAGGTGATTAGATGTCCCAGATTGTTTCCTTTCTGTCGTTTTGCTGTTGTAATTTTAGAGGTTTTTTTAATATGGGTAGCCAGATTGATTAGCATTTGATTGCCTGGCAGTGCCTGGAGCAATCTTTTGTTGAGAGGTGATCAGATGTCCTTGTTTGTTCCTCTCTGTTCTTGTGCTGTTCTAATTTTAGAGTTTTTTAATACTGGTAGCCAGATTTTGTTCATTTTCATGGTTTCTTCCTTTCTGTTGAAATTGTCCACATGCTTGTGGATTTCAGTGGCTTCTCTGTATAGTCTGACATCGTGGTTGTTGGAGTGATCCAGCATTTCTGTGTTCTCAAATAATATGTTGTGTCCAGGTTGGTTCATCAGGTGCTCTGCTATGGCTGACTTCTCTGGTTGAAGTAGTCTGCAGTGCCTTTCATGTTCCTTTATTCGTGTTTGGGCAATGCTGCGTTTGATGGTCCCTATGTAGACTTGTCCACAGCTGCATGGTATACGGTAGACTCCTGCAGAAGCGAGAGGATCCCTCTTGTCCTTTGCTGAACGAAGCATTTGTTGGATTTTCTTGGTGGGTCTGTAGATAGTTGCTTTACTTCTCTTTTCTAAGTATTCTTCCACCTGTACCCAGTTTGTTTGTCGGAACCCAGATGCCTTAAAGGAGTATATCCAAAACAATAGTTTATTAAAGCAAAGTAAACAGGACTCAGAGACACTTGCTTCAGTGCCTCTGGTCAAAACTCAAAGTTTGCAGCAATTTGCAGCTTGAAAAACAAACTTGGAAAATAAACCGGATTAAATTGGCAAAAAATCCGGATTAAACAAGAGTTTTTCCAAAACACACCAAAATCACACAGATTGAAGATAATAAGCAAGCAAAGAGCCGTGAAAAGAAGCTGTTGTCCAGAAGCAGTCCAAAGTCGAAGAAATCCCAGTTGAAAGTTCCAAAGTCCAAAAGGCAGCGTCATCGTCAAAAACAGTCCAAAGTCAAGGAGAGGGGAAATCCGCACTTACGAGAAGTCAAGCCGGTTGGTACATGGAGAAAGCAGCAACCTGCAGATCCAGGACCCAAGCCCAACAAGAAAAGTGGCAGCGACAAGACCCAAGGCATGAAACCAACACTTTGCCTACTGCAAAGTTCTATTATTCCAATGCCTTCAATTATCTTATAACTCATCATCCAATGATGAGCTGCCCTCCACCCCATCCTCATCACTATCAGCTGGCTTAGCCTCTACAGCTGAACGCCGACGTCCATCCCTCCAACTCTTCCACCTCTTGTCAAGATTTAGGTCTCCCCACGGTTCCGGCCCAGTGTATTTGTCCGAACGGATCTCCCTCTACATCCCATCTCGAAGTTTAAGATCATCTCGGGAGGCCCTGCTCTCGACCCCGCCACTATCACAAGTGAGGTTGGCGGGGACGAGGAGCAGGGCCTTCTCGGTGGTGGCCCCTCACCTGTGGAACTCACTCCCCGGGGAGATTAGATCAGCGACTTCCCTTTTGGCGTTCAGGAAAAAATTGAAGACCTGGATGTGGGACCAAGCTTTTGGACATTCTGGCAGCTAAAGAAAAGATCTGACGATAAACAAGGACAGATGGAATGGAATGGATATACGGAACTCTGAACACTGAGCATGAGATTGTTTTGCTATTTCATTATGTATTGATGTTTTTAATTTGTTAACTGTTTGAATTGCTTTTCTGTATTGTTTGTTAATTGATTCAGGCATCGAATTGTGCCTTCGTCTGTAAGCCGCCCTGAGTCCCCCCTCCGGGTGAGAAGGGCGGGGTAGAAGTAATTGAAATAAATAAATAATTCCATGGTATCACCAGATTGCCAATCCCCGCCACCAGAAAACCCCTCAAAAGTGTCACTAGACGTTGGTTGAGTACACACATTCCGAATCTCCTGAACCTTGGTCCAATCCAGTGGTTCCTCTTCATCCCCACTACTCCCAGACCCATCAATTCCAGAAAAGCCCATGAAATCCTCTTCCTCTGTGGGAGCAGTAAGTATGTCTCGGATCTTCTTTCTCTGACTCTCCTCGTCTGACTCCTGCTCTGAAGTATTCCTCTTAATGCCTCTATTCCCATATGAATCTCCCTCCTCCTCCTCCTCACTCATTTCACTCTAGGAGAAACCTTCAAAGGATTCTTCATCAGTGGGTGACATAAGTATCTCCCGAATTCTCTTCCTTTGCTGCTCCTCATCTAACACCTGGGCCCTTCGTTTCACTCCTCTACCACTCCTACTACCAGTTGCAGCGTTGCCCACAGACTCTACTACAACACTGTTTGTTTGACTAGATTTCCTGTATTCCTCTTCAGTAAAAAAGTTAATTTGTCCATGTCCTTAATTTCATTTATCTTTTTAATTTCATTGATCCTTCTCAGGTACTTCCTTCTGCTTCCAAAGTTTCACATAGTTTTTTCTAGCGCAGTGGTGCTCAACCTGGGGTCCCCAGATGTTTTTGGCCTACAACTCCCAGAAACCCCAGCCAGTTTACCAGCTGTTAGGATTTCTGGGAGTTGAAGGCAAAAAACATCTGGGAACCCCAGGTTGAGAACCACTGTTCTAGCGGCTGTCGTCATATACATTAACAGAATATCTTCATTCAGTTCCAGTGTTATATCTCCGTATGTGATACCTAATAAGTAGTATTCTGGGTTTTTTGGGGTTTCTTTGGAAATTTCTTTTTAAAAAAATTGTTGGTATTCTTCATGAATCCATCTCCAATATTTCTGGGCATCCCTGCAAGTCCACCAAATATGGTAGAATATTTTTTAAAAAAAATAGTGAACAGAAATAATTGGAATAAAGTTGCAAGACTAAACCAGACCTGAAATCATGAGAAAAAATGTAAACCTTTCTGTTTTTATTAGCCTTCGTCTTCTTTCATGTTGCTTATCTTTCTTTTATTTAGTGCTTGGTTCTAATTTGTAGCACATTGTTTCTTGGCTTTAGAAGCTGAAATAATACTATCATTTTGATTACTATAATTTTGGCAACAAGATGTTGGTTGGCTCAGTTTCAGTAAAGCTAGAACAAACTGTAATGTCTTCCTTTGTGAAACAACTGATATTTTTGGAAACAGCTGTATTCGTGTTATTTTGCAGCTAAATAATTTTTAGAGCATACAGTTGATTTTATATTTAAAAATCATCACAAGTCTACCGTTGTGTGAAAAAAAATCTATACAACGATTTTACATAGAACAAAGACCACGGTGTTTTAAACAATATCATGTTTGAATATCAAGGCCTTCCTTTGTTAAGGTTATAATATGGCTCTAAGTAGTAGCTGCTGTACCTTGATAATAAGAACACATTTTGAATCATGCCAAAAACAACTAAGTGGCTCGGTTTTTAACAAAACAAGCTATTAATTTAGTCTAGGTCTCATAATGCAACCTCAGTTTAAGACACACAATCCAATATCTTGAATTTTGCTCCTAAATCTATATAAATAAAAATGTAATGTTCGTTTGTGGGATAACATAACTCAAAAACCGCTGGATGAAATGCCACCAAATTTGGCCACAAGACATCTACTATCCCAAGCAGTAACCATCACTAAAAAAATGATTTTGTCATTTCGGAGTTACAGTTGCTGGGATTTATAGTTCACCTACAATCAAAGAGCATTCTGAACTCCACCAACGATGGAATTGAACCAAACATGGCACACAGGACTCCCATGACCAACAGAAAACACTAGAAGGGTTTGGTGAACATTAACCTTGAGTTTGGGAGTTGTGGTTCACCTACATTCAGAGAGCACTGTGGACTCAAACAATGATGGATCTGGACCAAACTTGACACAAATACTCCATATGCCCAAATATGAACACAGATGGAGTTTGGGGAAAATAGACATTGACATTTGGGAGTTGTAGTTACTGGGATTTATAGTTCACCTACGCTCAAAGAGCATTCTGAACTCCACCAACGATGGAATTGAACCAAACATGGCACACAAGACTCCCATGACTAACAGAAAACACTAGAATGGCTTAAAATAAATTGACTTTAGGATTTTTATTTTATTTTGTCTGCAAGCTTTGTTTCCATTTTGGATGGCAACTTAAGATGCCCACAGCACCTTGGCACTGTTTTGACAATGTGGAATATGCTGCTGCTATCGCTGCTATGCCTATTAGATGAGTTTGGGACTGAAGTACAACGGATTTTTTTCCCATTGCAATAGCATTTAACATACACTGTGTGCCATATTTTCAATAGGAATAAATGACATGCAGTGACATATATTGTATGGAGATATCTGAGAAATAATGATTGATAGCTGCCAGTGATTTAAATGACTGAATATATGGCTGCCCCAGCCTTTCAACATAACCTGCTGCTTCATTTTCAAAGGTAAAGGTAGTCCCCTGACATTAAGTCCAGTCATGTCTGACCCTGGGGTGTGGTGCTCATCTCCATTTCTAAGCCGAAGAGCCAGCGTTGTCCATAGACACCTCCAAGGTCATGTGGCCGGCATGACTGCATGGAGCGCCGTTACCTTCCCGCCGGAGCGGTACCTATTGATCTACTCACATTTGCATGTTTTCGAACTGCTAGGTTGGCAGAAGCTAGGGCTGACAGCTGAAGCTCATGTCGCTCCCCGGAATCGAACCTGCGACCTTTCGATCAACAAGCTCAGCAGCTCAGTGCTTTAACCCACTGCGCCACCGGGGGTTCCTTTTCATAGTCCCATTCATATGGTTCATATGATGTAATGTGAGGATATTTATTTATTGTATTGTATTTGTACCCTGTCCTTCTCACCCCTGGAGGGGTATTCACAACAGGCAACCATTAGATGCCAACACATAAATTATAATATAAACAGTTACAGTTAAAACAACAGTTCAAATCAGTTATAAAACATTCATTTAAAAGCTCACCCAGTTCAGAATCATAGTCCAAAGTCAGTCCATTGCCGATCACATAAAATCACTCTCATTCTAGTTGCTGCACCTACTGAGAGCAGGGCCTCCCCAGATGATCTTAATCTCCTTGACGGTTCATAGAGGGAGATACGTTGAGACAGAACTCTCATTCTAGTTGCTGCACCTACTGAGAGTGGTGGGACCAAGAGAAGGGCCTCCCCGGATGATCTTAACCTCCTTGACGGTTCATAAAGGAAGATACGTTCAGACAGAACTCTCATTCTAGTTGCTGCACCTACTGAGAGTGGTGGGACCAAGAGCAGGCCTTCCCCGGATGATCTTAACCTCCTTGGCGGTTCATAGAGGGAGATACGTTCAGACAGAATTCTCATTCTAGTTGCTGCACCTACTGAGAGTGGTGGGACCAAGAGCAGGCCTCACCAGATGATCTTAACCTCCTTGAGAGTTCATAGAGGGAGACACGTTCAGACAGAACTCTTATTCTATTTGCTGCACCTATTGAGAGTGGTGGGACCAAGAGCAGGGCCTCCCCGGATGATTTTAACCTCCTTGATGGTTCATAGAGGAAGATACGTTCAGACAGAACTTATGAAAAGAGTGTGGGTGCTCCTCATGGATTTAGCTTTGCAATTGTGAGGTGCTTTCAATGTTTATGCCAGCAATAGAGTATGTGATGTCCGTGTTCAATACCTATCATTCCCTAATAAGTAATCAGAAATAATAAGTAATAAGTAATCAGATAATGAGAAACATATTTACTGGAAAGCTTGAAAATTAAGTTCTAGTAGAAATGTAGTTCATTTATTAGATGTTATGGGAGACGATACAGGCTGGACTGCTGTAGCAGATCCAGGGGTCAATTTTCTATACCTGTGACCATCTGGGAGGGCATTCTGCCAAAATAGTAGAAAATCAAAATCAAAAAATGAAGCAGCCAAAGGTTCACTTCTGGTTTTGATGCACTTTACCTATCTCTGAAATAGATGGAAGAATGGCCAACGCTAGTTTCTGATGTCTGTTTGTCTAAATATACAATCCTGATACATATTTAGATTATGCTAATTATAAATTATATGCTGATTATGCTCTAACATATAAATATGCCATAATATTTAGAATCATTTTAATTTCTGTTGCCCGGTTCTTATTAGCCCTAAGACCTATTTTTGTTATTACGTTGCACACACTATTCCCTTTTCAGAAGGCAGAGATAGGGTGGCAGTGGAATCTAAATATTTCTGAATAAATATTATTTTCCCATAGTTACAGTACTTGGCTTTAAAAGACATAACATGTCACATTGTCTCCCCTCATTCCAAGGGAAGAGACATAATAAGATCTATTGAATGCTACTCTGGGGGAACAATTTGTTTATGCTGAAGAAGGTGTTCCTTTGGAAGGAAATAACTTTGACAAGCCTCCATGATGTTAGGCTTATGTCCTGACTCCCTCGGCCATGGTGAAATGAGTAGGACAAAGTTGCCAAACCATAAGCCATACACTGGACTCCAAATAAATAGATGTATTAAAAGCAAGACACAACCGAATTGACAGATGATCTGAGGATAGTTTTCTATGTCAGTAGCATATAACAGGGAGAAAAGCCCAAATTGCTGAAGTAGATTCAAATAACTACCATTTTTTAAAAACAGCAAATTGGAATTTTTCTTAAAAAAAATTAAAATGAAGTCAGCATGGATTAGGAGTGGTGCAAGAAACTCATGACAATAGATTTAAGGGCAAATTCTCCCTTTCCATCAGGTCAAACATGCATGTCAAACTATCAGGAATCCCTGTGCCTCTGGCACTTCATTGGTTGCAAATAATAATAATAATAATAATAATTATTATTATTATTATTATTATTATTATTATTACTAGCTGTACCCTGCCACGCGTTGCTGTGGCCCATTGTGGAGAAATGGGAAAGAAAGAAAAGAGGAAGAGCTGGTTTCTAAGCTATCAATACACAACGGAAGTGGCAAAGTGTCAACCTAATACAGGCCCATTTCAGTCTCCTCGAGGTCAAAGGGTTCTATGGATGTGTGGAAGGACCCTGGGTTACCTGACTCCACACTGCCATATAACCCAGTTCAAAGATTTTATATAGGTATTGTTGTCATTATAGACATATAGATATTATTATAGGCATTTAGATATTATTATTATAGATACAAATATTATTATTAAAGCTATATAGGTATTAGTATTATAGATGTTATTTATTTATGAAATTCATATCAAAAGCATTGTATAAATTAGTATAAAACTGAGTAAAAATAGAAGGAGCATAGGGCTCAATATCTTTTGAGCAAAAACAGGCAACAGATGTATGGATATTATTACAGGCCTATAGATATTATTAGACATATAGATGTGATTATTTTTATTGTTATTTTTATAGATATTATATAGATGTATAGATATTATTATACTTTATATAGATATTATTATTATAGACATAAATATTATAGGCATATAGGTATTATTGTTATAAATGTACAGATATTTTTAACAGACAGATATTATAATTATAGACATATGGATATCATTATAGACCTGTAGATATTATTATAGGCATATGGACATTATTACAGACATATAGATATTATGATAGAAATGTAGATATTATTGTTAAAGACATATAGATATCATAGACATATATATTATTAGGGATTGATAGATATTATTATGATGGATATATAGATATTATTATTATTGTATATATATTATAGCCTAGGGTTGCTATAAAGTAAAAATGGATGGCCATCTTTTGGGAGTGTATTGATTCTGCCTTCCTGGACAGCCTTTGCTAACTCACAGAGCGTGCCTTTTTGTCCCTTCTTTGAATACTGGACTTCATTTCCCAGAATGCCTTCCCATAACTCAGTATGGGTGAGGTTTGTGGGCACACACACATACACACACAGAATCCCTGTGAGTTCCCAGCAGCCCAGCGGAGGCAGTGAGACAAGAAGGAAAGGAACACTCTCTCCCTCCCTCCCTCCCTCTCCCTCCCTCCCTCTCTCTCTCAATCCTTTGGGAAGAGAGAGGCAGGGGGTAAGCAGAGGGATAGACGGCCACCTTTCCCTCTCTTGTGCCGCGCCTCCCTCTCTCTCTCTTTCTCTCAATACATACAGGAGCGAGGGAGAGGGTTCTTTTAACACAGGCTCTATATAGGCATTTAGCCTTGTGGGGATAAGTTCTTTCCAGTTAATTATTGTTTATTTTTTTGAGTGGAGTACATAAATTGGGTTGTTAGGTGTATTGTGTCCAAATTTGGTGTCAATTCCCCCAGTGGTTTTTGAGTTCTGATGGTAGCACAAACGAACATTACATTTTTATTTATATAGATTATTATTATTATTTGAAACACAAGATGAGCCCGCAGCAGACACTGTGCTGGCTGTTGTATTGGATCACACGTTGGACACTTTCTAAGTGTCTAGGAGTGTGAGATGTATCGACGAATAACGCGTGCAGATCCCAATAGGGTGGCCTTTTGCAGCTGGCAGATGGTAACCTTATCAGCGCCAATTGTGTTTAAGTGCAGATCAGGGCCTTTAAGCACTGCACCCAGTGTGCTGATGTCCACTGGGACCACCTTGATTGGTTTGTGCCAGAGTCTTTGCAGTTCAATCTTTAAATCCTCATATCATGTCAGCTTTTCCAGTTGTTTCTCTTCAATCCTGCTGTCGCCTGGGATTGCAACATCCACGATCTATATTCTGTTTTTTAACACGATCGTGAGGTCAGGAGTATTGTGCTCCAAAGCTCTGTCTGTCTGAATTTGGAAGTCCCAGAGGAGTTTGACGTGTTCATTCTCTGTAACCTTTTCAGTCTTGTGATCCCACCAGTTCTTTGTCGCAGACAGATGGTATTTGTGGCACAAGTTCCAATGAATCATCTGAGCAACGGTGTTATGCCTCTGCTTGTAGTCTGTCTGTGCAATCTTCTTGCAGCAGCTGAGGATGTGGTCTATTGTTTCATCTGCTTCCTTATTTATTTGTTGTGTCAGATCAACCAGTCAATTATATTACATTTCTAACAGAACAAAGCAAACAAACAGATAAAATACAAATTTTGCAAACTTGGTAGCTGATTAAATGTCCTTTGACCAGTATCTGGCCACTTGGAGTGCCTCTGGTGTTGCAGCAAGAAGGTCCTCCATTGTGCATGTGGCAAGGCTCAGGTTGCATTGCAGCAGGTGGTCAGTGGTTTCCTCCTCTCCACAC
Organism: Anolis sagrei ordinatus; assembly: GCF_025583915.1. Taxonomy (NCBI): domain Eukaryota; kingdom Metazoa; phylum Chordata; class Lepidosauria; order Squamata; family Anolidae; genus Anolis; species Anolis sagrei. Next base: position 105,861,376 of record NW_026847549.1, read on the forward strand.
TCGCATATCGAGGATTCCACTTTGTAGCCCCATTTCTGAAGGTTGGCTCTGCTTCCTTGCACCATCTACATTTGGGATCTGTCGTCGACTTTTCAATTCTGGCTTTGATGGCATTGGTTCTAATGGCTTGTTCTTGGGCAGCCAGAATCAGGCCCCCCGTCTCCTTTTTCAAAGTCCCATTTGTAAGCCACGTCCATGTTTTTTCTTTGTCAATTTGGCTCTCATTTTTTCCCAGGAACTGACCATGGAGAGCCTTCTTTCGCCAGTTTTCTCTTCTGCTCTGCATTGTGTTTTAACAGTATTCACTCTTTGTCTTTTGCACTTGAAGCAGTTTACTACTATTGACTGCCCTCAATGTTGGTTCTCGACTGCAGGCCTGTAGCTGGGGCCGGGGGGGGGGGGGGGTGGTTAGGGGTTCAACCCCCCCCCCCAAATATTTCAGGTTAAAAAAAAACCTGGTTTACTCATGAATTTTAACTGGTTAACCAAATCCCCATGCAAAGTCTATGAGATGCAAAAAATTAAGAGTCCCTCCAGACTCTTGAGATAGTGCAAGCACTATCTCAAGCAAATATTGACATTTTTTTCACACTGTCATTACTTGCAGCAATAGCCAATGTAGTGAAGCAACCAAGTTGGGGGGGGGGAGGTGTTAAAAGCTCTCATTAAGGAGGCCAGACTTGATGGAGGTGGTTGACAGGGGCGGGGCTGCAGGCTATTGAAGGCTGCTCTGCTCCCTGCTGTGCTCTTTGTTCAGCGTGACCCTAACCCCCCCCCCTGAAAATTTCACCCCCCCCCCCGAAATTTTCAACCCTCCCCGAAATTTTTCCTGGCTACGGCCCTGCTCAACTGCCTTTCACATAATCTGCCAGTGCATGTTTCTCTTCTTCTACCATTTGTTTCACTTCTAGAAGCCCTCTGCCTCCTGATTTTCTGGGCAGGTAAAGTCTGTCGACATCACTACTTGGGTGTAATGAGTAGTGGATTGTCATCAGTTTTCTTGTTTTTCTGTCCAGATCATCCAGCTCTGCTTGTGCTCAGTTCACAATTCCAGCAGTCTTTAAAGGCAACCCCACGTAGCGTGAGTTGCAGTAGTCTACTCAGGATGTAACCAGAAGTAAACTGTAAAGCAGAAGAAAAGGGGGAAGCATCAGCACCTAGTATCATAAAACTAGGGGCCATCCAATCCAAACCCTTTCCATTTGCCATTAATTTATGTGCTGCCATTCCCCCAAAGACAGGGGCTGGATCTACACTGCTCTATATCCCAGGATCTAATCCCAGATTATCTGCTTTGAACTGGATTATATGAGACTCCACTGTCATATAATCTGGGATAAGAAGATAAACTGGGATCAGATCCTGGGATAGGTTCAGTGGGTACGTAGGTGACTGTGGTGTCCTATTCTTGACCTGCATGTTCTCCTGCAATGACGGCATCGGTTTCCAGACGGAAGGCGGTCCCAGTCTGGGTTGGCTTGACGTGCTTTCCTCTTGGCACGTTTCCCTCTTTCACCCTCCATTCGTGCCTCTTCAAATTCTACAGCACTGCTGGTCACAGCTGACCTCCAGCTAGAGCACTCAAGGGCCAGAGCTTTCCAATTCTCTGTGTCTATGCCACAGTTTTTAAAATCCTGGGATATAGGGTAGTACAGAAAGGCCTTGGACTCAAGGCAGCCTACTGATAGAAAAGATTACAATTAAACATGTAGAAAAGGTAAACAGTAAAGCCAAATTAAACTATTAACCATAATAAAAAATACTTTTTTTCCTAGAGACACTCAATTTTTTTTAAATCCTCTTTGAAAAAAGTTATCTGCCAATGATAGGGCATGAAAGGAGGTCTTCTAGCCTTCCTAGGAGAATGCGCCAAAGTACTGAAAAGTTAAGATCTATGCAACAGGTACTTTGAAGTACTTTGGCCACATCATGAGGAGACAGGAAAGACTAGAGAAGACAATTATGCTGGGGAAATTGGAAGGTAAAAGGAAGAGGGGCCGACCAAGGGCAAGATGGATGGATGGCATCCTTGAAGTGACTGGACTGACCTTGAAGGAGCTGGGGGTGGTGACGACCGACAGGGAGCTCTGGCGTGGGCAACAAATGCAACAGGTCCCTAGGAAAAAAACGCAGATGTGTACTTTTATTTTCAAAGTATGCAATTTCTGCTTGACATTCATTGACATTCACTAGATGGAGCTCTAAGGTTCCAGGTTACCTTCCATTGGGATTTATACAAATGTGTTGCTACTAGTTATTTACAGAGAAGCATCTCATCAATAAACCTAAAACTTTTCTTAAAGAGAAGCGAAAAAAGCATGAAATAAAGGAGATTTAAAGGAGACACACAATCATTTGAGAAAACTGTCTTGACGCTATCCAAGGTAATGGAAAGAGACATAAGAGGAGGGACATTTCATTTCATGCAAGACATACATTACAAACCTGAGGGAAACTATATGTGTTAATTTTTGTTATTATTGAAGAAATAACAAAAGGAACACTTATTATGAAACATCCACATATTGTGCTAATAAGCTGTTGCACATGGTTTGTTTGGAGTGGACTTTAAATGATTTTAGTGTATATGTAACCTCTCTTCTCATTGTTTCTCTCTTTAGATTGTTTCACCTAAATAATAATAATAATGATGATGATGATGATGATGATGATGATGATGATGAAAACAGCCACAGAGTGATCTTGTCTGCTGTGGACTCATCTTGTTGTGTTTTTATTTATTTATTTATTTATTTATTTCCCACCCATTTTCCCTGAGGGAACTACCTAGAATACTACAAAGCATATTTGGTGGTGGGGAAACCCCGGGGGGGGGGGGGGGACCACATTCTGGAGGGACTTGAAGATCTGACAGTGAGTAATCAACCTCAAGCATATGGATTTATAGTAGCAAGCTCTTTTTCTCAACCTGGGGGTTGGGACCCCTGAGGGGGTCGCGAGGGGGTGTCAGAGGGGTCGCCGAAGACCATAAGAAAACACAGTATTTTCCGATGGTTATGGGGATTCCATGTGGGAAGTTTGAGCCAATTCTATTGTTGATGGAGTTCAGAATGTTCTTTGATTGTAATGAACTATAAATCCCAGCAACTACAACTCCCAAATGTCAAGATCTATTTTCCCCAGACTCCACCAGTGTTCATATTTGGGCATATTGAGTATTTGTGCCAAGTTTGGTCCAGATCCACCATTGCATGAGTCCACAGTGCTCTTTGGATATAGGTGAACTACAACTCCCAAACTCAAGGTCAATGCCCATCAAACCCTTCCAGTGTTCTCTATTGGTCATGGGAGCCAAGTTTGGTTCAAATCCATCGCTGGTGGAGTTCAGAATGCTCTTTGATTGTAGACGAACTATAAATCCCAGCAACTACAACTCCCAAATTACAAAATCAATCCTCCCCCAACCCCACTAGCATTCAAATTTGGGTGTATTGGGTATTTGTGCCCAGTTTGGTCCAGTGAATGAAAATGCATCCTGCATATCAGATATTTACATTGTGATTTATAACAGTAGTAAAATGACTATTATGAAGTAGCAACAGAAACAATATTATGGTTGGGGGTCACCACAACATGAGGGACTATATTAAGGGGTCACAGCATTAGGAAGGTTGAGAACCACTGACTTATAGGAACGACTGTGTTTTATCTTAATGCTCATAATTTTATTGTTAATTTTTATATTTGACTGTGCTCTGTTTTGAGTTTTATATTTACTGATGTGTTATTAATGTTTATCCCGATTTCTGTATTTTATTATATTACACTTATTGCATTATTTATGTTGTAAGACACCCCGAGTTCTCTGGGTAGAGGGGACGAGATATAAATAAACTTTATTATTTTACTGACATAAAAGCACAGTATGTCACAGCAAACGAGATCTATATGCTGGATTTATTATTATTATTATTATTGTTATTATTATTATTATTATTATTATTATTATTATTATTATTATCTCCCTCTGTCAGTTCCAGCTCCTCATGCGGGGACATGAGAGAAGCCTCCCACAAGGATGATAAAACATCAAATCATCCAGGCATCCCCTGGGCAGCGTCCTTGCAGACAGCCAATTCTCTCACACCAGAAGCGACTTGCAGTTTCTCAGGTTGTTCCTGACACAACAAAAAAAAATATTATTATTAGATACATAACAAGATTAGTACACAGCAAATAAGATCACTATGCTGGCTGTTCCAGTGTGCCTTCCCTGAATAAAGGAAACAATTCCCTGCAAAATGTCCTCAAATGCACTTTAACTACCCGTTCGGTTGCGCTCCCTTCATTTCTTTTAAAAATCTCCTACCAGATACATCCTACCTCTGTTCATGGCACAGGTAGTTTTTTTAAAAAAATATGTATGCTACTTTGAGTTGCCTTGTAGAAAGAAAAGCAGAGTATAAATACACCTAATCTATATAAATAAAAATGTAATGTTCGTTTGTGGGATTAACAGAACTCAAAAACCACTGGACAAATTGACACCAAATTTTGACACAAGACACTTAACAACCCAATGTATGTTCTTCACTCAAAAAAATGATTTTGTCATTTGGGAGTTGTAGTTGCTGGGATTTATAGTTCACCAACAATCAAAGACTTGAGACGCTAATGAGATGTTATATTGATGTTTAACTGTTTTTATGTAATTGTTTTATTTGTTTTTTAACTGTTTTTATGATGTCAAGCATTGCATTTTTGCTACTGTTAACTGCTTTGAGTCACCCGAAGGCTGAGAAAAGCGGTATATAAATGAAATAATAAATAAATAATTAATAAAGAGCATTCTGAACCCCACCAATGATGGAATTGAACCAAACTTGGCACACAGTTCTCCCATGACCAACAAAATACTAGAAGGGTTTGGTGGGCAGTGTCCTTTGGTTTTGGAGTTGTGGTTCACCTACATCCAGAGAGCACTGTGGACTCAAACAAGGATTGATCTGGATCAAACTCTACACGAATACTCAATATGCCCAAATGTGAACACTGGTGGAGTTTGGGGAAAATAG
>NW_026847549.1:105873776-105904720 GCF_025583915.1 Anolis sagrei ordinatus
TTATCTTATCTGTATAAGTGGATTATTGGTGTTTAACTTGTCTACCAAGGAACCCATTCATATTGTATTGAAAATAGAATCTTGACATCTGGGAGTTATAGTTGCAGGGATTGGTAGTTCACCTACAATCAAAGAGCATTCCAAACTCCAACAATGAGAGAATTGGGCCAGACCTCCCACACAGAACCCCCATGACCATCAGAGTGGGCCACAGCAACGCATGGCAGGGGATGGCTAGTCTATATAAATAAAAATGTAATGTTCGTTTGTGGTATTCACAGAACTCAAAAACCACTGGACGAATTGACCCCAAATTTGGACACAAGACACCTAACAACCCAATGTATGTCCTTGATTTTGTCATTTGGGAGTTGTAGTTGCTGGGATTTATAGTTCACCTACAATCAAAGAGCATTCTGAACCGCACCAATGATGGAATTGGACCAAACTTGGCACACAGTTCTCCCATGACCAACAGAAAATACTGGAAGTGTGTCGTTTAGTTTTGGAGTTGTAGTTCACTCCAAATGAGAACACTGGTGGAGTTTGGGGAAAATAGAATCTTGACATTTGGGAGTTGTAGTTGCTGGGATTTATAGTTCACCTACAATCACAGAGCATTCTGAACCCCACCAATGATAGAATTGGGCCAAACCTCCCACACAGAACCCCCATGTGGGCCACAGCAACGCGTGGCAGGGGACGGCTAGTCTATATAAATAAAAATGTAATGTTCGTTTGTGGGATTAACATAACTCAAAAACTACTGGACAAATTGCCGCCAAATTTGGTCACAAGACACCTACTAACCCAAGGAGTGAAATACTGATTTTGTCATTTGCGGCTTGTAGTTGCTGGGATTTAGGGAACTTGGCACGAATATTCCATATGCCCACAGATAGCGTTTGGGGGAAATAGACCTTGAAAATTAGAAGTTATAGTTACTGGAATTTATAGTTCACCTATAATCAAAGAGAATTCTGAACTCCACCAACAATGGAATTGAACCAAACAGAACTCCCATGACCAACAGAAAATAATGAAAGGGTTTGGTAGGCATTGATTTTGAATTTTGAAATTGTAGTTCACCTCCATCCAGAGAACACTGTGGACTCAAACAATGATGGATCTGGACCAAACACTGACAAAGAAACAGCAAGATACACTGTTTACCCACAAGCATAAAAAAGGATATATATAAGAAACCAACACTTTCTCATTACTTTATTTTCCAGATCAACAGACTGGTCCACAGCAGCGCGTGGCAGGGGACAGCTAGTAAACATAATCTATATAGGTTCTTGTGGGTTTTTTCGGGCTATAGAGCCATGTTCTAGAGGCATTTCTCCTGACGTTTCGCCTGCATCTATGGCAAGCATCCTCAGAGGTTGAGGTCTGTTGGAAGTAGGAAAAATGGGCTTATATATCTGTGGAATGGCTGGGGTGGGGCAAGGAGCTCTTCCCTGCTGCAGTTAGGTGTGAATGTTTCTGTTAGGTTGGTTCAACGGGACAGCAAAACTCCACAACCCCCCAACGAAACTTAACCAAAATTCCCATGCCCATAACACAACCCACAAGGTACAAACATATCTACTCAAAATGAAAAACAACACAACAACACACTCACAAAACGGCAAAACAACAAAACTCAAAAAAACCCCAACGAAACTTAACCAAAATTCCCATGCCCATAACACAACCCACAAGGTACAAACATATCTACTCAAAATGAAAAACAACACAACAACACACTCACAAAACGGCAAAACAACTGAGCATGCGCATTGGCGCCCAGCCGCAAGTTCCCTGGCACGCGCACACAGCCTTCCGGCCAACGTTCCCTCTGCGGAAGCCATGCCCCATGGGGAGGGAATGAAGGAAAGAGAGAAGGGTGAAACCCAGTAGTGAAAGAAGGAAAGAAAGAAAGAGGTAGAGAAGGAAGAAAGGAGAGAAAGGGGGAGGAAAAGGGGGAAGGAATAAGTAGGTACCTCTCTTTCATAATAGTCCAGATATCTACCACAACTTTGATAAGTTTTACTATAGGCCACAGCAACGCGTGGCAGGGCACAGCTAGTAATCTATATAAATAAAAATGTAATGTTCGTTTGTGGGATTGACATTACTCAAAAACTACTGAATGAATTGACACCAAATTTGGACACAAGACACCTAACAACCCAATGTATGTCCTTCACTCATAAAAACACTGAAAAACACAGCAGAAGGGACTTAGAAGCCCCCAAAAGCTAAATGACAAAAAGCTAAATGACAATACAAAAAAAGGAAGAGAAGAGGGAAGGGGAGAAAAAAAGAAAGAAAAAGAAAGGAAAAGAGGAAGGAGGAAAGAAAGAGAGGGAAAGAAAGAAGGGAAGGGAGAAGGAATCATGGAAGCAAAGAGAGGAAGGAAGGAAAGAGGTAGGGAAGGAAGAAAAGAGAGAGGGAAAGAAAAAAGGAAAGGGGAAAGGAAGAAAGAGAGAAAGAAGAGGCAAAGAAAGAAAAAAGGGAGAGAAAGAGGGAGGGAAAGGAAGGAAGGAAGGAGAGAAGGAAAGGAAAAGGAAAGAAGGAAGGAAAGAGGGAGCAAAGGAAGGGGGGAAGATGTAGAGAAAGAGGGATGGAAAGAAAGAAGGAAGAAAAGAGACAGGAAAAGAGAAAGAAAAGGGGGGAAGGAAGGAAAGAGATAGAGAAGAAAGGAAGAAGAGAAGGAAAGAAGGGAAGGAAGGAAGGAAAGAGGGAGGGAAGGAAGGAGGGAACGAAGGAAAGAAAGAGGGAAGGTTGGCCACAGCAAAGCATGGCGGGTACAGCTAGTAATAATAATAATAATAATAATAATAATTATTATTATTATTATTATTATTATTATTTGAGGAACCCAGCATTGTAATCTTCTCTTCCGCAACCCAACAAGAACCCTGTCACTTGACATTGCAGGAAATTAAAATGCCCAAGGGCTGGGGGGCAGGGGTGGAGGTGGTTCTTTTAACTGTTCAAACGTTATGGAAATCTAGTGGCTGGTCTTAATGGTAATGACCTGAAGCAAGTGGAAAAGGCAGGACTAAGGGTTAGATGAGGCTGAAGGGAAAGTACGGAGGGGGAGAGACACATTCAAAAAGTTTCCTTTTAGTCTGTGCCCAGGAAGGAGGAGGGGGTCTCCCTCTTGCTGGTTGTCAAGGAGACCTGCTGTGGGGTTTGCTGGACTGTGGGGCTTCAAAGCTGCCTGCCTTCAGCTCCAGAGGAGCCATTTCTTTGCAAATCAGGCAGTCACTGAAACCCTTGAGAGGGGGAGAACAGGCCCCTGGAGCTCAGAAAGGCCGAGGGCTCCATCCTCAAGGAAGTGAGTCCAGGGAATATGAGAAACATATGCCCAGGAGAGGAAGCCTGGCACACCTGAGAACCAAGGGGCAGCAGAGGAAGCCAAGTGTGGGGGAAACAAAATGCAGAGAAAGTGCTATGCATTGTCGAAGGCTTTCATGGCCGGAATCACTGGGTTGTTGTAGGTTTTTTCGGGCTATATGGCCATGTTCTAGAGGCATTCTCTCCTGACGTTTCACCTGCATCTATGGCAAGCATCCTCAGAGGTAGTGAGGTCTGTTGGAACTAGGAAAAAGGATTTATATATCTGTGGAATGACCAGGGTGGGACAAAGGACTCTTGTCTGCTGGAGCTAGGTGTGAATGTTTCAACTGACCACCTTGATTAGCATTTGATGGCCTGGCAGTGCCTGGGGCAATATTTTGTTGAGAGGTGATTAGATGTCCCTGATGTCAGAGGCGGAGTTTGTTTTTCTCAGTCTGAGTGAAAGAAGGTCTACCCTAGCAAACCTTTTGTATCGTTATCCCAATACCCCCATGCATATGGGATATATTGAGCATGGTGATCAGATCATGATATGAATAAACATAACAGTTTAAATAATGTACCAGTAAGGCCTTCTCTCAGACCACCATGAGAATTTCGGGGGGGGGGGCGAAGCCCTCCAAGCCACAAACAGAGAATTTGAGGGGGGGGGCTGAAGCCCCTCAAGCCCCCCCCCCCCTTCCCGGCTACATGCTTGTTTTGTTGAGAGGTGATTAGATGTCCCAATTGTGATTAGATGTGACCCAATTGTTGATCTGGTTTACGGATGACTACGACATCTAGAAAAGGCAGTCTTCCTTCATTTTCTTTTTCCATTGTGAATTGGATTTTTGGGTGGATGCTGTTAAGATGGTCCAGGAACCTGTTGAGTTCTTTTTCTCCATGGCTCCAAATGGTGAAGGTGTGGAAAAAGAAAATGAAGAAAAACTGCCTTTTCTAGATGTCCTAGTCATCCGCAAACCAGATCAACAATTGGGTCACACCGTTTACAGAAACCCCACACACAGAGAGATCGATATCTACATAAAAACTACACAGAGAAGCCATTGAAATCCACAAGCATGTGAACAATTTCAACAGAAAGAGACAACCATGAAAATGAACAAATAGGGCCAGAGCTTTCCAGTTCTCAGTGTCTATGCCAGAGTTTTTATTTTATTTATTTACTTTATTTATATACCGCTTTTCTCAGCCCTCAGGCGACTCAAAGCGGTGAACTACATCAATACAAAACATCACCAGACAAGTATAGGGCAATTAAAAACAATTGTAACATAAATCATTAAACATCCGTATAACAATCATTAGCGCCTCAACAGTAAAATCAGAATCCAGTCTCATCATTCATTATTCCGTATTCTTATGTTCAATTTTGGCTTTGAGCCCATCTTTAAATCTCTTTTCCTGTCCACCAACATTCCATTTTCCGTTCTTGAGTTCGGAGTAGAGCAACTGCTTTGGGAGACGGTGGTCGGGCATCCAGACAATGTGGCTGGTCCAGTGGAGTTGATGGTGGAGGACCATTGCTTCAATGCTGGTGGTCTTTGCTTCTTCCAGCATGCTGATGTTTGTCCGCCTGTCTTCCCAAGAGATTTGCAGGATTTTCCAGAGGCAGCGCTGATGGAATCATTCCAGGAGTTACATGTGACGTCTGTAGACAGTCCACGTTTCGCAGGCATATAGCAGGGTTGGGAGGACAATAGCTTTATAAACAAGCATCTTGGTATCCCTATGGTTGTCCTGATCCTCACACACTCTCTGCTTCATTCGGAAAAATACTGCACTCACAGAACTCAGGCAGTGTTGTATTTTGGTGTCAATATTGACTTTGGTGGAGAGGTGGCTGCCAAGGTAGCGGAAATGGTCAACATTTTCTAATATTACACCATTAAGCTGTATCTCTGGCATTGGAGAGGGATTGTCTGGTGACTGCTGAAAGAGCACTTCGGTTTTCTCGATGTTCAATGACAGGCCGAGCTTCTCGTATGCTTCTGCAAAGGTGTTTACAGTGGCTTGTAGATCTTCTTCTGAATGTGCACAGACAACATTGTCATCAGCATACTGAAGTTCTATAACAGATGTTGTTGTAACCTTGGTTTTGGCTTTCAGTCTGCTGAGGTTAAATAGCTTGACATCTGTTACCAACATTGCTGTGGAGTTCGAAGGAGCACAAATGGAGCGTGAAAGGAAGAAATGTGTTTAGAGGAAGGTGCATCAAGCCAACCTTTGTTGGGACTGCTTTCCATCTGAAAATCTATGTCCTCACCGTAAAGAACTTGTGGAGCAAGAATACATCTCTACTGTCACCTACAGACCCACCACCAAGACCCTACATTTGGAAGGCAATCATACTTGGTCGCAAGTGACAGCCTATAAGAAGTAATCTCCAGCTCTTATATCAGTGTTTCTCAACCTTCCTAATGCTGCAACCCTTTAATACAGTTCTTCATGTTGTGGTGACCCCCAACCATAACATTATTTTTGTTTCTACCTCACAAGTGTAATTTTGCTACTGTTCTGAATTGTAAAGTATATTTATGATATGCAGGACATGTTTTCATTCACTCGACCAAATTTTGCACTGACACCCAATACTCCCAAATTTGAATACTGGTGGAGTTGTCGGGTTGGGGGGGGGAGTGTTATTGTATCATTTGGGAGTTGTGGTTGCTGGGATTTATAGTTAACCTACAATCAATGAGCATTCTGAACTCCACCAATGATGGAATTGAACCAAACTTGGTACATAGAACTATATGTAAACACATATATACACAAATATATACACACCCAATGCATATATACATAAATATATACATATACATATATATATAGACTGGGCCACAGCAATGCGTGGCAGGGGGCCGCTAGTCTATATAAATAAAAATGTAATGTTCGTTTGTGGGATTAACATAACTCAAAAACCACTGGACAAATGGCCGCCAAATTTGGCCACAAGACACCTACTAACCCAAGGAGTGAGCATCACTCAAAAAAATTGATTTTGTCACTTGGGAGTTGTAGTTGCTGGGATTTATAGTTCACCTGCAATTAAAGAGTATTCTGAACTCCACCAATGATGGATGTGCCGTCCACCCAGACGCTATAAAAAATAAAACTGTGAGGTGCTTCTTTCTATGTCTGAGCGAACTGCGGGTGTCTTTCTTGAGAAGCTTGAGATACTCAGCAACTGAGGCTATTACTGGTTTTAAACATCAAAAAAGGATATTTATTTATACAAAGTCCTGGCAGACTTGGCACAGTTAATCAAAGTTACAAACAGTCAATTGGTAAAGGGATTCTTGAATCCCTTACCCTAACCCTGAGCTCCAATGGTCAGAAAAAAGCAGGGTTTTTCCCTATCTATTGCTCAAAGTTAGCTTTGGAGGCAAGTGCTCAATACTATCTATCTAACTCAATAGTTCTTTCTCAATAAACTCAATACTCAATACTTTCTCAATAGTTTTTCTATTTATCTATAATTTATATAGCTCAATACACAATATACTATCTATATTAACTTAATATAGCTTAATATACAATACACAATATATAATGTATAGCTTAATACTCAATATATAATGTATATTAACTTAATGTATAGTTTTTGCAATGGTTTTCCCAGAGCTACCTGCCTAACCATCAGCACATCTGAAGTTTTTCCTCTAAAGCTGAAAGGGCAGGGGAGATTCCAAAATGGAGATCTCTTCCCTGGGAGAAAAGGCGGTCTCTGAGACTCTGATAGCTGCAGCAGCCCTGGGAGAAAATGCAAGAGGGAGCAACCTCAAGCAACTGTAAAGTAAGGCAAATCAGGCTCCTGGGAGACGGAACAATGGAATTGAACCAAACTTAGTACACAGAACTCCCATGACCAACAGAAAATTCTGGAAGGATTTTGTGGGCATTGAGCTTAAGTTTGGGAGTTGTAGTTCACCTACATCCAGAGAGCACTGTAGATTCAAACAATCATGGATCTGGACCAGACTTCACACGGATACTCAATGTGCCCAAATGTGAACACTGGTGGTGTTAGGGGAAAATAGACCTTGACATTTGAAAGTTGTAGTTGCTGGGATTTATAGTTCACCTACAACCAAAGAGCATTCAGAACCCTACCAATGATAGAATTGAGCCAAACTTCCCACGCAGTACTCCCTTTACCAACAGAAAATACTGTGTTTTCTGAGGTCTTTCACGACCTCTCTAACATCCCTTCGCAACCCCCCAGGTTGTCCTTCATGTAAGAAACTTTGAATCAGGACAAAGAAACTTTGAATCATAACAAAAATACTGTGGTTTGATGATGCGAATTTGGTTTCACCACACTATTACACTATGTAACAAAATGTTAAACATTTTCTGTTCCTGGTTTCAAAGTATCATTTCCTGTTTAATTGTGTGACACTTACTTTGAAAATAGTTGTTATACTCCAGAAACTTGATTTTTGTGGCTGCCACAAACTATGTTGAATTGGTTGAGACTCTTATAAGATACTAGCTGTCCCCTGCCACGCGTTGCTGTGGCCCAGTCTGTTGCAATGGTCTGTTGCAATAATACAAGTGGCCCAGACTTGTATTATTATATAGTAGATTTATCATAAACTTCTGGTATTTTGTGTGACCATAGTGCTCACCAGATCAGGTCATGGGGAACCCGATCAATTGCTTTTTTGAGGCCAAGGAATGCAAAGTGCAGTGGGTACTTCTTTCCCCAATGTTTTGCCCTAAGTAACCAGACAGCGTGTGTTGCATCAGTTGCAATGGCCCCTTTTACACTGTCACATAAAATCTGAATTAACTGTTTAGCCCAGTGGGTCAAAGTGCTGAGCTGCTGAACTCGCTGATCGAAAGGTCGCAGGTTCGAATCCGAGGAGCGGGGTGAGCTCCCGCTGTTAGCCCCAGCTTCTGCCAACCTGGCAGTTTGAAAACATGCAATTGTGGTTGATCAATAGGTACTGCTCTGGCGGGAAGGTAACGGTTTTCCATGCAGTCATGCCAGCCACATGACCTTGGAGGTCTCTATGGACAACGCCGGCTCTTCGGCTTAGAAATGGAGATGAGCACCAACCCCCAGAGTCGGGCATGATTGGACTTAATGTCAGGGGAAAACCTTTACCTTTACCTTTTACTATGGCAGGCTAAACTCATATAATGCAGTTCAAAGCAGATAATATGGATTTTCTGCTTTGATCATTTTGGATTATATGGCTGTTAAGTGACTAAACTCAAAGGGTTCCTTTTCATCCCGGAAAGAAGTGACAAGTGGAGTGTCGCAGGCTTCGATCCTGGGCCCATTACTGTTTAACATCTTTACTAATGACTTAGATGAAGGTTTAGAGGACATGTTTACCAAGTTTGCAGAGTATTAGGAGAGATAGCTAATACTCCAGAGAACCTGATCAGAATTCAATATGACCTTAACAGATTAGAGAGCTGGGCCAAAAATAACAAAATGAACTTAAACAAGGATAAGTGCAAGATACTACACTCAGGCAGAAAAAATGAAATGCAAAGGTACTGAATGGTTAATGCCTGGCTTGACAACAGTCCATGTGAAAAAGATTTTGGAGTCTTCATGGACAACAAGTTGAACATGATCCAACAGTGTGATGCAGCAGCTAAAAAGACAGTGGAATTTTGCATCCAAAGGAGTCTAGTGTCTAGATCAAGCATCCTCAAACTGCAGCCCTCCAGCAGTTTGGGCCTTCAACTCCCAGAATTCCTGACAATTGAACAAGCTCATTCGGGCTTCTGGAAGTTGGAGGCCCTAATACCTGGAGGTCTGCAATTTGAGGATGCATGGTCTAGATTGAGGGAAATCATGGTGTCCCTCTATTCTGCTTTGGTCACACCTCACCTGGAATACTGTTTCCAATTCTGGGCACCAGTTTGGAAGAGATATTGGCAAACTGGAATGCACCCAGAGGAGGACAGCTAAAATGATAGAAGGTCTGGAGGCCATGAATCCCTATGAGGAGTGTCTTAAAGAGATGGGTATGTTTAGCCTGCAGAAGAGAAGGTTGAGAGAAGACATGGTAGCCATGTATAAATATGTGAAAGGGTATCATAAGGAAGAGGGAGCAGGCTTGTTTTCTGCTGCCCTTGAAATTAGGACTCGGACAATGGGTTGAAATACCCAGGAAAGGAGATTCCACCTGAACCTTAGGAAGAATGCCCTCACCGTAGGAGGTGTTCAACAGTGGAAGTCTCTGCCTCGTTGTGTAGTGGAAGCCCCTTTCTTGGAAATGTTTAAATAGTGGCTGGATGACCATCTGTCAGGGGTGATTTGATTGTGCTTTTCCTGAATGGCAGGGGTTGGACTCGATGGCCCATGTGGGTCTTTCAACTCAATTATTCTATTACTTTCTATGAGAGCTGTTCCCCAGTGGAACTTTCTGCTTCGAAGGGTGGTGGATGCGCTTTGCTTGGAAGCTTTTAAACAGAGGCTGAATGGGCTGTTGTAGGTTTTTCAGGCTGTATGGCCATGTTCTAGAAGCCTTCTCTCCTGACATGTTGCCTGCATCTATGGCAGGCATCCTCGGAGATTTTGAGGTCTGTTGGAAATTAGGAAAATTGGGTTTATATATCCGTGGAAAGTCCAGGGTGGGAGAAAGAACTCTTGTCTGTTGGAGCTAGGTGTGAATAACAGAACTGGCTACATTGATCAGCATCTGATGGCCTGGCTGTTTTTAGGTGTAGCTTGTTTACTGCCTGGGGGAATCCTTTGTTGAAAAGTGATTAGCTGTCCCTGATTGTTTCTAGTCTGGAGTTCCCCTGTGTTTGAGTGTTGTTCTTTATTTGCTGTTGTGCAGGTACAGCTGCACCAGGAGCTCCAATTTTGTTTGCTTTGCATTTAATGTTTGTTGTAGTCCTAAGTTTCAGGGACTCTGCAGATAGGTGGCTTCTTTTGGCTGCAATCATAGGGCAAGCCACCTGTCAATTATAGTTAGGTTCCCTGGTCCGCCCCCTTTTTGGGTTTTTGGAGGGAATAGGAGTCTTTTTTGGGTCAGTCCACACAGAGAAGCTTTCCATGCAGGACATAATACCAAGAGCTCCTGTAGAAAGCTTCATCTTCTACAGCTTGGCTGGGGAGAAAGATCCCATAGCTTGGCTGAGGATTATACAGTCTTACAGCTCCTTCGCTGAGGGACTTCAGTCAGCCATCACTGAAGCCTGAATTCCTTCTTTTTTCCCTGGAAGTCTACAAAGCTCTGCTTGGTAAGGGTCACTCACGGAAGCCAGAAGCAGTTCGTACCGGGTGCAGGGGCTCCACGCCAACAGAGGCAAAGACAGACTGCCCAGATTAGAAGTTAAGGATTTCCCCATTAGTTACAGTTATGAAGTTAGTGCCTGTTCCCTGTGGACAAGATTGAGAGAGAGCCAATAGACTGTTAAGAAAGCCTTAAAGCACCTGTTTGTTTTCATTAATAAAGAACTTTGTTGAACCTTTAAGCAATCTAAAGACTCTGTTTTAAGGAAATCCAAAGGCTTTTAATTTGAGGCAGCCCTGGCGTCCCATTGGGCACACAGAATTTATGTCCTGTCTACAGTCTGATGCACAGGCCCAGCGTGCAACAGCACAGCTGTTATAATTTTAGAGGGTTTTTAAAAATACTGGTAACAGACTCAGTTCTTGTGGGTTTTTTCGGGCTATATGGCCATGTTCTAGAGGCATTTCTCCTGACGTTTCGCCTGCATCTATGGCAAGCTTCCTCAGAGGTCTGCTGGAGCTGGGAAAAAGGGGTTTATATATCTGTGGAATGACCAGGGTGAGACAAAGGCTTTTGTAAGTTGGGCTAGGTGTGAATCTTTCAACTGACAACCTTGATTAGCATACAATGGGCTGACTGTGCCTGGAGCAAACTCTTCTTGAAAGGTGATTAGATGTCCCTGCCTGTTTTTCTCTCTGCCGTTTTAATTTTAGAATTTTTTAATACTGGTAGCCAGATTTTGTTCATTTTCATGGTCTTCTTCCTTTCTGTTGAAATTGTCCACATGTTTGTGGATTTCAATGGCTTCTCTGTGTAGTCTGACATGGTGGTTGTGAGAGTGGTCCAGCATTTTTGTGTTCTCAAATAAAATGCTGTGTCCAGGTTGGTTCATCAGGTGCTCTGCTATGCCTGACTTCTCTGGTTGAAAGGCACTGCCTTTCAACCAGAGAAGTCAGCCATAGCAGAGCACCTGATGAACCAACCTGGACACAGCATTTTATTTGAGAACACAAAAATGCTGGACCACTCTCACAACCAGGCACATCTTAGCACCTCTCAACAAAAGATTTTCCCAGGCTCAGCCAGGCCTTCAAATGCTAATGAAGGTGGTCAGTTGAAACATTCACACCTAGCTCCGGCAGGGAAGAGCTCTTTGCCCCACCCCAGCCATTCCACAGATATATAAACCCATTGTCCTAATTCCAACAAGACCTCACTACCTCTGAGGATGCTTGACATAGATGTAGGCGAAACGTCAGGAGAAATGCCTTAGAACATGGCCCTATAGCCCGAAAAAAACCACAAGAACCTAGTGATTCCAGCCATGAAAGCCTTCGACAATACATACATTGGGTTGTTAGGTGTCTTGTGTCCAAATTTGGTGCCAATTCGCCCAGTGGTTTTTGAGTTCTGTGAATCCCACAAACGAACATGACATTTCTATTTATATAAATAAGATATGGATGTGGATGTGTTTAATATTGAGAGAAAAGTGCGCGTTGACTTTGAGAAAGTGGAGGGAGGTGCTCGCGCGCCTCAGGCAAGACCTCAAGCGGCGCGCGCGCTTCCCTCACCTTCCCTCGCGCCCCCTTTTCAGCCGGAGAGGACTCCCTCCATCGGCTCCCCCCGCCCCCCTCCCTTTGCGCCATTGGCACTCCGCTCCCGGGTCCCGCCCACCCCGCGGGGCCCTCTGCCAATCAGCGGGGGGCTGCCCGCGCGTCAGTTTCGCCAGCCCGGAGCGCGTCTCCGCATCTCAGAAGCAGGAGCAGCAGCAGCGCGAGCAGCACGCCAACTTCCCCGGCTCCTCCGCATCCTCGCCTCCAGCATCATGGGGAGCAGCAGCAGCAGCGCTCACTTGGCGTGGCACTTGTGCCTCGCGCTCGCTTTCCTGCGCCTGCGCGGCCTCGCGGGGGGCAGTGGCGTCCCAGGTAAGGCAGGCGTCTTTCCTTCCTTTGACCCTTTTCTGTCCCACTTCCCCACTCTCCTGGGCTTTAGGGACCCCTTTAAAGGTGAGGGGATTCTACAGCTGTTGCTCTGAGGCTTTGTCTTCCCAAGCTTTCAAAGTTATTCCCAGTGAGCAGCATCTCCTCCCTCAGCTCTCACAGATGCCTAGGGCCCCTTCCACACAGCTGTATAAAATCCACATTGAACTGGAATATATGACAGTGTGGACTCAGTTTAACCCAGTTCCAAGACGATATTGTGGATTATCTGTCTTGAAGAGTGAAGAGGATGAGCCAGGGGACAGTTCCATCTTGTCTCCTGGTCTATGCTAATAATATAGTATTATATTATTCCCACCTATTATTACCACCTTCCCACCTACTACTAAGGAGGCTGTTCAGGTCCTGAACCGGTGCTTGGCCGCTGTATCGGACTGGATGAGGGCTAACAAATTGAAACTGAATCCAGACAAGACAGAGGCACTCCTGGTCAGTCAAAAGGCCGAACAGGGTATAGGGTTACAGCCTGTGTTAGACGGGGTCACACTCCCCCTGAAGACGCAGGTTCGCAGCTTGGGTGTGACCCTGGATTCTTCGCTAAGCCTGGAACCCCAGGTCTCGGCGGTTTCCAGGGGAGCATTTGCACAATTAAAACTTGTGCGCCAGCTGCACCCATACCTTGGGAAGTCTGACTTGGCCACGGTAGTCCACGCTCTGGTTACATCCCGTATAGATTACTGCAACGCGCTCTACGTGGGGTTGCCCTTGAAGACTGCCCGGAAGCTTCAGATGGTCCAGCGCTCGGCAGCCAGGTTGTTAACAGGAGCGGCACTCAGGGAGCATACCACTCCTCTGTTGAGCCAGCTCCACTGGCTGCCAATTTGCTACTGGGCACAATTCAAGGTGCTGGCGTTAGCCTATAAAGCCCTAAATGGTTCTGGCCCTTCTTACCTCTCCGAACGCATCTCCAACTATGAACCGACCAGGACATTAAGATCGTCCGGGGAGGCCCTGCTGTTGGTCCCGCCTGCGTCACAGGCACGGTTGGCGGGGACGAGGGACAGGGCCTTCTCGGTGGTGGCCCCTCGGCTATGGAATGCCTTACCTGTAGACATCAGACAGGCCCCTTCGCTGCTGGCGTTCCGGAGGAAGGTTAAGACCTGGCTCTACGAACAAGCGTTCGGCTAAGCAGTGCAACTGAACACAGGAAGACGGTAAAATTGAACATAGGAAATGGCACAAGGATTATGAGAACGGATTCTGATTTGTTATTGAGGCGTTATGATATGATAATGATTGTTTGATTTTGTCTGCTGTATATGATGTGTTTTAATCGCTTAGGATATTGTTGTGATAACTTGTATTGTGTAAACCGCATTGAGTCGCCTAATTAGGCTGAAAAATGCGGTATAGAAATAAAGCAAATAAATACAAATAAATAAATATTTATTTCTCGCACTTCTACCCCACCCTTCTCAACCCCCAAGGGGGGACTCAGGGCGGCTTACAAAAAGGCACAATTCAATACCGGCACAACAACAAGGTAAAAGAATGAAACATATAAACAGTAATTAAACAATTAGGCAGTTAAGACAATTAAAACAATCCATTATATATCACAATCCTTAAAAACAATCTAGTGCTCAACGTTTATCATCTCACAATCCATAAATTCATTTCCACATTGTCCAATCCAACAATTCTGGTCGTCACTTATGCCTTATCTATCCGCCAGATTACCCGAAGGCCTGGTCCCAAATCCAGGTTTTTAATTTCCTTCTAAAGGAGAGGAGGGATGTCGATGACCTAATTTCCCCGGGAAGTGAGTTCCACAGGTGAGGGGCCACCACCGAGAAGGCCCTGCTCCTCGTCCCCACCAATCTCACTTGTGATAGAGGTGGGGCTGAGAGCAGGGCCTCCCCAGAAGATCTTAAACTCCGAGGCGGAACATAGAAGGAGATGCGTTCGGACAGATACACTGGGACAGAACCGTATAGGGTTTTGTAGGTCAAAACCAGCACTTTGAATTGTGTTCGGAATTGGATCGGCAGCCAGTGGAGCTGACATAACAGAGGGGTGGTATGCTCCCTGTATGATGCTCCGGTGAGTAATTTAGCTGCCGCCCGCTGGACTAATTGAAGTTTCCGAACAGTCTTCAAAGGCAACCCCACGTAGAGTGCGTTGCAGTAATCTATTCGGGATGTAACAAGAGTGTGGACCACTGTGGCCAGACCAGACTTCCCAAGGTATGGGCGCAACTGGCGCACAAGTTTTAATTAATATTATATATAATATTTATATAAAATAATATAGTATTTTTATATAATATAATATAATATTTTATTATTTACTAGCCATCCTCTGCCACGCGTTATTAATTATTATTATTATTATTATTAACCTTTATTTATATCCCGCTAACATCTCCCTTACAAGAGGCCAAGGCCCAACACATCAATAAAACAACAGCATAGCAATACAACAATAAATACTCATAAAGCAAAACAATAAACATTAAAACAATAGCAATAAACATTAGACAATAACACCACGACGCATTTAAAACTGAGGCCGGGCAAAATGTAATGATTAAAGATTTAAAAATGCTGGAAATGACTGATTAAATGGGTTGCTGTGGCCCACATGGGGGTTCTGTGTGGGAGGTTTGGCCCAATTCTGTCGTTGGTCATGGGAAAACTGTGTGCCAAGTTTGGTTCAATTCCATCGTTAGTGGGGTTCAGAATGCTCTTTGACTGTTGGTGAACTATAAATCCCAGCAACTACAACTCCCAAATGTCAAGATTCTATTTCCCCCAAACTCCACCAGTGTCCACATTTTGGCATATTGAGTATTCGTGTAGAGTTTGGTCCAGTTCCATCGTGGTCCAGCGTCATCTCTGGATGTAGGTGAACTACAGCTCCAAAACCAAAGGGCACTACCCACCAAACCCTTCCAGTAATTTCTGTTGGTCATGGGAGAACTGTGTGCCAAGTTAGGTTCAATTTCATTGTTGATGAGGTTCAGAATGTTCTTTGATTGTAGGTTAATTATAAAAACCAGCAACTACAACTACAAAATCAATTTCTTTGAGTGAAGGACATACATTAGGTTGTTAGGTGTCTTGTGTCCAAATTTGGGGTCAATTCGTCCAGCGGTTTTTAAGTTCTGTTAATCCTACAAATTAACATTACATTAGGTTCTTGTGGGTTTTTTCGGGCTATAGAGCCATGTTCTAGAGGCATTTCTCCTGACGTTTCGCCTGCATCTATGGCAAGCATCCTCAGAGGTATGAGGTCATTACATTTTTATTTATGTTTTGAGTGATGGTCACTCCTTGGGTTAGTAGTTGTCTTGTGGCCAAATTTGGCGGCAATTCGTCCAGTGGTTTTTGAGTTAAAACATTACATTTTTATTTATATAGATTGATTTAAGTCCAGCATTTCTACCCCGTCTTTCTCAACTCGGGACGGCTTACATTTGGCACAATTTGATGCCATTAAATATAACAAAGCAATATAACAACAATTAAAACAATAAATAAAACATTAATTAATACAATTAAAAACAGTATTAACCGCCGTATCACCATTCCAGTTAAATTCCATATCCAAAGAGCTATTTATGCCTGCTGTCCAAAAGCCTGGTCCCAGAACCACGACTTCAATTTCTTCCTAAAAGACAGGAGGGATGAAGCCAATCTTAGCTCGTTGGGAAGCAAATTCCACAGGTGGGGGGCTACAGCCGAGAAGGCACTGTTTCTCGTCCCCGCCTGACGTATTTGTGATGCTGGCGGGAGCGAGAGCAGGATGTAGTGGGAGATGCGTTCAGACAAGTAAGCTGGGCCAGAACCCTATATAATATAATGTAATACAGGAGTCCTCAAGCTATGGCCCGGGGGCAGTGTGCATAGGAATTCATTCATTTTTTTCCAACTATAATCCGGCCCTCCAACAGTTTGAGGGACTGTGACCTGGCCCTCTGTTTAAAAAGTTTGACGACCCCTGATGTAATATAATATATTGTATATACATATAATATTTATAATATTTATAATATATAATATATTATTTATAATATATTATTATTATTATACAATATAATAATAATATGAGAGCCTCCGGTGGCGCAGTGGATTAAAGTGCTGGACTGCTGAGCTTGTTGATCAAAAGGTTTCAAGTTCGAATCGGGGGGGGGGGGGGCGGCGAGAGCTTCCGCCATCAGCCCCAGCTGCTGCCAACCTAGCAGTTTGAAAACATGCAAATGTGAGTAGGTACCGCTCCCGCAGGAAGGTAACCGTGCTCCACACAGTCATGCTGGCCACATGACCTTAGTGGTGTCAGTGGACAACGCTGGCTCTTTGGCTTAGAAATGGAGATGAGCACCACACCCCAGAGTCGGACACAACTGGACTTCATGTCAGGGGAAAACCTTTACCTTTACCTTAATAATAATATATTATAATTATATATTTTATATTACATGTAATATTACTAATAAGATTACAATGTAATGGTATAGTACAATATAGTAATATATAATTCTGATATTGTACTATGCAAATAATATAATATATTGTATGCATATCAATCTTGTAAGCCGCTCTGAGAGGGGCGGCATATAAATGTCATAAATAAATCATAGAATCATAGAGTTGGAAGAGACCTCATGGGCCATCCAGTCCAACCCCCTGCCAAGAACCAGGAAAATTGCATTCAAAGCACCCCTGACAGATGGCCATCCAGCCTCTGTTTAAAAGCTCCAAAGAAGGAGCCTCTACCACACTCTGAGGCAGAGAGTTCCACTGCTGAATGGCTCTCACAGTCAGGAAGTTCTTCCTAATGTCCAGATGGAATCTCCTTTCTTGTAAACAAATAAATTGATATTCTGGGCTGTATGACTGTGTTGAAAGGCCCTAGGTCAGAAACAGAAAACTATAGCATTGCCATGGAACAATTTAAACAAAAACAATGTTAGTTCTAAGCTTCTGTTTACATCCACTTGTTGTCTCTCAAGCACTAGGAGTGTTTTGCTATACTGTTAGGTCGATTTCTAAGATGCCCGATGCTTCTTTGTCTCAGGGCCCTTCCGCACAGTTGGATTATCTGAGTCCACATTGCCAGATCATCCAGTTCAATGTGGATTTTATACAGCTGTGCGGAAAGGGTCCCAGATGTTGTGTGTGGGATATGACTATTAAGGTGGAACCTAAAAAGGAAAGCTCTTCAAAGGATTATGGATTTTTCAAACCCACAGCTGATGATGCTGTTATCCCAGTGAGGAGGGAGATGGTCCTTCATAAATTATTATTATTATTATTATTATTATTATTTATACCTCGCTTTATCTCCCCAAAGGTGACTCAAAGCGGCTTGTTGTAAAAGCATTGGTATATCAAATTTAAAATATACCAAAAAAATCAAATCTTGTTAGTAAATCTGCCCCCTTCTACATTGCCATATCACATCCTGATTATCTGCTTTGAACTGGATTATATGGCAGTGTAGACTCATATAATCCAGGTCAAAGCAGATAATGTCGATGACCTGCTTTGATTACCAGGATCATATGGCAATGTAGAAGGGGCCTCGGTCTGCCTTACATGGGATTTGGACTAATATACCCACATGTGGTGGGGACATATGACTGTTGGTAGAGTTAATTTCAACTTCCAGGCTGAATCTACACTGCCCCAGGGCTCTTCCACAACCATATAACTCAAAATATCAAGTCAGATAATCCACAATAATGACTTTGAATTGGGTTGTCTGAGTCCACACTGCCATATAACCGAGTTCAAAGCAGATAATGTGGGATTTTATTCAGCTGTGTAGAAGGAGCTACAGGATCTGATCCTAGGTTATCTTCTCATCCCAGATTATCTGCAAGTGTAGATTCAGGCCCCACCTACAATGCCAGATAAAATCAATTTCATCCGCTTTGAACTGAATTATATGAGTCTACACAACCATTTAATCCAGCTCAAAACAGATAATCTGCAGGGAGAGGTGGGTAAGAAATAAAATTATTATTATCATCATCTGGATTTTATCTGGCAGTGTACATGGGGACTCATATAATTCAGTTCAAAGCAGATAATCTGGGATATAGACAAGTGTAGAAGGGGCCCCAGGAGCCTTGCCCATGGAGGAGGCTACCCACCATGTCTCTTGTGTGTACTGCTTCCCTGGCCTTGTGTGTGTTTTCACAGGGAGATAATTCTCTTTCTTTTCTGCTCTGTGATTGGAATATTTAGTCACTTCAGTCCAGAAAGGCAGCAGAATTATTTATTCATTTATTTATTTACTACATTTATATGCCGCTCTTCTCACCACGAAGGGGACTCAGAGCTGCTTACAAGATATATATGTATACAATATATTATGTTATTAGCATAGTACAATATCAGTATTAAATTTTACTATATTGTACTATACCATTATAGTACAATTACCTGGCTTCAGGAGAGGCACAGCCTTAGAGAGGCTCCTTTCAGAGTAGGTATTTTCTTTTTTTCCCCTTTTTTTGCTATTATTTATTTGGTCATTCAATACCCAACTTTTCCTTCAGCGAGTTCATGGCAAGTTCTCCTACCTACTTTATGTGTACAGCAACCTTGTGAAGGACGGGAAATGATGGCTGGCCCCAAGTCAGGCAGTTTCTTTCAAAGGTTTAACCCTTCTGCACTGTCATGTAATCCAGATTATCAAAACAGATAACCCACATTATCTGATTTGAACTGGATTGCCTGAACAATGCCATATAATCCAGTTCAAAGCAGATAACCTTGAGTCGCCGATAAGGCTGAGAAAGGCGGTATACAAGTATAGTAAATAAATAAATAAATACATTTTATATGGCCATATAGAAAGTTGAAGTACTTTGGCCACATCATGAGGAGACAGGAAAGTCTAGAGAAGACAATTATGCTGGGGAAAGTGGAAGGTAAAAGGAAGAGGGGCCGACCAAGGGCAAGATGGATGGATGGCATCCTTGAAGTGACTGGACTGACCTTGAAGGAGCTGGGGGTGGTGACGACCGACAGGGATCTCTGGCGTGGGCTGGTCCATGAGGTCACGAAGAGTCGGAGACGACTGAACGAATGAACAACAACATAGAAGGGACCCTAGGCTGGGCCTACTCCACACTATATCCCAGGATCTGATCTCAGATTATCTTCTTATCCCAGAATATATGGCAGTGTAGACTCATATAATCCAGTTCAAAGCAGATAATCTGGGATCTGATCCTGGGATATAGGGCAGTGTAGAAGGGGCTACAGCCCATAAATGTGGCAGAATAACCTTACTTCAGAAAAGGCACAGCCCTAGAGAGGCTCCTTTCAGAGTAGGTAATTTTTTACTATTGTTTATTTGGTCATTTTGTATCTGACGTTTCATCCAGCAAGTCCATGGCAATGTGGATAGCTCTTCTTCTGTCTAAGTTTATGTTTATAGTGACCCTGTGAAGGACAGGAGATGGGACTGGCATTATGTTTCAAAGGTTTAACTCAGTGTGTTTCAGAGGTTTAACTCAGATCTCTAAAATCCCACTAGTTACAACCATTTTGGAGTTGGAAAAAGGGGATTTACGCCAGAAAAAAAAATTAGCCAGCCATCAGTAAATCTTGGGGAGAACCCCAGTATAACCAGTCTTTGAGATCTGGCTTTTTACCTATACTACTCGAAATGGGGAGGCCTGGGGGATTGAAAATATAATATCCCAGCAGCTTAGCAGGATTTCTGCACTAGAGGAAGTTTTCACTGTTGGGTTTTGCCCTTTCCATTTGACTCATTGGCATTCACACGCCTGACTCTCCGGCATCCTCCTCGGGTTGCTGTGAAATGTCCCCTTTGGGCTCAATGTGAGTTTGAGCTTTTGACGGCCTTAGAAAAGAGCCCAGCTGTCACTTCTGCTGAGCTTGATGGGAGAACTGGTTGCCCCTTTTAATGAGTGAAAAGTATGAACTTCGGCATTTGAAACAAAAGCGCCGCCTCCTGCTTTATCCCTTGCCTGAGTGAATACATCGCGGCATGTGTATGTGATCTGAACTGCACCCTCAAAACCACTAAACAAATTTAAAACTTTTTTTTTAAAAAAAAGTACATCCTGAGTTGGCTGAGCAGCTAAAATAAACCAAAAGAAAGAAGCCAATTAAAGCCACTTTCCCCCCTCCATTTTCACTGGTGGAGAGCAAGGGAAACTTCTTTCCTCCGACTATGGATTTGTGTTGTTTGGTTTACTAGTAAGCTTGCTTGTAAGGTTCACCCCAAACAACAATGTCTGCCTCTCCTTGCTTTAGATTTCTCTCCTTTGCAAAGTCCTCTGATGTGTGCCAGATCACAATATCTGATTATTCCTGCTGCCTCTTAGGAGCCCCCTCACCCCCCCCCTTTTTTTTTTTTTTTACTCCTTGGTGACTTTGAAGAATCCTTGTTTTATCGCTGGAGATGGCTGAGTGAGCATTTCTGAAACAATTAGCGTTAGGATTTCAAGTTAACAATCAAAGCGTTTTTCACTTTGGTGCACCTTTTCTTAGGATCTGTTAATCTAATTGGCATGAAACAAACTGCACTGGACGGCAGGGGAGTCTCTCATCATTTTTCGATCTTCCCGTTCCCTTAGTCCATCTCTATCACATATTTTAAATCTTTTATATTTCCTCGCTCCTAGTTTTAGGGAGTCGATTGTTAGGTCCATTATTATTCGTGATGGATATGCGTCCGATAAGCTAAAGAGCCCCAGATGGGCCTCTTGCATTAAATTATGAGGAAATCCATTTAAAAGCTGCTCTCGCTATAAGGTGGATTTGCCTGATTGACATTTAGGCAGTAATCAATAGCCTTGGGCCACTTTCTTCCATGAGTGTCAAGGACTCCCATGGCTTGGCTCATCGACAAATGTCCTTCCAGAAAATCAGCTGATTCCCAGCCCTTTCCTCTTATGGAGTGATTTCAGTTTCTCTTCACTTTTTCTTTCTTTATGCTTTCTCATTCATTAGTTTCTAAGCTGCACTACTATTTATTTTTCTCTTTTTAAAAAGGAAAAAGGTGTGGAAAACATAATCTTTGAAGTAATGCTTATCCTTTTAACAATACAGTACTATGAATATCTTTAAAGCAATTAATGTTGAAAGGGGTGGCATTTCCGGTGCATTTTCTCCTTTTGCACCTGTCACTTCAATATTTTAGACTTCTTTTTGATATAAATAAATTTCTTTAACTTTCACAGAGAACAGAATGAACTTTTTACAGATTTCATTTTATGGGTTTACATGCCATTTGTTTTGTTCCGCATACATGTTTGTGGAATCTCTCGCCGGCTGTATTCATCTGTTTGAAAAACCCGAGATTACTTTCCATTGGGATTTGTTTATTTGCATCCTGCCCTTTTAACTTGGAGCATGATGTAGAATTGTGTGCTCAACTGACTCATCTTATTTTTACAATATCCCTGTGAGTTAGGTCAGACTAAGACCTCCCCCCCCCCTTTTTTTTTTTTTTTTGGTCATGTCAGGAGCAACTGCAAATCGCTTCTGGTGTGAGAGAATTGGCTGCCTGCAAGGATGTTGCACAGGAAATGCCTGGATGTTTTGATGTTTTTACCATCCTTGTGGGAGGCTTCTCTCATGTCCCCGCATGAGGAGCTGGAGCTGATAGAAGGAGCTCATCTGCACTCTCTCTGGATTCAAACCTGTGACCTGTCGGTCTTCAGTCCTGCAGGCACAGGGCTTTAACCCACTCCGCCACTAAGACCCCTTCTACACTGCCATAAAACATCCAGATTATTTGCTTTGAACTGAATTACATGGCAGTGTAGATCCATATAATCCTGCTTAAAGCAGATAATGTGAATTATCTGCTTTGATAATCTGGATTAGGTAGTAGTGTGGATGGGGCCTGGGAGATGCTGACTGCTCCAAACATCATGGCAGTGAGGAGAACTGAATTCTAGTTTTTTTAACCAGAATCTTTCACAATATCCACTATATCACTGTTTCTTTCATTGTGGTTCCCAATTCCAAATGGGGACTCCTTAGCTCAATGTCGGGACCCCAATTTTTTTTCTGGACGTAACCAAGTGGCTGTTTTCACCATTTACACAAATCCACTGTGCAGTGTTTACAGTGGACTTTGCAGTGGATTCTTAAACTGTACTACATAAAAAGAAAAATCAGCCTGTTTAGTAAACTCTGCAGATGTTGGTTTGTTATCAGTAAATGTTTCTATACCTATTTTATATACTACTAGCAGTCCTCTGCCACATGTGTCTGTGGCCCAGTCTGTGTATATGTGTTTTCTGTGTGTATGTATTTGTGTATATGTGTATATATGTATGTTTGTGTATATATCTGTGATTTTGCACATGTGTTATAATGTATTTTTTTATTTTTTGGTCTTTGAAGTCCCTTCCATTGTGTTTTCCAGTGTTATTATGAGTGATAGTCACTCATTGGCCTGACAGGTGTATTGTGTCTGAATTTGGTGTCAATTCATCCAGTAGTTTTTGAGTTATGTTAATCCCACAAACAAATATTGCATTTTTATTTATATAGATATACCTGGGGTCAGACCCGTAGCCAGGATTTTGATTCGGGGGAGGGGGGAGGGGACTGAGTATGATTCAGGGGGGGGGCTGAGTCTGAGTGAAAGAGGGTCTACCCTAGCAAACCTTTTGTATCATTACCCCAATACCCCCATGCATATGAGATATATTGAGCATGGTGATCAGATCATGATATGAATAAACATAACAGTTTAAATAATGTACCAGTAAGACCTTTTCGCAGACCACCATGACAATTTCAGGGGGGGGCTGAACCCCCCCAGCCCCCCCCCCCAGTTGCATGCCTGCCTGGGGTCACTTAAACATTTCTTGGGCCAAAAAGTGGTCACAAGTGGAAGAAGTTTAAGAAGCCCTGCACATGATCAGCCGCAAACTAGTATTATTACTATGATCAATCTGGAAAGGCTATCATGCACCAAGTCCATCTTATATAAATAAAAATGTCATGTTCGTTTGTGGGATTAACAAACCTCAAAAACTACTGGACAAATTGACATCAAATTCGGACACAATACACCTATCAAGCCAATGAGTGACCATCACTCATAAAAACTGAAAAATGGTGAAAGGGACTTAAAAAATCCAAAAAGAAAACATTATAACGCATGCGAATAACCACATATATGCAAACGAACATATATACACATATACACAAATATATACACACACAAAGCACATATACATAGACTGGGCCACAGCAACATATGGCAGGGGATGGCTAGTAAAGTAATGTAAATATAAAGCCTGAGAATTAACTCTTTCTTAACTATAAAAGTGCATAACACCAACAAAGTTTTAAATCACCTAAACAACATTTTAAATGGAATAGCAATCACAGCTTTTTTTTTGTCATGTCAGGAGTGACTTGAGAAACTGCAAGTTGCTTCTGGTGTGAGAGAATTGGCCGTCTGCAAGGACGTTGCCCAGGGGACGCCCGGATGATTTGATGTTTTTATCATCCTTGCAGGAGGCTTCTCTCATGTCCCAGTATGAGAAGCTGGAGCTAATAGAGGGAGCACATCCTCTTCTCCCTGGATTCGAACCTGCGACCTGTCGGTCTTCTGTCCTACCGACACAGGGGTTTAACCCACTGCACCACCGGGGGCCAATTGATCACAGCTGTCCAACAGTAATAACTTTTCATCATAGTGGTCCGGCAGTTAAAAACATTGCTAAAAAAGGGGATATACTGACTATGCATTAAAATGCCACCAATGAAGAAACCTTCAGGGGAGGGAGTTCCAAAGGAAGGATGTCACCAGTGAGAAGGCTTTATTCATTTTGACCCATTTGCCTAGCTTCCAATGTTGATATCCTTTTACTAGTCCATTTTTATACAATCTGTCATAGAAAAAAAAGTATGTAGCTGATGTAATATGTACTTTATTAGTTTTTCTGTGACTTTTGGACCCACAGACACAGAATCAATTCTTTTACCTGAAAAATAGTGAAAGGGTTTGGTAGAGCATGCGCAGAAAGTTCAAGGTGGAATTCCTAAAAGTATCACAAGGAGCAGAACTGCATATGATGGCACCTGCTGTTCTGTTAACAGAAATGGGTAAAGATCCATATAAGGCAGTTTCTTACATCAGATCTTTAGGCAATGCTGATTTTCCATGGACTAGTTTATTTTGGTTAACTGCCTTGCGATTTCATTTATTTTAGTCTTTTCTTCTCCTTTTCTGATTTCACACTTCATTATACATGCACATGCTTTGTCACCAAAGTTACCAGTGAATCTCTTTTGAGAGAGAGAAAGTGGGGTATAAATAAATATAACAACAGTACACCAAGTAAATGTAAATATTATTGTAATATTTTAAACCAGGCCCAACTCATAGCCAAAAGCATTCTTAAACAATTAGTCCTTGGGCTACATTCTGCCCTTTAGGAAGTGCTGTTTTTTTTCCACCAGTTGTTTCATTTCAGGCAGAATGGTGAGGAAGAAGTAGAATTTATAGTAACAAAATGTTGTAATAGGGTGCTATGTAGTACCATGTACAAAGGGATTTTTGATGTATTGACTATAGAAGGATTCCCAGAAGGGTAGTTGCTGACCAGGATTACACAAGGGTTATCCATCCAAAAAAGGGAGGTGTTAAGAACTATATTAAATTGAAATGAAAGGGTAGTGTTTATGCATGCTGCGTTATTATAGTCCTGATAATGGCTATGTGTAAGTATTTGTTCTGCAACCATATTGCAGTGTCCATGTAATAATGTGGAAGGTGAATCTCCTGTAGCATCTTGTCACATTTTTTCACACATTTGTAAACCATCAGGACATTGAGAATGTGGGGTATAGTGGATTTGTGGGAAGGAATGAAGCTGGAAAGTTTCTGTGTGGTTATAGTTAGTGACATTGGATTAAATGTGAAGAATGGTAGGCTCAGTGCAGGGTACAAATGTTGTTATGGGAAGTTGCATCTATTGACGGTGTAAGTCAACTAGAAGACATTTGTTTATACTGCTCTCCATATATATTACTCTTGAAAGAGCAAGGATAATACATGTAAATGATTTATTTCTGATTGACCTAGTTATGATTATCTTATTTATTTATTTACGGTATTTGTATTCTGCCCTTCTCACCCCACAGGCGACTCAGGGCAGATTACAATGCACAGGGCGGATTACAATACTCATAACCTGACTATAATGTATGGACAAGTTCTGGTTCAGATAACATAAGAACAGGATTCTTTCTTTTTTTTTTACTTTAATGCTGAGATGCTTTTAAATCTTTTTGTGCTTTGGTAAGTATGTTTTTGCACGAGATTGGCATACTGATTGGGTATCTGCAGGTGTCACATTTACAGTGGCCTGATTGCCATATTGATCACTGTAAGCCCTAAACGGTTCGGGCCCCGCCTATCTTCGTGATGGCATCTCCCTCTATGAACCAGCGCAAACTTTAAGATCTTCCGGGGAGACCCTCCTTTTGCTCCCACCACCATCACAAGCACGGTCGGTGGGGACGAGAGAGACGGCCTTCTCGGTGGTGGCCCCTCGACTCTGGAACGCCCTTCCTGGAGAAATAAGACAGGCAGACAGGCCCCATCCTTCCCCTCCTTTCATAAGAGCCTGAAGACCTGGTGGTTTAAACAAACCTTTGAGAATGACTAGTTCTAGCTCATCCCCAGATGCTGTTGAAATTGGCCATGTCTTTTTCTACCAATTACCCAGGTCCCTTTCTTCTATTAGGCCCTGAAAAGGATCAGCCATAGACTCTACCTAATTTCCCTGGCCCTCTAAAATTGCACTAGCCCAGCCTGGCCTTTTAAACTGCCTTGAACAGGCAGGATTATTTTAAATATATGTGCTATTGTAGTTTTTAATGCTTATATTGTCTTGTTAATTTTATGTTTATGCTGTTTTCTTTGTATGTATTGATTATGCTACTTGGAAACCACTCTGAGTCCCCTTGGGGAGATAGTGCGGTATATAAATAAAGTTTTGTTGTTGTTGTTGTTGTAAGTCAAAGCATAACTGTCAACAATCAGACTAACTTTCTGATTATGGGCACCTCTGGGCTGCAGAATGGATACTTCGTTAATGGCCATGACCCATCACATGTAATCCTGGAATGTGTATTTTATGTACTGTTTAGCATTTTCTGATAGAGAGATGTAGTGCAGAGCAGTGAATCAGAGAATTCTGTGTCCTAGTAAACTGCAAAATCACAAGATTCCATCGATGAAACAATGGTAATTAAAGAGATGACAAATTGCTATATTGTGCAGTTTGAATATAATCATAAAATCATAAAGTTGGAAGAGACCTCTTGGGCCATCCAGGCCAACCCTCTGCCAAGAAACAGGAAAATTGCATTCAAAGCACCCCTGACAGATGGCCACCCAGCTTCTGTTTAAAAGCCTCCAAAGAAAGATCCTTTACCACAATCCAAGGCAAAAAGTTCCACTGCTGAACAGCTCTCACAGTCAGGAAGTTCTTCTAATGTTCAGGTGGAATCCCCTTTACTGTAGTTTGAAGCCATTGTTCCATGTCCTAGTCTCCAGGGCAGCAGAATACATTCTAGATACTTCCTGCATACTTTATGGGAACGGGTGCTTATGTCTGCTTGACAAGACTTTGTTGTTGTGTATCTTCAAGTTGTTTCTGACTTATAGTGACCCTAAGGCATGCCCCAACACTGGCAGTTTTTAGGAGGAGCTTGAAAACGTGGTTGTTCCAGTGTGCCTTCCCAGAATAAGAAAACTCCAAGCACTTTACTAGAGATCTAGGATATCTGCACGCCCCATGCCCCTCCAAATACCTACCCTTTTCACCTGGTCATGCCCAGCATTTTTTAAATTTAAATTATTACATTTGGCCCTGCCATAGATTTTAATGCGTCGTGGTATGTTGTTAATGTTTATTGCTTTGTTTTGAGTTCATTTATTGTTGTGTTGTTGTTGTTTTTACTGATGTATTTGGGCTTGTCCTCTTGTAAGCCGCACCGAGTCCTCCAGGAGATGGTAGCGGGGTATAAATAAAGGTTTATTATTATTATTATTATTATTATTATTATTATTATTATTATTAGTTGCTCCTATCATGGGGGAATTCTTGGCAAGGTTTTTTCAGACAGGGCTGCCATTGCCTTCCTCCGATGCTGAGAGAGTATTACTAGCTTCAGGTGACCTTTATGTAGAGGATTCAAATCCTAGTTCCAGAATCCTAGTCCAATTCCCAAATCACTACACCACACTGGTTATCTTGGTAGCAGTAAAGGAGACAAAGTAATTGTATTTGTTTTGCTTACATAGATGGTTTCTTCTGTAGTTACTGTTTCATTGTTTTCTCTAAACTGCCAAAACAAAGAGGCTTCTTACAGTTACAATATTCCTTACAATTCAGGATCTTTTATTTCCATTTGTAATAAACTGGCTTTTAATATTCTAAAAACAGGCAGTCCCTGAGTTACAAACATCCGACTTAGAAATTACTCAAATTTACAAACGGGGGTGAGACAGCAAGAAGTGAGAGAAATCTACTCCTTGGAAAGGAAATTCACTCCTGGAAGAGTTATCATGAGGAAAAGGTGTCTCCACTGGCGCTTTCTTACCAATCCCTGTTTCCACAACAAATCCAATGATCACAGAAAGTGAGGTGAAATCTTCTGAATGTGGACAGAGGCAGCAAAACAAACAGCATGGGAATATTAACCCTTCCCAGTGCTAACTATAGCATTATGATTATTATTATTAAACTTTATTTGTACCCCTACCATCTCCCCAAGGGACTCGGTGCGGCTTACATGAGGCCGAGCCCACAATACAACAATAAATAAAACTCATAAACAGAAAATAGCAACAAACATTAACAATAACTCAACGACATTTAAAAACCTATGGCAGGGTCAAATGTACTAATTAAAATTAAAAAAAATAATGCTGGGTGTGACCAGGTGACATATAAACAGGATAGAAATTTTGGAGAGGGATAGAGCATGCAGACAATCCTAGATCACTACTAAAGTGCGTTTAGGGATATATTGCTGGGAGTTTCCTTATTCTGGGAAGGCGCACTGGAACAACCATGTTTTCAGGCTCCTCCTAAAGACTGCCAATGTTGGAGCTGATCTCCAGTGGGAGTGAGTTCCAGAGTCGAGGGGCCACCACCGAGAAGGCCCTGTCCCTCGTCCCCACCAATCGCGCTTGCGATGGAGGTGGGAACGTGAGCAGGGCCTCTCCAGATGATCAAAGAGATCGCGTGGGTTCGTATACCTGCAGTCACGCAGGTAGGTGGGTCTCAAACCGTTTAGGGCTTTGTAGGTAAGCACCTGCACCTTGAATTGAGACCGGAAAATGACCGATAGCCAATGGAGTTCCATAAACAGGAGGGTTGACTGCTCCCTGTTAACAATCTGGCCACTGCTCGTTGAACCATTTGAAATTCCCAGGCCGTTTTCAAGGGTAGCCCCACGTAGAGTGCATTACAGTAGTCCAATCTAGAGGTGACTAAGGCATGTGTGTGTGTATCTGGAGTTATACTTTAAAAAGTGTATCTATTCCAATTTACATAGAAATTCAACTTAAGAACAAACCTACAGAACTGAACTTGTTTGTAACTTGGGGACTAATTTAATATTTTAAATTATTTATGCCAAATCATATTTTAAGTATTTAATACATATTGTCAATTTTGCATTTTTCAATTTTTCTGCAAATTTGTTTTTTCCAAACATCCCAGGAAAAAAAACCCAGAGCACCATTCCCCCCAACCTATTTTTTTCAAGATTTCTGAACATTTCACATCTCCATGTAGTAGAGCAGTTAGTTGAATTTTACAATCCATGACACTATATAAGAAAGTATGGAAATTGGCAATAAATGATAAGCTGACATGTATATTAAAAGTTAAAAGAGGTATATGGAAACAAAGTGATTTTTGATTATGTATGGAGAAAATTTATTGAGAAAAGATTAAAAAATAAAGAAGGAAAGTTACCTCCACAAGAAGAATTGAAATTTTGGACAGATGATAGCCGTGGCTTGGGGGGGGGGGGGGAGCACAGCGGTGAGGAATAGATAATATGTATAAGCAGAAAAATAACACTAGATGCCAAAAGTTAAAGTATGGTAGGTTGTATTGAATAATATGTATCTGCTGGAATGTGTCCAGAGGGAGGGTGACTAAATGATCAAGGGTCTGGAGAACAAGCCCTATGAGGAGCGGCTTAAGGAGCTGGGCATGTTTAGCCTGAAGAAGAAAGGCTGAGAGGAGATATGATAGCCATGTATAAATATGTGAGAGGAAGCCACAGGGAGGAGGGAGCAAGCTTGTTTTCTACTTCTTTGGAGACTAGGATGCGGAACAATGGCTTCAAACTACAACAGAGGAGATTCCATCTGAACATGAGGAAGAACTTCCTGACTGTGAGAGCCGTTCAGCAGTGGAACTCTCTGCCCCAGAGTGTGGTGGAGGCTCCTTCTTTGGAAGCTTTTAAACAGAGGCTGGATGGCCATCTGTCAGGGGTGATTTGAATGCAATATTCATGCTTCTTGGCAGGGGGTTGGACTGGATGGCCCATGAGGTCTCTTCCAACTCTTTGATTCTATGATTCTATGATTCTAAGATAGATGGAATAACAAATGTATTGAACCATGATAAAATAATAAAAATATATATTTTAAAAATACAATCTACGACACTGGACAATGTTTTCTGCGGTAATCCTTAAAAAATACTCAGTTATTTAAGAGGGCTCATGTTGTTTGTTTTTTTTAAAAAAAACACGTAGCCACGTATATGTAGTCCTGTTTCCCAAAACAGATCCTTTTTTTTATCAATTTGAGGATTTGTGTTTTGCATGTAGAATATGTTTCCGCTGTGACATTGTTTTTGTTTATGGTGATTACCGGAGAGGCCCTGCTCACGATTCCACCTGCGTCGCAGGCTCGTTTGGTGGGGACGAGGGACAGGGCCTTCTCTGTGGTTGCCCCCCGACTTTGGAACACCCTCCCCAAAGACATTAGACTAGCACCCACGTTGGCAGTCTTTAGGAAGAACTTGAAGACCTGGCTATTCCGATGTGCCTTTCCAGAATAGGATAACCCCCAGCACTACGTCCCAGAAGCACTTTATTAGAGTTTAAGACTCTTTGCACATTGCACTTGCCCAGAATCCCAACATATCACCTCTCACCCAGCACTTTTTAACCTGTACCCTTCATTGGCCCAGCCTTGGTTTTATTGCGTAATAGTATAATGTTTTGTTTTTGTTATTGCTTATGTTTTTAATTTGCTTTGCATTGTATTGTTATTGTCTGTTGTTGTTGTTTGAGGCCTTGGCCTTTGTAAGCTGCATCGAGTCCTTCGGGAGATGCTAGCGGGGTACAAATAAAGTTTAATAATAATAATGTGTGCC
>NW_026847549.1:105906433-105966707 GCF_025583915.1 Anolis sagrei ordinatus
TAAACAGAGGCTGGATGGCCATCTGTCAGGGGTGATTTGAATGCAATATTCATGCTTCTTGGCAGGGGGTTGAACTGGATGGCCCATGAGGTCTCTTCCAACTCTGATTCTATCATTCTATGCTGTAAAGCGAACAATGTATAACAAATGTATTGAACCATGATAAAATAATAAAAATATATATTTTAAAAATACAATCTACGACACTGGACAATGTTTTCTGCGGTAATCCTTAAAAAATACTCAGTTATTTAAGAGGGCTCATGTTGTTTGTTTTTTTTAAAAAAAACACGTAGCCACGTATATGTAGTCCTGTTTCCCAAAACAGATCCTTTTTTTTATCAATTTGAGGATTTGTGTTTTGCATGTAGAATATGTTTCCGCTGTGACATTGTTTTTGTTTATGGTGATTACCGGAGAGGCCCTGCTCACGATTCCACCTGCGTCGCAGGCTCGTTTGGTGGGGACGAGGGACAGGGCCTTCTCTGTGGTTGCCCCCCGACTTTGGAACACCCTCCCCAAAGACATTAGACTAGCACCCACGTTGGCAGTCTTTAGGAAGAACTTGAAGACCTGGCTATTCCGATGTGCCTTTCCAGAATAGGATAACCCCCAGCACTACGTCCCAGAAGCACTTTATTAGAGTTTAAGACTCTTTGCACATTGCACTTGCCCAGAATCCCAACATATCACCTCTCACACTCAGCACTTTTTTTTTTTTAACCTGTACCCTTCATTGGCCCGGCCCTGGTTTTATTGCGTAATAGTGTAATGTTTTGTTTTTGTTATTGCTTATGTTTTTAATTTGCTTTGCATTGTATTGTTATTGTCTATTGTTGTTGTGTTGAGGCCTTGGCCTTTGTAAGCCGCATCGAGTCCTTCGGGAGATGCT
Organism: Anolis sagrei ordinatus; assembly: GCF_025583915.1. Taxonomy (NCBI): domain Eukaryota; kingdom Metazoa; phylum Chordata; class Lepidosauria; order Squamata; family Anolidae; genus Anolis; species Anolis sagrei. Next base: position 105,907,326 of record NW_026847549.1, read on the forward strand.
AGCGGGGTACAAATAAAGTTTAATTATTAATAATAATACCTGGTACAAACACAGTGAGACAGCTTCTGTTGGTGGAAACTCAAGGGTTTGATGAGATCTTTTGTTATCGCCCCCCCCCCCCCCCAATGCCGTATGGCACAGATGCTGACGAATGTACAGAAGGGACGGACGACTGCCATATCGACGCAATTTGTCAAAACACACCGAAGTCTTACAAATGCATTTGCAAACCTGGTTATAAAGGAGAAGGAAAACAATGTGAAGGTAAGGCTAGCTGCTTTCCTATTTCTGTCAGACTCTCTCTCTCCTGCTTCCCGTTTATTTACTCTGCTAGTGCTTCTGTAAATAGTGGAATTCCTGAAACAATTAATGCAGATTTACAGCTGCTTATCCTCAGATCATTGTGTTTATTGGAAAGATGCCCCTGCTGCTTCTGCTAATTGTTCTGCATCTAACTGGCATGTCCCACACTCTGTGAGTTACTTCTAAAACACTAGCTATGACTTTAGTTTAAAACCTATTAAGCAAACCTTGTTTTTTGTTTTCTTTTCTTTCATAGCACGAAAGTTCTGTGTGCATCCTCTGTTCGGTCCTTGGCCTATGTGTCAGTGGAGCCTCTCAGAAACGTGACTTGTTAATGAAAACAAAAGCCTAAATTGAAACCAGGACATGCGCTGTTTCTATGCGGCATTGGCATCGCTTCTAAATCCATGAGTTCTAAATGTTCTATAACTTAAACATTAAAATAAAAGAATCCCCATTGGGTTTGACTATGATAAGTGGTTTCTTGCACACTCTAGAGCTGAGGCACAGAAAGTGTTATTGGAATCAAAATCTATTTCAAAAGCAGCACAGTTTCTCCTCCTCCTTCTCCTCCTCCAGTACAACTTTTCTACTTTGTGGTTATGGAGCTATGTTTGAAATGATGTTGACTGAGCCTGAAAAAAATCTCAGAGGCCCAAGAGAACGCTAAATATGATCCCCTTTCCTAAGGATTGAGGTTTTCAGTGACCTCCTTTGTTTCTTGTTGTCCTAAGGGTTCCCTCAGACTGGTGCAGAAACTTAAGTTTTGGCTACAGTTATGGTTATTGTGACTTTTGCCGCCCAATGGTCATACAGTGTTCTTCATAAACTGAGATTTTTCTCATGTATTTGTAACATTAGCAATAATATTTTAAATGTATTGTAGAGTGTTCTCTCTAGGAATTTGCTAGATCTGTCAGGATAACTCTTTTGTTAACTTCTGCCAGTCACACACCATAGAATGTAGAAATTTTCTAGTGGACATGTTTTGTTGGATATGGGTATTGTTGTTCATTCGTTCAGTCATTTCCAACTCTTCGTGACTTCATGTCCACACCAGGGCTCCCTGTTGGTCGTCACCACCCCAGCTCCTTCAAAGTCAATCCAGTCACTTCAAGGATACCATTATTTATTATTATTTCATTTCAGGCACTTCTACCCCGCCCTTCTCAACCCCCGAGGGGGGACTCAGGGCGGCTTACAACCAGCACAATTCGATGCCAACAATTCAACAGATAAATTACACAACAGCAATAACCACAGTAATTAAAACAATCCATTGAAACAATAACAATTAAAAGCCAATCTAGTGGCAAACGTTCACCGAGTTCTGATATCCGTAAGTCCATTCAGCATTACCATAGTCCTTTCCAATTTCTGGTCGTCATTATCTTGTCAGTCTGCCAGATTACCCAAAGGCCTGGTCCCATATCCATATTTTCAGCTTCCTTCTGAAGGAGAGGAGGGATGTTGACGACCAAATTTCCCCGGGGAGTGAATTCCACAGGCAAGGGGCCACCACCGAGAAGGCCCTGTCCCTCGTCCCCACCAGCCTCATTTGTGATAAAGGCGGGGCCGAGAGCAGGGCCTCCCCCGAAGATCTTAAACTCCGAGGTGGGACGTAGAAGGAGATACGTTCGGACAGGTACGCTGGGCCGGAGCCGTATAGGGTTTTATAGGTCAAAATCAGCACTTTATAGGTCAAAACAATCCATCTATCTTGCCCTTGGTCGGCCCCTCTTCCTTTTTCCTTCCTTTTTCCCCAGCATAATTGTCTTTTCTAAACTTTCCTTTCTTCTCATGATGTGGCCAAAGTACTTCATCTTGGCCTCTACTATTCTTCCCTCCAATGAGCAGTCATGCTTTATTTCCTGAAGTATGGTCTGGTTGGATCTTCTCGCTGTCCCAAGGCACTCTCGGAACTTTCCTCCAGCACCACAGTTCCTTCGCTCAGCCTTCCTTATAGTCTAGCTCTGCGGATCTTTGTTGCCTGTGTGATGTCTCTACGCTTCACTATTTTATCAAGATTTGTCATTGCTCTCCTCCCAACAAGTAAGTGTCTCCTGATTTCCGGGCTGCAGTCTGTGTCTGCAATAATCTTTGCACCTAGAAACACAATGTCTGTCACTGCCTCCACGTTTTCTCCCTCTATTTCCCAGTTGTCAGTCATTCTTGTTGCCATAATCTTGGTTTTGTTGATGTTTAACTGCAACCCAGCTTTTGAGCTTTCTTCTTTCAGCTTGAAAGAAGGCTCCTCAGCTCCTCCTCGCTTTCGGCCATCAAAGTGGTATCATCTGCATATCTAAGGTTGAAACCATTCTCTGAGAAATGTTCCTCCTAAATCTGTTTTTAATCCCAACTGAAGTAGAGCAGGGGTCCCCAACCTAAGGCTGGGGGCTGGATATAGCCCTCCAAGGTCATTTACCCGGCCCTCACTCAAGGTCAACCTAAGACTGAAACGACTTGAAAGCACACGACAACAACAACAACACTATCTCATCAGCCAAAAGCAGGCCCACACTTCCCATTGAAATACTAATAAGTTTATATTTGTTTAAATTGTTCTACATTATAATTATTGTATTTTAAGTGTTTTCTGCACTACAAATAAAATATGTGTGCACAGAATTCATTCATTTTTTTAAAAAAAATTATAATCCGTCCCTCCAGTTTGAGAGACTTTGACCTGGCCAAACAGTAAGCCAAAACCTATGTATATCTCAAATATTTATTTGATCTACTTTCATTTAGTCTAGCTATTAGTTTTAACCCTTGAAATACAGCTCATAAAATCCAGTGCAAGAGGGTGCAGGTGCATGCATATGCATTAAAAAATCCCACCATTCTCAGCTCCTGAACATACCAGCCATATTTTCACTATCAGTTGTTGTGCTAAAGCAAATTCTTAACATGTCATACTATGTCTTAATATGTGTGTTTGTACAAAAACCAATAGTAAATAAATGTGGGAATTAGGAGCTGGAGAAGATTATGCCTTGTGGTAAAAGCATTGATCCTGTCAGGTTAGATCTTTAACTATTAGTGCCCAGTAGGATTCAAGTACATTAATGTTTGCAAAGTCAATAAATTACAGTTTTACAAAGGGCAAATTTTCAGTAGTTTCAAAATATTCTGCCAAAAATGTGTTCTCAGAAAAAGCAAAACAAATCAGAATTAGTAGAAATGACTTCCTTTTTCTACTCACTTGTACTTCAGTGGCTTAACATAATCACTATCCACCTATTCAAGTTTGAAGTGTTAGTATTTTGATCCTTTCTTAAACATGCTAATGCAATAATTTTGGTTGTTTTTTAAAAAAAGTTGATCTTGTAGATTTATACAGACAGACCCTGAGTTACAAACAATCAATTTAGAAACGACTCACAGTTAAGAATGGGGGGTGAGACAACAGGAAGTGAGAGAAAGGGAAATTCACTCTTGAAAGAGTTATCACGGGGGAAAAGTGTCTCCACTGAAGCTTTCTCAGCAATCCTTGTCTCCACAACAAGCCAATTTTTTCAAAATCCAATTTTCACAGGCACAGAAAGTGAGGTGAAACGGGCACATGGTGTTAGCCCTTCCCTATGCTATCTAAGGGTAGATCTAGACAGCCCCTTTAACTTCCACAATAAAAAGGGGGCTGTCCAGACAATGTCCTGGCCAAACGAGAATTGATCCACTACAAACAACAACAACAACAACTTTATTTTTATACCCCGCCAGCCATCTCCCCTAGGGGACTCGGGGCGGCTCACAAGAGACAAGCCCAAAAATTACAATTAAAACACAGCAATCAAACACTACAATTAAAACATCAGATAAAAACAATACAACACAATTATAAACAACATGGGAACAATATGGCTGAAAAAAATCATAGCTGAGGTACAATTCAATGAGTGCAATACATTCTGCAGGAGTGCAAGAAAAGTGCAACAGACTAGTAGATTGGGCGGGAAGTGCTGTCGTAAAACATGTTGAGGTAGGCCGTTTGAAGGTTGAAATAAAGTGCAGAAACTCATTTTGGGACAGGAAAATTACTGGTGAGCTGCTCAATCGAAAGCACACCAGAACATCCAGGTTTTTAGTTGACTCCGAAAAGAGGACAAGGTTGAAACCTCCATAGGGAGGGAGTTCCAGACCTGACGGGCCACCACCGAGAAAGCTCTCTCCCTCGTCCCCAACAACCGTGCTTGAGATGGTGCGAGGAGAGAGAGCAGTGCCTCCTCAGGTGATTTCAAGGTACGCACTGGTTCATAGGGGAAGAGGCGATCGTGGAGATAAGCAGGTCCCGAACCATTTAGGGCTTCTATAATCTACATAAAAAGTGTAAGACTTATTAATACCAAACCATTAAAAAAGACCAGAAACTTGAACCATCTAGTTCAAACCACTACTTCTGATGATCTCTGGATTGCAGAATACTGCAGTCCAGACAGTATTCCCATGGTTTTCTGGGCTAAATTAGCCCGGAAAACTGGGGGGGATACCAACCTCCTCCCCCAAAGCTCTTAAAAACCCCTTTTAAAAGAAAAGTACTTACCCAGCCTCTATTGGAGAGATGCCACAGCTCTCCTGGCTCATAGAAATGATGTTATAGGATAAAGGGGGGGGGGGMGTTAGGGAGCTGTAACACACATCAAGCCCAAAACAGTGCATTAAAGAAACTCACCAAAAAATTCCAGTGAGCAGCCAATCAGTGTACACCCCATGCAGTGGTGTTATCTGAGATCGAAAAATGCAGAGCTAGACCTAGTGCTGATGCATTTGAAAATCCTGGAAACACAGTGCCAGAAGGTAAATAAACACCCTCCCTCTCTAGAGAGGAAACTACTTCATTCCCAGGGAAAAACTTGCTTTCCACCCCTCTGTTTTCTGTGTCCTGCCTTGGTCAAGCACTGATCCTGAATAGTCATAGTGCAGCCCATCAGCGCATCCTGGAGGACTAGGCAAGAAAAATAATCTCCTGGTGTCAGATCGATGTGCAGTCAGCAGATCTTTATGGTTACTGTCCCAACTGTCTCTTTAATTCACTTCCTAATTGCATAGAACCACCCACAGTTTCACCTTCTATGTGGATAAATATGCGTGTATGGAACAACTGGCTAATCTTAACTGCAATTGTTATCTGTGTCACCATATTATTTAGTCCTATGGTAGTAATGGGGAACTCACTCTGAAGAGAAGAAGGAATAGTTGTTTCTGACTTCTTCGTTTTAGATGAGGGGCTAGTATGAGCTGGCCTAGGTAGGGACGCTTCCACACAGCCCGTTATCTCAGGAACATTCGTGTTCAAAAAACATGAATGTTCCTGGGCCCTATCCACGCACACCCCAGAAAGTGCATGCTTTCTAAGGTGGGTGTCCAGATGTTCTCCCAGAACTTTCTGGGAAAACACCCGGACACTCTAACACCCTTCCCCAAAGCCCTTTAGAAAACAAAAAAACTTACCCGGCCTCCATTAGAGAGCTGCTGGAGTTTTCCTGGCATGTAGAAATAATGTGCCAGGAGAAAGGGGGGGGCAGGAGGGGATTGTTATTTAGCCTGGAAAACCGTGGAACTACTGTCTGGACTGCAGTCCAGACACCGGAAGTAGTGAGTTTATCCCACATCTTCCAAGAAGGCGCGGAATAAATCAAATAACAAATTAATTCACTACAAACCAGGGTTTTTCTGGTTTGTGACTAATTAATTTGGGTTTGTCCAGGATGTCATCTGGACAGTCCCTTTTTAGTGTGGGAATTCCCGCATTAAGGGGGATGTCTGGATACTCCCTAGGTCTCATGGTTTGTGACAGAACTATTGGTTGTTATTGTTTTCTTTTTCACCTGGAGGGATTGTGTCATGGTTAGTGTTGGACCTCAATTGTTGTTATGGAATAACCTTTGCATCTGCATTAGCTTTTAAGTGAAGAATCTGATTTCTCATTTGGGAAGTTCAACTATGAAGTTAAGTGTTTGAATGCCAGTTCTCCTTGCTTTTTGGAGAACTCGGAGATTTGTCTTACATCCTAGATGATTAGTTTCTCTTTTCAGCCAATCTTTTTATGCTCTGTCAAAATTGCTGGAGTCTGGGTGAAATGTTGTTACCTTTGGCATATTGGTTTAACTGTAGACATTTGCCAAAGTGGTGGAGTGGACAAAATAGACTGTGGATAGATTTAGATTCTTGGCCAGACTCCTGCTGCTTCATTCCCCCCATGTCTATGGTTAGTGCTGTTTCTGGAATCTGTTCCAGAATATAATGCATATGGGCTCACATTTAATAAATTTGGTTGTAATCCAAGATTTCATTTAGATACATTTAAATTATGCATTTGTAAGCATTATAAAAATTAATTCTTTCAGATTGTACATACATTCAATTTTAATTTGCACACACATTTTAGCATGTAAGTCTGTGTTCTGTAAAAGTCATTATTGCATTCATCACGGAGCCTTGTAAATAAGGCATGTGGCTTTTTTGCACTTGTAAATGTAGTTAGCATTGCTATAAATGCCTTTCCAATAGCAGGATGAAACCATATTTGAAATTTTAGCACATTATAAGATCAGCCCATTAAAAAGATTAAAGACTTTAGGTTTGCTATGCTAAAGCTTAAAATAAAAAAATAGAACTTCATATTCTCTAGGGGCATTGAAAATGTTTGGTCAAGTGCCCTCATAAAACATTTTTGTGGTCACTAGATTATTTCTATTTTGGGCTTAGATTTGACAGTGATAAATTTTTGAATCTTCTTGTCTTGGTGCTCCAGTCTTTTGGAATGACTCTAGCTTGGAAGTCAGCTTTTCTCTCTAGCAAACAGAGGAACAAAGAGAGAATATTTATATAGTCCTTCCCCCTCCTCACCCCCTAGTCTTCCAAATAATTAATTCTATACTCTGGGAAAACCTATTTAAGGCTGGAGCTACATGAGGCAGTGTCCTCAGTGTTGATCCTTGTAGCTGGGCCGGCTAGCCACATCAAACATTTCCCTGTGCCTTAAAACTCCCCATATTTTAGATGTTGATTTCTGTTTAATGGCAGACCTGGCTACAATCCATGCTTTTTTAATGCATAACTTTCTTCCTGTCCTAACATACCTTGGCTTACTCAAAATAAATGTGCTCTGTGAGGAATTGAAAGAAGAATTCCTCTGCAGAATCACCCTGCAAAAATGTATGTGTGAAATGGAATTTGTATGACTAATTTTAAACTTTCACATATGATGATATTTAGCAGCTGATTGAGAATAGGTGAGAGAAGTAGGGTAGGCCTTTCGATTTCCATAATCTTAATTGTTGTTATTGTTGTTGTTATTACTAGCAATCCCCTGCCACGCGTTGCTGTGGCCCTCATGGGGTTCTGTGTGGGAGGTTTGGCCCAATTCTATCGTTGGTGGGGTTCAGAATGCTCTGTGATTGTAGGTGAACTATAAATCCCAGCAACTACAACTCCCAAATGTCAAGATTCTATTTTCCCCAAACTCCACCAGTGTTCATATTTGGGCATATTGAGTATTCGTGTAGAGTTTGGTCCAGATCCATCATTGTTTGAGTCCACAGTGATCTCTGGATGTAGGTGAACTACAACTCCAAAACCAAAGGACACTGCCCACCAAACCCTTCCAGTATTTTCTGTTGGTCATGGGATAACTGTGTGCCAAGTTTGGTTCAATTCCATCGTTGGTGGGGTTCAGAATGCTCTTTGATTGTAGGTGAACTATAAATCCCAGCAACTACAACTCCCAAATGATAAAATCAATATTTTGAGTGAAGGACATACATTGGGTTGTTAGGTGTCTTGTGTCCAAATTTGGTGTCAATTTGCTCAGTGGTTTTTGAGTTATGTTGATCCCACAAACTAACATTACATTTTTATTTATATAGATTATTATTTGTAATATTACAAAGGCTGGGTGGCCATCGTTGGGGTGCTTTGATTGTGCTTTTCCTACATGGCAGAATGGGGTTGGACGGCATGGCCCTGGCGTCTTCTATTGAAATACTGTTAAGTTTATGTTGATCTCAAATCTGCCCATGCCTGATATATATATACATAATATATAATATAATACAGAATGTAATGTAGAAACATTTCTTGGGGCTCCATGAGAAACTTTGCTTGAAAAAGATATCAACGGCTGAATAAGTTTGAGAACCCCTGATTTAAAGTGAAGATTGTGCAAATTACATTCTCTTAAATTAAAAAAGGGTATAAGAAAGACTCCCCTAAATATATTTACCACCACCATCACCACTTTTAGGGTTGCCATAAAATGGAGTCAACCTGAAGCAACCCCCCCCCCCCTTCTCAAAACATCAGTTGTGTCATGTTCAGGTTCAATAAAGCCACAAGAAGCCTCCAGCCTTGATCACTTTCTGTTTTTAATTTGTTTTAAAAGGAGGAAAGGGGACAAGGGAGGGGAAGATGACACTGCCATGCCTCCTCTGTGTGGTGCTTGAGCCTGTGCAGGCAGAACGTCCATGTAGATTGTCCTGGGGTTGCTGATGGCAATCCTTAGAGCAGTCTTCATGCACCCCACACCTGCAAAGATCCAGATCAATACCCACCAAATCCTTCCAGGATTTTCTGTTGGTCATGGGAGTTCTGTGCACCAAGTTTGGTTCAATTCCATCATTGGTGGAGTTCAGAATACTCTTTGATTGCAGGTGAACTATAAATCCCAGGAACTACAACTCCCAGGTGACAAAATCAATTTTTTTGAGTGATAGTCACTCCTTGGGTTAGTAGGTGTCTCGTGGCCAAATTTGGCGGCAATTTGTCCAGTGGTTTTTGAATTATGTTAATCCCACAAACGAACATTACATTTTTATTTATATAGACTAGCAGCCCCCTGCCACGCATTGCTGTGGCCCAGTCTGTATATATGTTTTGTTTGTTTATATATGTGTGTTTACATATAGTTCTGTGCACCAAGTTCGGTTCAGTTCCATCATTGGTGGAGTTCAGACTGCTCATTGATTGTAGGTGGAGCCCCTGGTGGTGCAGTGGGTTAAACCCCTGTGCCGGCAGGACTGAAGACCGACAGGTCGCAGGTTCGAATCCAGGGAGAGGCGGATGAGCTCCCTCTATCAGCTCCAGCTCCTCATGCGGGGACATGAGAGAAGCCTCCCACAAGGATGATAAAAACATCAAACTGGGCATCCCCTGGGCAATGTCCTTGCAGACGGCCAATTCTCTCACACCAGAAGCGACTTGCAGTTTCTCAAGTCACTCCTGACACAACAAAAAAAATGATTGTAGGTTAACTATAAATCCCAGCAACTACAACTCCCAAATGATACAATACCCCCCCCCCAACCCACAACTCCACCAGTATTCAAATTTGGGAGTATTGGGTGTCAGTGCAAAATTTCGTTGAGTGAATGAAAACACATCCTGCATATCAGATATATACATTACAATTCAGAACAGTAGCAAAATTACACTTGTGAGGTAGAAACAAAAATAATGCTATGGTTGGGGTCACCACAACATGAGGAACTGTATTAAGGGGTCGCAGCATTGGGAAGGTTGAGAAACACTGATCTATGGTTTATTTGCAAATTACAAATTTACAGAATTAAACTTTCTCCATTTCATTTAGCATTAGTATCAATAATTGTCTATGCAAGGTTTTAATTTGTCCTATCAGAAGTGAGTATGCCTCGTGTGATGTGCAGCATGGGGCTCTCTCAATCAGCTGTGTTCCAAGCACCCTAGAACGTTTGTGGAGACAGGTCATGAAGTTGTAACAGAGGTTATATGGTTATATCAGAAATTTGCTAGCTATCTCTAGCTGCATGGCAAGATGTTTGACTTTACAGCCCTCACTGTCAATTTCTTTGATTTTATGAGTTTTATGAAATTATACACATTCCAATTGCAACTTCAACAAAAATCTGTTTAACAATAGCAATTCTTTCTGTTTTGTTTTGTATCATTTCCTAGTTATCTTCAAACCACTGAGCCTTGATAGTTAAAGTACTATCAAACAATGTATTGTCAAAGGCTTTCATGGCCGGAATCACTAGGTTGTTGTAGGTTTTTTCAGGCTATATGGCCATGTTCTAGAGGCATTCTTTCCTGACGTTTCTCCTGCATCTATGGCAAGCATCCTCAGAGGTAGTGAGGTCTGTTGGAACTAGGAAAAGGGGTTTATATATCTGTGGAATGACCAGGGTGGGACAAAGGACTCTTGTCTGCTGGAGCTAGGTGTGAATGTTTCAACTGACCACCTTGATTAGCATTTGATGGCCTGGCAGTGCCTGCTGCAATCTTTTGTTGAGAGGTGATTAGACGTTCCAGATTGTTTCCTCTCTGTTGTTTTGCTGTTGAAATTTTAGAATTTTTAAATACTGGTAGCCAGATTTTGTTAATTTTCATGGTTTCCTCCTTTCTGTTGAAATTGTCCACATGCTTGTGGATTTCAATGGCTTCTCTATGTAGTTTGACATGGTGGTTGTGAGAGCCCTCTGCGCAGTCCTCTTCTCCCTCCTACCAGTAGTAGCAACATTACCATCACGCTGTACTACAACAGGTTGACCCTGAGCGAGAACCGGATAAAGGACCTTGGAGGGGCCGTATTCAGCCCTCGGGCCTTAGTTTGAGGACCCCTGCATTAGAGGGCCACATTTGGCCCACGAGCCTTAGTTTGGGGACCCCATTCTAATGTATAGATACAGCTTTAAAGCCTGTGACTTAGTCTAGGGTCACCCATTGGGTTTTAGGAATTTAAACTCTTGTTTCCAGAGCCATAGTCCAACTACGTTACATTTCAGTTCTAAAAGAGATGTAAAGAAATGTATCTATACTTGATGGCATATTGTTCACTTGGATTGGTATCAGAAAGAATAATTATTCCAAATTAGCTTTGGGGGGGGGAGGGGTTGTCATAAAGTTGCCTGAAATAATCCATATCACAGATGGGAATCAATCCAGTTCTTCCCTTGGATGGACATTTATGTTCTTTTGAAGTACTTCTGATAGCCCACTTTTAAACCTCTGCTACTGGTAGGGAAACAATAACAGGAAATCCTTTGGTAATGAATGTAAACAAGATGCAGTTCCATACTTTTTTAAGTTTAAAGAAAATATTTTTCTAAAACTCCCCTTTTATGTGGGATTGTAGCTAATAGGTTGCAGAATATGTTGAATCAATATGATTTTCAGAAGATAGAATTTAACACTTTTCTAAGCGTGCTGTTACCTCCCCTCAAGATGTGATTTAGAAAAAGAAAAAAAGAAATGGTTACATTAATGTATGTGTAGCCCAATACTGTGCTTCATTACTTGGAAGTATTTCCTCCTGAGTTCAGCGGGGCGTCCTTGGATTTCAACCTCAAATTAAAAACAGATCTTAAATTGGATTCTCTCAGAGTATATTTCAATCTGTCACATTCATGAATTGTCTTGGATGTGGAGGAGTGTTGCTGCACCCATTTGTAATGAATATATATGTTGCAGCGAAGCAAGAAGACAAGGTCAGGAGGCAAGTTGGCAGCAGGTTGAAGGCCTTCTCCTCTATTCAACAAGAAAAGACTAATCTTGCGGCTAGGAGGTTGAATTTACAAAACCACAGACGCAAATAGCATGCTCGTATTGATTTCCACTTCATAACATACTTCAGAACACAGACTCATAAGAACCATTTTGTAAGTTGTGGTTTTTCCCCTAAAAGCAAAGAAGGAATTCATTTGGCACCTTGTGCCAGATAGATATCTACATGCCGGCAAACCAGAGCTTCTGTAAATGAATTATTTTTGCCTTCTTGAAACAGAATTATTCCAAAGGGTTTTCTGAGTTGTTTCCCATTTCCTCTGTAACCAGTGATATTACAAAATAGTACAGATGGACAACAGGCCATTAAGAGTTACTCGGTGAGCTTTGCTGTATGTAGTAAATCCACTGTAATGCTATATTGTGGCATAAGATTTCTGGAGGGAAGCATTTATCTCCACAAAACAAGACAAGTCTTCAGAAATTTGTGGTAAGGTTTCTCTGCTCTGTTCTACCCCAGCCAGATTAAAAGTCAATCTACTTTGATGAGCTACAAGGTTTGTTTAACCAGGTTTTCAGCGAATCTGCTGAAAAAGATTGTCTTTTAAAGATGCACACAATAGGAATTACTTGGATTCAATGTATTGTCAAAGGCTTTCATGGCCGGAATTCACATTTACTTTCTGTTTTTAGGATTATATATTACACTAGCTGTCCCCTGCCATGCGTTGCTGTGGCCCAGTCCGTTGATCTGAAAAATAAAGTAATGAGAAAGTGTTGGTTTCTAATATATGTAATTTCTTTCTGCTTGTGGGTAAACAGTATTTCTTGCTGTTTCTTTGTGAGTGTTGATGTGGAGATTGTCTGGTTTGCCTACTCTGGAACATGCAACATATAATTGTCCTTCTTTAGGGGTCCCTTTCAAATCTATGATACTATATCTGTGTGTGTGTGAATCATACCTATCTGTCTATATCTATGGCTGGATGGCTCTTTGTCAGGAGGGCTTTCATTACATTTTCTTGCCCTGATGAATGGATGACCTTAAGTATTTTATGTCATGGGGGTTCTGTGTGCGAAGTTTGCCCCAATTCTGTTGTTTGTGGGGTTCAGAATCCTCTTTGATTGTAGGTGAACTGTGAACCCCAGTGACTACAACTCCCAAATGTCAAGGTCTATTTCCCCCAAACTCCATCTGTGTTCATATTAGGGCGTATTGAGTGCTTGTGCCAAGTTTGGTCCAGATCCATCATTGTTTGAGTCCACAGTGCTCTCTGGATGTAGGTGAACTACAACTCCCAAACTCAAGGTCAATGCCCACCAAACCCTTCCAGTATTTTCTGTTGGTCGTGGGAGTTCTGTGTGCCAAGTTTGGTTCAATTCCATCATTGGTGGAGTTCAGTATGCTCTTTGATTATGGGTGAACTATAAATCCCAGCAACTACAACTCCCAAATGACAAAATCATAATTTTTTGAGTGATGTTTACTCCTTGTGTTGTGAGACGTTTTGTTGCCAAATTTGGTGTGGTTTCATTCATTGATTCTTTTGTTTTTAAGGTACTCATTATGCACAGAGTATTTTTATATATATAGATTTGTAGTGAAAGACACAATGCAGAAAAATTTAAAAACCCAAGAGATGATTGTGTGAAAGAAAAAATATCCCAAAAGTTTCCATTTAAGTGAGCTCTTTTGTGGAGTGTGGAGGCAATGATGGCAAATCTTCATGTCTGCTATCAGATAGGATATGTGCAGAGCCTTTGATCTGTTAAGTTCTTCTTCAACACCCTCTCTACAATGTCAAACACAGTTGAGGCTAGTTGGATTTCCCTCTACATAGCCAAGCATAGTTAGATTAACATCTATGTACCAACCTGGGCCCTTCGATCTTCCGGGGAGGTCCTTCTCTCACCCCTACCAATCTCACAAGCTCGTCTTGTGGGTACAAGGGAGAGAGCCTTCTCCTCTGTGGCTCCCCGACTTTGGAACTCCTTGCCTGGAGAGATCAGCAAAGCCCCTTCACTAGAAATGTTCAAAAAGAACCTTAAAACCTGGCTCTTCCGCTGCGCCTTTGGTGAGTAGGTGCACACCATGACATTTTGCAACCCCCAACGTTCTTTTTGCTACTGGAGCTCGCGCCCTCTAAATGAGAAGTTTAGCCTCACAACTCTGTGTGTTTTTTGAGTTCCCCGTAAATGTCCTGCTCCTATTTTTATCTCATTACAGCCTTTTAATTGTTTAATCCTGTATATGTGGCCCGCCCATTGTTATCGTTATTGTGATTGTGTTTAGAATGTTATTTTATGATTGCCCTTTTTTAAAATTTATTTTGATGTTTATGCTTTGATTTTATTGCTGTAATATGTTGTCTGGGCTTGGCTCCATGTAAGCCTCTCCGAGTCCCCACTGGGGAGATGGTGGCGGGGTATAAATAAAGATTATTATTATTATTATTATTATTATTATTATTATTATTATTATTATTATTATTATGGTTAGTGTATCATCGCTGATGTTAATGCTACTGAATTAGGAAATATTTCATTCTCTTCCAGGAAGGCTGAAGAAAATGGAGTAGACTAGCTCATAGCCAAGTCCTTATCTCTTTTTATACCTGTGCAGACTATTTATTCTTTAAAATAATTGTTTAAATTAACTATTAGAATAATGAACCCTTAGCATTATGTCCTCCAAAAGCACTTTATATCAATTTAGGTCTGCTTGTATGTTTCCATCAACGCCCCACCTCCTTTATCTTGTTCATGCCTAGCATTATTTTTTAAACTTCAGTTACATTTGGCCCAGCCATAGATTTTAAATGTGCACTGTACCTAGTTCAATGTTTATACTATTTGTGTATGAGATTTATTTTAATTGCCTTGTATTGTATTTGTTACTGCTTGTATTGCTTGTATTGTTGTATTGTGGGCTCGACCCCATGTAAGCCGCACCGAGTCCCTTGGGGAGATGGTAGTGGGGTATAAATAAAGTTTTATTATTATTATTATTATTATTAGCATGTATATTGAATAATAATAATAATAATAATAATAATAATCTTTATTTATACGCTGCCACCATCTCCCCAAAGAAGACTTGGAGCAGCTTACTTGAGGCCAAGCCCGGTGATACATTACAGCAAAATAAAATACAGAACAGCAAAAATAACATCAGAATAAAATAATACACTTAGGTAAAATAAACAGTGCATAATAACATAATGAAAAATCAAACACAGTGGGCGGGCCAAATGCACGACATAAAATGATAAAACTCTGGATGAGATAGCAATTAAAAAGGTATATTTGTGGGGGAGGAGCTTGTAGGGGATGGTACAGTGGAGTTAGGTCTTCAGTAAGGTAGGAGGAAGTGCAGTTAATAATTTTGAAGTATACATAATCCTGCATCTCTGAAGAGTTGTTCTATTGTCCCTAAAAGCACCAGAGGACCAGTAATGAGGGTGCTGATTTGGAGTGGAGTACTCCGGATTCAGCATCACCAAAATCCACATTGTCGTTCCTTGTGCTGGTGAGGTTTGTACTGTGCAGCACAAAGCCAGCCTGTCGACTGGATGACTTCCACACAGCCTAGTGGTGCTGAAAATGGCTCGGCATCATGGGACTTCCACCTTTATCTTCCTCCTGTAGATTTGGCCATAGCAGCAACCAGGTAATGCCATTGTAGGTGTCAAATGATGACCACTGCCAGTTTTGTGTATGGTGGTTACTGCTAAGGCCAGTTTTATAGGAAAAAGGCAAGTGCCATCCTCTGTCTTCAGGCTCCTTGAGGAAAACAGGATAATTGTATGTGAACAGCTGTGAATGCTTATGAATTGAAAGCCACCTAGTGTTCACGCTGCCACAAAGTGCAGGAAATTTCTGGAGCATCCCACAGTTTTTTAAATCACAGGATAAGGCCACACTAAGAATAATTTTCCTGTGTTAAGGGGAATTATTTATTTATTACTTATTTACTTAATTTATATACCACTTTTCTCAGCCCTTAGGCAACTCAAAGCGGTTAACAACAGCAATTTCAATGCACACATTAAAACCCTCCTACCAGATATATCCTACCTTGTTCATGCCCAGCATTTATTTTTAATTTTAAAGTATTACATTTGGCCCAGCCATAGGTTTTTAAATCCTGTGTGTTATTGTTTAAATGTGATTTATATTAATTGTATTTTTTTGTTTATTGCTTTTCTGTTTTATTGATGTGTTGCCGGGCTTGGCCTCATGTAAGCCGCTCCGAGTCCCTTGGGGAGATGGTGGCGGGGTATAAAAAAAGTATTATTATTATTATTATTATTATTATAAGTCCATATCCCCAAATGCGTGGAATGCAGATTGAGTAGGAAAATGTTTCCACAATTTTTGTAGAAATGATTATACAAATGCACTTTTGTACAAAAAATAAGTCCTCCACCAACACCACCCCACTGCTGCCTTTAAGTGTTGGCTGCTTAAACTGTATTCCAGGCATTTGGGGAAGTGGGCTGTAAACCACAAAAACTTATGCTGAGGTTAAATCGTCATTAAGGTGACACAGTGGTATCAATTCTTCTCTTATTATTTCATCTCACATATATAATCCTGATCAGTAAAGGGCCACTTCTTCCTCTTTTCCATAGGTGTTCCCAATTCTCCAAATCAATATTTTTCCTAAGCCTTTAGTCCATGAAATCATAGCAGTTTTTATTTGGTTGTCTTCTAAATGCAGAAGGATATATCTGTATAATCTAGAGAGTGGTTCTCAAACTTCCTCATGCTGCGACCCCTTAATACAATTCTTCATGTTGTGGTGACCCCCAACCATAAAATTATTTTCCTTCCTACTTCATAACTGTCATTTTGCTACTGTTATCAATCATAATGTAAATATCTGATATGCAGGATGTATTTTCATTCACTGGACCAAATTTGGCACAAATATCCAATATGCCCAAATTTGAATACTTGTGGGGTTGGGGGAGGGATTGATTTTGTCTTTTGGGAGTTGTAGTTGCTGGGATTTATAGTTCACCTACAATCAAAGAGCATTCTGAACACCACCAATGATGGAATTGAACCAAACTTGGCACACAGAACTCCCATGACCAACAGAAAATACTGGAAGGGTTTGGTGGGCATTGACCTTGAGTTTTGGAGTTGTAGTTCACCTACATCCAGAGACCACTGTGGACTCAAACAATGGTGGATCTGGACTAAACTTGGCATGAATACTCATTATGCCCAAATGTGAACACTGGTGGAGTTTGGGGGAAATAGACCTCGATATTTTGGGAGTTGTCATTGCTGGGATTTATAGTTCACCTGCAATCAAAAGAGCATTTTGAACTCCAACGATAGAATTGGAACAAACTTCCCACATAGAACCCCCATGACCAACAGAAAATACTGTGTTTTCTGATGGTCTTTAGTGACCCCTCTGACACTCCCTCACGACCCCTCCAGGGGTCCCGACCCCCAGGTTGAGAACCATTGGATTAAGCCCTTATGCCCCTTCTCAAAAAGGCATTCCAACGCTGATTTTATTTTGGAGAATCCTACATTAAAATCCTTCCTGATGTTAGGGAAGAAGTGTTAGCTTTTGCTATTGCTATTATTTAGCAAATGAGGAATGAATTGTTGAGTGGAGTAGTTTACATGCCGCTTCCTGGTAATCTTTATAATGCCATAAAGAGAGTGGAAGTCTTTGTCGGATGAAGGTGACGTTATAAATGAAATTAGGGGTTTTTTGTTTTAAAGCTTCCTTCTGTTATGAAAATTTTGTTCCTCTTATAACATTCCTAGACTCTCTTTGCATACTCCTATGTGGCTGGTTTGAGTTACCTCTTCCTGTACAAGGTCAACAATTTCTAACTGTGGACTGATGATGGACTTAATGGCACCTTTTGACACAAACCACATTAAGAACATCAGCATGTATGCTGGAGTCAATGTATGATTTTCCAAATGATTAACCCTACCCCAAGAGAGAAGAAAAATGTGATGGGAAATCATAAGGATGTGTATGTAGGTTTTTCTAATGAATCAAGTTCATAATTTTCCTTCCACTGCAAAAGGAGACCAGGGTCTGCATTAGTTATTTGAAGTAAAAACAGATTGATAACTGCCCTTAAAACATTCACACATTCTTTTCAGCGACAAGGTGGGCTGTGAAACTGGTAAAGAGCAATGTTTGCCTTCCCTCCCTGTGCACTTGGTTCAGAGTACCAAGAATGCTCTTGTATACATTGGAAAAGGTGGTCTTCCTTCAATGTTGCCTTACAGAAATGATGGCCATTTATTGGCTAGTGTCCATGCCATGAGGAACAACAACACGAGGAACTCTCTCTGAATCCTAGAGCAACTTCTCTCTGGGGACATTGGGGAATGTGAGTGATGAACATGAGGATACATTGATAACTTCGTTTTTCCAATTTAAAATTAAAACAGTGGCTGGATAATCCAAAAATAGTGACTAGATAATTGAAGAATTTACATGTATAACTTGCTAACTGCATAATAAAGCATGTGACAGAGGGCCCTTTCAGACAGGCCCCAAAATGTAGGGCCTGTTGGGCTATTTTTTACCAAAGGCATCCAAATGACACTTCTGGTAAAAGTAAATTAATTTGGAATAACCATGGATATTCTGAATTAATTAAATACCCCACTGGACCCAGACCTTCCTGAAAGGCTGGGGTCTAATAGGGTATTGGGTCTATGGGGACTGACTACCGGGTAGTCCTGGGAATATCCGGGGATCAGTCCTCACAGTCACCCCGCACTCTTTGGCATGTCATTTCTACGCATCAGGAGGACTGCCGGAGCAATTTAATGGTGGCCTGGTAAGCTTTTTCAAAAATTTAAGGCTAGTTTGGGGAGGCTTCTAGATATCTGTAGTTACAAAGAGCGCTTCTAGACATGCTCCCCCAGGAAAGCCCAGGGATTTTTTTTTCAGGGGTGGACCCAAATCCACACCAAAGTGGGTTTTTTAAACCACTTTGGCACAGATTTGGGTGCTGTTTGGAAGTGCCTAGTGAAACCCCTTTTTACAAAGGCTGTTTACACTTACCCAATTCTCTCCACCTGTTTCTTCCTTGCCCTCTGCCTTGCTGGAAGCTGTTTAGAATCATCAGCACTGGGAAGATGGCGAAGGAGGACTGTAACAAACATGTTTACACAATTGGTTCACATCTTACTCTATTTTAAAATGGCTTTTTATCTCTCTGTTTTATGGACAGTTGTTTGAATGGGTTCATCTTTAGAACTTAAAAGAATGAATCTCCTCTCTTGTAGTTTGAAGCCATTGTACCGTGTCCTAGTCTCCAAGGAAGCAGAAAACAAGCTTGCTCCCTCCTCCCTGTGGCTTCCTCTCACATATTTATACATGGCTATCATATCTCCTCTCAGCCTTCTCTTCTTCAGGCTAAACATGCCCAGCTCCTTAAGCCGCTCCTTATAGGGCTTGTTCTCCAGACCCTTGATCATTTTAGTCGCCCCCCCTCTGGACACATTCCAGCTTGTCAATATCTCTCTTGAATTGTGGTGCCCAGAATTGGACACAATATTCCAGGTGTGGACTAACCAAAGCGAAATAGAGGGGTAGCATTATTTCCCTAGATCTAGATGCAGGCCAAAATCCCTTTGGCTTTTTTTGCCGCCACATCACATTGATGTGGCGGCAAAATGTGGCTTGACCCCATGTAAGCCACTCCGAGTCCCCACTGGGGGAGATGGTGGCAGGGTATAAATAAAGTTTATTATTATTATTATTATTATTATTATTATTATTATTATTATCTTTCTTCTTTATTTGGACCACTACATTTTCTTCCTTTGCAGTCATTCGAGAGAAGAACTTGTGAAAGCAGCTCTTGTCCAGCTGCTTCTCAGGCCTCTTCTACACTGCCATATAAAATCCAGATTATGTGGATTATATGGCAATGTAGGCTCATATAATCCAGTTCAAGGCAGATAATGTGGATTATCTGCTTTCATAATCTGGATTACATGGAAGTGTAAAAGGAGCCTCACTTTCTACTTTACAGGTCTTTGCATTGTTTTGTTCTTCCATTTTTTGAAGTTGCCAGTAGAATTTGGAAGTTATCTCTCAGATTAAGTTTTCAAAATGATGTGAAAGAACAAATTCAGTCCTACAGGACACATCAATGAGCAAGTTGGTTTCAGTTTTTTTCCTTTTCTAAAATAATGATCTTGAAAGCCATCAGCAAGTGCAGAGTTTGGAATCACTGCATTAAAGTGCGATATATCAAATGTTCAACATTTTAACCACTTTATAAAGCTGATGCAATCTTCCTTTGCATTTAAACTAGCCATTTACATTAGGTTATATAGTTGCAGGTCTAGGTTTTGGGGAAGAATGCACGATGAAGGAGTTGAGTAGTAGTTTTCCTGTGTGTGATTATAATTCAACCCAAATTGATGTTCTGTTGAACATCTAGTTTACAAACACACTAGTGTTTGGTGAAACATTAAATGCAACCCTGTTATTAACAGGGAAACACAAACTTGTTTGAAACATGTGTCTTCTGGTCTGAATTAGTCTGACATATCCTTCCCTACTATTATATTATTTGAGGTGGGAGAGAACTTTAAGTGCCTCAACCCATTTAACCTTAATAGCTCTGTTTTTAATAGAGGCCTACTAACTAAAAGAACCAAATGATTGCTTGAATTAGGTTGTTTTAATCTTAATTAAAAGCTTTCCTTTATAATAGGAAACAGCTTGTTTTTTTCCCTCAAAAGCACCCGGTAAGCCTTTCATAAATGGCATGTTTGAAGGCTTGAATAGCTTTAGATAATAATTTAGTCCCTCTATAGCTACTCATTACCGTAAACGTATTGCAGTTAATTAAAAAAATTAAAAGCCTTCTCCATTTTTTGTCTTATTTTCTGGCTATGGAATTGGTTGTTAGAGCAGAGACTGCGAGCAGTAGGTTTGGGTAGGGAATGTAGTATGCTGCTCTTAAGAGTTATGAGCTGTTACAAGTCCTTGTATCAGCATGCAAACTGATAGCTTTGGGCACACTTAAGGTATTTGACTACCTTATCGGTTACACATGAAATTAAATTTTAAAATAATGTTTAGGTGAATTCATAGAAGTTGAAAAGAGTTTTGTTACTGATCTAAATTGACCTATTTAGAAAGAAGTAAATACATTACTTATTTCTTTACTGTGCATTTGAACAGCCTATAGACAAGTCGCTTCATATTAAGTCATATTGCAAATGAAGTTGCCTTCTATAAGTTTTCTATAGCATCACATGATGTATGTGCATGGGTGTATATGTGTTTTTATATAGGTGTAATTTCTAAGATAAATTCTGGATTTTTTGTTAATGTTGTTAATGACTGTTAATTGGTCATTTATAATTACAAAAGAATACCACAACGTCTGTTGGAAACACTTGAAAACTGTGTCAATACACTGATAGAAATCAGGCTCCATCAATAAACTTCAGTGGACACTCAAGAGTGCAAGTTCGGTCAGTCTTTTTTGCCCCATTGTGCTTCTTATGTATGTTTTCAAACATTTAAGAGTTGAAAACGACCTATACACACACACACAAATTGGCGTATCTAAAAATCAAGATCCATGACACATACATATTATTAAATTTTTAGAAACTACCTTTAATCTGGTACCTAATTATTCAAAAATTACTTGATAGTTTAGGAGAAATTAAAGTATAAACTTTCAAAGCAAGCACAAATTATCACAGTTGTTATATACCTGGAAACATCATAAAGTGTATTTAAACTTAAGTTTTTCTTATGGGGTTTTTGGGATTACAATCCTCCAATGGATGAGGCGTGGCATAAAACAAAAACACAGCCCTAAAAGACACTGCCAGGATATTCACCATAATGAATATAAGTAATACAATGAAGATTTATATTTAATCTGAGTGTGTGTATCTTACTCTATGTTGCATAGTGCCCCCCTCCCCAAAAAATTCAAACTTATACAAACATTTTCATGACATGAGACATAGTCCAGAATCACTTAGGGTCCTAGTTTTAGAAGTGGTTACATCCTCCATAACTATAGATTTATCTACTAGACTACTACAACGTGAAGCCTTTTGGATTTTCACTCTTGAAACTGTATATCCTGAGGGTCTGAATGATTCTATTTCATTTCAGTGTTTCATGTGAGCAGGCACAGGCCTTTTAAAACAAGTTTTTCTCTTTTGAGTAACTTACTATTGCAAACTGGAACACACCCACACTGACAGCTATATGGGGCCCCTTTAAAATTCTCTTCATACACTATTACTTTCTCTTTATATATTGGAATCTCCACCTGCTTCCCTTGTGCTTGCCACAGAAATATACCAAACAAGCAGAGTACCTTGCAGGAGAACCTATGTGAGCATTTTGATTCTAGTTGTATATGTTTTTTTCACTTTTGATAATTGCATTCCTTACTATGTTTAGCCACTTAATGTGTTCTCTTTAGGTTCTCATCATTATTCATCTTACTTGAAGAATTGTACACTTTAGAAAAAACTTATTACTACCACCTGAAGAAGACTACACATAGTCGAAACTGGTTGTGGTTGATGAACTGTGATTTTGAAAAGGGATTTTGAAAAAGGACTGATAAACTGTGCTTGACAAACTGTGATTTTGAAAAAAATGGACTGATAAACTATGTGTTGCCGTGGACAAACTTTACTTTAATCAAGAAGCTCTGGATTAAGAGACCTGTAAAAAGATTCATAAATTGTGTATTGTTATTGACAATATATTTTTTCAAAACAACCTGAAAACAGATGTATATCTTGCTGTAGAATTCATTGTTTATACCATACAAGATAAATTATTTTTGGTTTAGAGAACTGTATGCTGTATAACTTGTGCTAAGATTCCATTCGTTGAATACGTTGTTTCCATACGTTGAATGTTTGGTCTTAGGGACCTTCTGCCTTTTGTATTTCAGGGAACCCTTGCTCTCTATTCTTTGTTAAAATACAGGCCACAGCCAGGATTCCCACCCCAAACCAGACAGTTGGCCACATAATGAAGATTTATACTTCCAATAGTGTGTCCGTACCTTACTCTGAGGCCAAGAGAGTATGACTGCACAGCTTCCAGAACAAACCAGATCTTAGAATCATAGAATCATAGAGTTGGAAGAGACCTCATGGGCAAATAGAGGGAGAAAACGTGGAGGCAGTGACAGACTTTGTATTTCTAGACGCAAAGATTACTGCAGACGCAGACTGTACCCAGGAAATCAGAAGACATTTACTTTTTGGGAGGAGAGTAATGACCAGTCTCAACAAAATAGTGAAGAGTAGAGACATCATACTGGCAACGAAGATCCGCATAGTTAAAGCAATAGTATCCCCTGTAGTAACCTATAGATGTGAGAGCTAGACCATAAGGAAGGCTGAGTGAAAAAAGATAGATGCTTTTGAACTGTGGTGTTGGAGGAAACTTCTGAGAGTGCCTTGGACTTCAAGAAGATCCAACCAGTCCATACTCCAGGAAATAATGCCCGGCTGCTCACTGGAGGGGAGGATAGTAAAGGCAAAGATGAAGTACTTTGGTCATGTAATGAGAAGACAGGAAAGCTTGGAGAAGACAATTATGGTGGGGAAAATGGAAGGGAAAAGGAAGAGGGGCCAACCAAGGGGAAGATGTATTTTTGTATTTTTAAATATTATAGAAATTAATTCTAGTAGAAAAACCAAGGTGACAAAGGACTCGGAGCTTCGTGTCTGTAAGAGCTGTTCAGCAGCGGAACTCTCTGCCTCGGAGTGTGGTGGAGGCTTCCTGTTTGGAGGCTTTTAAACAGAGGCTGGATGGCCATCTGCCTGGGGTACTTTGATTGTGTTTTCCTGCATGGCAGGGGGTTAGACTGGATGTGGTGTCTTCCAACTGTATATTTTATTATTGTTTCATGAACTTTCCTGGAAGCATTGGCCTTATCCATCCATCTTGCCCATGGTTGGCCCCTCTTCCTTTTTCCTTCCATTTTTTAATGTTTATCTTATATATGTAGGAATGTTTATCTTATATATGTAGGAAGATAAAAATAAGCACTGTTATCACACTCAATAGACTTTGGCCCCTTCTACACAGCTGTATAAAATCCACATTATCTGCTTTGAAGTGGATTATATGGCAGTGTAGACTCAGATAATCCTGTTCAAATCATATAATGTGGATTATCCACCTTAATATTCTGGATTATATGGCAGTGTAGAAGAGCCCTTTCAGTTAATCAGAACTAAAGCTACCAGAAATCTCAAACAAGTGACAAGCTGTTTTATTGGCACCGTAAAACTGTTATATTAAGTGAAGTTTATCAGTATCTTGCTTTTGATTACTGTGTTTCAATACTTTACTTACTTAGGCGATCCCTCGTTGGCCGAGTAGGATAGTCTTCCAGGATCAGCATTCTGGTGGGTCCGTAGGTCACTGTGGAGCCCTATGCTTGATCTGCATTTTCTCCTGCAGTGAGGGCATTGGTTTCCAGGTGGAAGGCGGTCTCGGTTGGGGTTGGCTTGATGCGCCTTCTTCTTGGCACATTTCTCTCTTTCACCATTCATTCGTGTCTCTTCAAATTCTGCAGCACTGCTGGTCACAGCTTACCTCCAGCTGGAGCACTCAAGGGCCAGGGCTTCCCAATGCTCAGTGTCTATGCCAGAGTTTTTAAGGTTGGTTTTGAGCCCATCTTTAAATCTCTTTTCCTGTCTTCCAACATTCCGTTTTCTGTTCTTGAGTTCGGAGTAGAGGAACTGCTTTGGGAGATGGTGATCAGGCATCTGGAGAATGTGGCCGGTCCAGTGGAATTGATGGTGGAGGACCATCGCTTCAATGCTGGTGGTCTTTGCTTATTCCAGCATGTTGATGTTTGTACACCTGTCTTCCCAAGAGATTTGCAGGATTTTCCAGAGGCAGCACTGATGGAATCGTTCCAGGAGTTGCATGTGATGTCTAGACAGTCCACGTCTCACAGGCATATAGCAGGATTGGGAGGACAATAGCTTTATAAACAAGCACCTCGGTATCCCTACGGATGTCCCGGTCCTCAAACACTCTCTGCTTCATTCAGAAAAATGCTGCACTCGCAGAGCTCAGGCGGTGTTGTATTTCGGTGTCGATGTTGACTTTGGTAGAGAGGTGGCTGCCAAGGTAGCGGAAATGGTCAACATTTTCTAATGTTACACCGTTAAGCTGTATTTCTGGCATTGGAGAGGGATTTGCTGGTGACTGCTGGAAGGTGACTGTGTTTCAATATTAATATCAAGTTAATGCAGAGTATATGATATGGTATAATATGCGGTATAGTAATACTTACCCTTATTTTTAATAGTAACTCTAAAGCAATCAGAAATTGCATTTATCTGGCATTGACCTACCCTCATGGATACAAGTTAAATGACAATTTATTGCATACTGGTTGGTATGGATGATATCATATTTATCCTAATGTTTCGTTGTTAAATAACAAAGCCCGTTTCCTCGTTTTCTTTTCAAAATGTGCTTTCATCAAAGCAAACAAGTCTAGGGAAGCTGTTGCACTTGTGCCTTTCTTTTTGGCCTAATGACCATCAGATTTTTCTTCTTTGAGCCTCCTATTCCCAATATTCACCCTTAACCTTGTCCCCTCAAACAGTCTTTGGGCCTTTAATTTTTTTTACCATTTCCTCAGACACTAGTGTCTTGAAACCATCATGACAACTGGAAAGCAATAAAAACAAAAAGAGCATGTAGAATGTCCTTAATTGATTTTTTAAAAAAATCACATCAGTTGCAGGACTATCATAATTAAAAGTAAAATGTGTTTTATATGGCAATATTTTATAAGGACCTCTTTCTCCTAGCACTGGGAGAAAGGGAAGTAAATGTGGTTTATACCTGCTTTTCTTTGTTGCCGGAAATTCAGTTCGTTTCATGGAATTTGAAATAGAACTCACTCTCAAGAATATCCCATATGTCTGAAATGGATGAAATCTGAAAAATAAACAAAAATTCAGACCACAAGTTAAAGTGATGGCAAACTATTTCGTTACAGCTGGCAAAAATTCTAGATTCAATCAATATTTGCTGCTGCCATATACATTTGTTTATATTTGTAACTAGCCGTCCCCTGCCACACATTGTTGTGGCCCACTCAGGTGGTAATGGAGGTTCTGTGTGGGAGATCTGGCCCAATTCTATCATTGGTGGGGTTCAGAATGCTCTGTGATTGTAGGTGAAGTATAAATCCCAGCAACTACAACTCCCAAATGTCAAGATTCTATTTTCCCCAAACTCCACCAGTGTTCACATTTGGGCATATTGAGTATGCTTGTAGAGTTTGGTCCAGATCCATCATTTTTTGTGTCCACAGTGATCTCTGGATGTAGGTGAACTACAACTCCAAAACCAAAGGACACTGCCCACCAAACCCTTCCAGTATTTTCTGTTGGTCATGGGAGAACTGTGTGCCAAGTTTGGTTCAATTCCATCGTTGGTGGGATTCAGAATGCTCTTTGATTGTAGTGAACTATAAATCCCAGCAACTACAACTCCCAAATGACAAAATCAATTTTTTGAGTGAAGGACATACATTGAGGTGTCTTATGTCCAAATTTGGTGTCAATTTGTCCAGTGGTTTCCGAGTTCTGTTAATCCCACAAACGAACATTACATTTTTATTTATATAGATTAAGGAAGTACAGTATCTATTTAAAATGCCATTGGCTTCAGATAGTGAACATGAGGCCCCTTCTACACTGCCATATAATCCAGATTATCAAATCAGATAATCCATGTTATCTGCTTTGGGCTAGATTATATAAATCTACACTGCCAAATAATCCAGTTCAAAAGAAATAATCTGGATTTCATATGGTGGTGTTGGAGGGGCCTTAGAATACTATTGGAAATGTACATATTGGATTCCTTCTTGTGTGCATTAATATAACTTAATCATTACATTTCCTTGTCCTTAAGCAAAACCAATTTTAATTCCTCTCTAATACTTTTTTACTGACACATCATATATTTCAAGTTGCATTCTTTCAACATAATACTGGCATATCTATTCCCTTCTGATGTCTGAATAAATACTTCTATGTAGCCAACTACTGACATATCAGCAATGAAAACATTACATTTCAAGCCATTTTAGTACCTAAACTCTGCTGTATATGATTTCCCCAAGTGCTATGTTTTGCAATTGGATAGCTGATTTAGATGAAAAGATGTTTAAGATTTATGCAGGCAGACAGCTTCCTGATGGCTGTATTTCTGCAGAGGTTCGAGAACATAAATTATTGAAAGTCAATTGCAATTTATGCTTCACAAATTAGTTCCAGATCCAATAGCAAAAGGGCACAGTATGAAAGAAAAACATACATTCTGGCTAAATATGGCTCAAGTTGGAAGGTCTGTCATCAAGCAAGCTCAGAGACAGTGCTTAGAGTTGGGGAGTCTAGACTGTAGTTATGATTATTATTGTTCATTATTATTCTTTTGGTTGTTACTAAAACTTTTAACAGGTAAAAAGTAAAACAAAAGAGAAAACCAACATTTTCTTAAACTTCCACAAGCCATGTCTGTGTAGCAAGCTAATTAATATAAATAGTAGCATGTTATATGGGTGGAACTCCATAGCTATTGTTGGACTGGATGAAAGCTAACGAATTGAAATTGAATCCAGACAAGACAGAGGTCCTACTGGTCAGTCGAAAGGCCGAACAGGGCATAGGGTTACAGCCTATGTTGAATGGGGTTACACTCCCCCTGAAGATACAGGTTCGCAGCTTGGGAGTGATCCTGGACTCATCGCTGAGCCTAGAACCCCAGGTCTTGGCAGTGGCCAGGAGAGCTTTTGCACAACTAAAACTTGTGCACCAGCTTCGCCCATACCTTGGGAAGCCTGATCTGGCCACGGTGGTCCACGCTTTGGTTACATCCCATATAGATTACTGCAATGCGCTCTATGTGGGGCTGCCTTTGAAGACTGTTCGGAAACTCCAACTAGTCCAATGGACCATAGCTAGATTACTCACTGGAGTGTCATACAGGGAGCACACCACCCCTCTGTTATGTCAGCTCCACTGGCTGCCAGTCCAATTCCGAGCACAATTCAAAGTGCTGGTTTTGTCCTATAAAGTGCTAAATGGCTGTGGCCCAGCTTACCTGTCTGAATGTATCTCCCTCTACGTCCCACCTTGAAGTTTAAGATCTTCTAGGGAGGCCCTGCTCTCGGCCTCACTTCTGTTGAAAACATGCTTGGTGGGGACGAGGGACACGGCCTTCTCAGTGGTGACCCTCCACCTGTGGAATTCGCTCCCCAGCAAAATCAGGCCAACAGCATCCCTCCTCGCCTTCAGGAGGAAATTAAAACTGTGGTTATCAGACCAGGCCTTTGGGTAGCTGGCGGACAATTGACAATGGCAATTATGATAAGGTTATGGAAAATGGACTATGGATAGGCTTCCGATTGTGTTATGCTTGCTGAATTTGTTTCTGCATAAGGCAGATTGGGAACCCTTCCAAAATTTCATGGAAGAAGGAAAATTCCAACATGGGGATCTCATGTTTAGAATGTTAATCTATTATATTTGCTGCACTAGAGCCCTGAAATGCCTTTTCACCACAAACCACACTCTGTCCAGGTAATCCAGTAAGTAAAAGTTTATTAAGAAAAGAGTATATAAAAAATAAGCAAATCCAAAAAAGGAGAATCAAAGTTCAAACAGTTATTTTCAAGATAGCCAAGATTCCAAAATCCTTTCAAATATAGTGTCAGATATATCCATAAACATGATTGCATGAATCCAAGGCAGGCAACCTATGCCAAACATGAAACTAGAATCAGGAACAAAAATATCAAATTGAATGCATGAATTCCAAAAATGTAGGACAGAACTGAGAGCTGTTCACCTGAATACAACATTGCTGTGCTCTCGCGTGCTGGGCCTATAGTAATTGGCTTTTGAACAGGACGTGCTCTTTGTGCCCAGCGGGAAGCCGGGGTGCCTCGGATGAGAGGCCCTATGGGTTTTCCTATACAAAATCTTTAGAAGCTTAAAAGTTTAACAGTTCTTTATTATTGCTTAGGTCTTCAACAAACAATCTTAGATCTTCAACAAATCAAACAAATGCTTCTTAACTTGTCTACAATGGACAGGCAACTTGTTTGGAGAACTATTTCTTTCCTTTACAAGGAAAACCCTTTTTGACCCTTCCCTGGGCAATCTGCTTTCTAGGCTTTGCTGGTGTGGGCCCTACTCCCGGCTCCAAATTGCTTCTTGGGTACCCGAGTAGACCTACCAGCCAAGGCTCTGAAGAATTTCCAGCTGGAGTCCTTAGGATTTTTCCCACAAAAGTTGTAGGTCCGTTTCTCCAACCCCAACAAGGGTTGTGCTGTAAAGCTGTTTCTCTTAAAAGCCTTTCTTTAGAGACTGTTCTTAAAGCTGTGAGGCTGTAAATTCCCCAGCCAGAGCTTTTGGGACTGTTTTCCCCCGGACTTTGTAAGAAACGAAGCTTCTCTACAGGTAGAAAACTTTCACTTCCTGTAGCTGAGCTTCCAACTGTAAGACTGAACTAAAATGGTTCCCTTTCCCTCCTGAACCTGGAAAAAAGGGCGGAACTAAAACTTAATGATGATAGACAGGTGGCTAGCCCCATGACTGCAGCCTAGCAGGAACCATCCAACTGCAAAATGCATGGCCAGAGCAAGCACATGCAAACGCTCAAAGAACAAAAGGGAGTTTGGAGCTCCTGATACAGCCGTACTAGCACAATTGCTCTCACAAAGGAGTGTACCAGCAGAAAACCACTTAAAATGCCTCAAACCCTCCCATAACATAATTCCTCATACACCTGCCTCATACACCTGCTTTTCCTCTTCATATCTCTAAGCCACTGGCAAAAGCGAGTCTGTCTGTTGTACGTTTTGCCTCCAAAGTTCCAAGCTCCTTGATCTGGACAAACATTTGTTTCCCACATTACTCTTAGCCTGCGCTTCTCATGAGAATTGATATTGCTTTCTCCAATGTCAAGGAGATTGCCAAGGGATTCCAAAACAACTCTCTCCAGGCCACTTCTATCCTCCTCTGGGCCTTCCGAATCTATCCCAGTATCCCCTTCCTCATCTTCTGAGCACTCAGAATCTGACCAGGCTACAACAATATTATATAGTACACAAAGAACTAGAAAATATGGATACAACAGAAATTCATATGTATATGAAAGAAGGATAGATACAAATTTGATAATATATTTCATTTTTTTTAAAAAAGATAAAAATATGTCTGCTTGAAGGCCTGGGCCAGCTTCCCATTAACTACACAATAAATAATAATAATAATAATAATAATAATAATAATAATACGACTCCGGCCCAGTCTACCTGTCCGAACGGATTCTCCCCTATGAACCATCAAGATTATTAAGATCTTCCGGGGGGGAGGGGGCTGCTCTCGGTCCCACCTCCTTCGCAATCGCGTCTGGTGGGAACGAGGGACAGGGCCTTCTCAGTGGTGGCTTCCTGGCTTTGAAACTCCCTCCCACTAGAGATCAGATCTGTTCCCTCCCTCCTGACTTTCAGGAAACTAATAAAGACCTGGCTGTGGAATGTGGCTTTTAAGGACTGATCTCATAATCTTTGTCCATATGGAAGGAGAAGGATGAATTGTGACTATGACTGTGATTGTATGACGATTTGGCTTGGGTAATGAGGTGATGATTTTTTACTGTATGATTTTAATCTGTAATGTTGATGTACTTTATTTTTGTATATTATTGTAATTTGCATATATGCTGTAAACCAGCCTGAGTCCCTCGTAAATAAATAAATAATAATAACAACCATTTTGTGTGACTTGACACTAACTTTTTAAATGGACATAATGATGATAATAATAGTAGTTACTGTTATTATTATCATTATAAAAGCAGGTGGATACATTATCTGGTGAGATATAAAGTCTGAAGCAGAAATCCACTAGCATGAAAACTAATATTTTGAACATACATATCTTTACTCTTTACATTTGTAATTCTTTCTCTTCCCAAGCTATATTTGCCTTACTTAACTGAAAAGTATGCAGAGACTCTAATCCAGATCCATAACAGTATAACTATTATCGGGTTTTGTAATGTAATCATCTCTACTTTCAACAATTGTAATGCTCACCATAGTTAATATTGTCTAATGTATTTTTTCTTATATGGGCAGGAAAGACAATATATATTCTACCAGGTTTTCAGTATCTTTTATTTGTCTTTTAATTGTGCTATTGTGTGTTTGTTTGTACAGTCTCTTTTTTGTTTCTTACATTTTGTGTTATTATTACAAAGCACCTTGAGGCCACTTACGTAGGAGGTGTTCAAAGGCAGTATGTAAATGTCTTTATAAATAAATACTTAAATAAATTTTAAAAATTACAAAAAAGAAAGAATTCTGTAAAAAAAACAAAAAACCCCAGTCCGACTTTACAGCAGTAGTAAAGATGCCTAAATACCCTGCAGGCAGTAGATCCAAAAAAAGAAAAGTTGACAAGAACTGTCAAATTGCTGAAAATCACTAACCTAGAAAAATCTATAGCAAGAGTGTGAAATGATTGCAACTTGAAGGAGCGTGCATTCCATAGGATAAAGCCCTTATCCACATGCCCATCAAGGAAGAGGAGCTCCACTTTTAAAAAAAAAATCTGTTCAGTCCACATGATTTCACTGTTCTCTCTGCTTTCATGAAAAATGTAGTACTACCCTTTGGTTCTGATCTCATACAGGAAAAAATCCCTCCCCTGCTCTTTGTGTTGCCATACTTTTGCCAATGCATTAATTCATCGAGTGGCTTGTCCTCCCATCGTTGCCTTTAAGAGCTAACTAGACTTAATGTATTGTCGAAGGCTTTCATGGCTGGAATCACTGGGTTGTTGTAGGTTTTTAGGGCTATATGGCCATGTTCTAGAAACATTCTCTCCTGATGTTTCACCTGCATCTATGGCAAGCATCCCCAGAGGTTGTGAGGTCTGTGGGAAGTAGGAAAATTGGGTTTATATAAATGTGGAATGACCAGGGTGGGACAAGGAACTTTTGATCTGCTGGAGCTAGGTGTGAATGTTTCAACTGGCCACCTTGATTAGCATTTGATGGACTGGCAGTTTTTTGGTGTGGCTTGTTAGTGCCTGGGGGAATCTTTTGTTGAGAGGCGATTCGCTGTCCCTGATTGTTTCCTCTCTGGAGTTTCCCTGTGTTTTAGTGTTGTTTTGCTGTTATAATTTTAGAGTTTTTTAATACTGGAAGCCAGATTTTGTTCATTTTCATGGTTTCTCCTTTCTGTTGAAATTGTCCACATGCTTGTGGATTTCAATGGCTTCTCTGTGTAGTCTGACATGGTGGTTGTGAGAGTGGTCCAGCATTTCTGTGTTCTCAAATGATATGCTGTGTCCAGGTTGGTTCATCAGGTGCTCTGCTATGGCTGACTTCTCTGGTTGAAGTAGTCTGCAGTGCCTTTCATGTTCCTTGATTCGTGTCTGGGCGATGCTGCATTTGGTGGTCCCTATGTAGACTTGTCCACAGCTGCATGGTATACAGTAGACTCCTGCAGAAGTGAGAGGATCTCTCTTGTCCTTTGCTAAATGTAGCATTTGTTGGATTTTCTTGGTGGGTCTGTAAATAGTTTGTATGTTGCTGCTTTTTTCTATGAAGTGGGCTGAGTCCTTGATGTAGTGCGTAGTGAGCTCATTATGAGTTTGTAACTCTGCAGCCAAATATTTTGCTAAGTCATATGTGGGGGTCCCAATGGCACTCCCGATGGGTCTGAGTGGAGTGGAGTCCTTATGGATTTTTGGGAGTCCATAAAGCCTAGGTGGGAGGACTTTCAATTTGCGTAGTTGTTGGCATATGTCAAAGTTGATCGAGAAGTTCTTGATCAGAGTGTTGGTTTTTCTGGTTATTTTGGAAGTTGGGTCTTGTTTAAGTTTTCTGTATATAGTGGGATCCAGGGGTTTTCTGATCTTTTCTTTGTATTGTTCTGTTTCCATGATTACTGTGGCATTCCCCTTGTCTGCTGGGAGAATAATGATATCTGGATCTGAGTTGAGGTCTCTGGTGTTGGGACACTGATGAGGAAACACAACATATCTACTGACCCACCAAGAAAATCCAACAAATGCTACATTCAGCATCTATGCTTCCCATGGATGTAGGTGAAACGTCAGGAGAGAATGCTTCTAGAACATGGCCATATAGCCCGAATAACCTACAACAACCCAGTAACTAGACCTAATTTTAAACAAATAGACATCAATATTGATATCTTTATCTAGCCTGAAAAATGTTTGGAATATTACTTCCAGTATATTCCAGCCCAAGAGTTTTAGTCCACGAAAGAAACTTTCCTGAAATCTCCTATAGATGTATAGATATGACTTTTATATCTGTATCTGTGTGGGGTCATCTAAAATCTATCTGTGTGGGTTGCTCATGTTAAGTTACCCACTATGGAAAGGAGCAGTATTATGAAAAAGATTTATAATGTTTTATCATTGTCATGTGAGAGAGATTTGATCCTGGTTTACAGTTTATAGGAAAATTATACTGTTTATTGGGAAATTAAATTACACTTTCCTTCTTCTGAGATCATGGTGTGCAAAGGGGGAAAATGTGTTAAACTTCATTACTTGTCCCCCTTTCAAGAAGATCTGGAATGTTATGTCTGAACTAATCTAGTTGCATGTGTGCCAAAGCACTCCAGCAATGTTTTTTGCCTATTAATATCTACTTCTCTTTGGCAAAATAGATGTAATTTCTGATTAGTCGTGCATCATGCCAATGACTTTGATGAACATTTGTAATTGAATATTATAATGTAACTCTAAGCCAAAACCATTGAAAGCTTTGACTTAGAATGGCCATAGCTTTATGTTGGACAGATTTCTGTGAGGGTTGGGTGAGGGAGGAAGGAGGGAGGGAAGAAGCATCTTTTTTTGTGTCGTACTATTATCCCCAAAAAAATTGTTGCGTCTCCTTGCCTTAGAGAAAAGGGAGAGGGAGAAGGTGGAAGAGAGGGCTTGTTGGGGACCCAAGCTTTGAGGCCTATGGGATATTTTATATATTTGGGGTCCTGTATACATTTATCAGAAAAAATAGGGTCACAAGTTGAAAAGATTTAAGAAGTCTTGCTCTAAGTGTTACAGCCCCTCTAAGCATTGCAATCCCATATAGCAATAATTTCTGTAAATGATGTTGTCCTCATACATTATGTGTGATATAATTGCTAATAAAAACAATGGACTCTCTCTTCTTAGATATCGATGAGTGTGAAAATGACTTCTACAATGGAGGATGTGTACATGAATGCATCAATATTCCAGGCAACTACAGGTGCACTTGCTACGATGGATTCATGCTGGCTCATGATGGACACAACTGCCTTGGTGAGTCATTATTCTGGGGAAACTATTGGTAAATAATTTCTTGAATAACTCATCTTATTCAGAGGTGCTTGCAGTTATTTAGGCACAATGTTGATAAGAAAACTGAAGTAATTTTACACCTGACCCTGAAAAATCCTTCCCACACATTTTTTGTCAAGACTTTCAGTTTCTAAGAGACTGAGAGTGTGAAGACATCCAAAATCCATGTTAGGGAAATACTTTCAGTCGGCAAATGGCTTGAGATCGCAAAATACAGTACAAGCATTTTTGTTTATTCAGATGATGATGATGTGATTCATATCCCTGTTATTCTGAGACCCAAAACAGTTTACAAAATATTAAAATAAATGCAGATTAAAATATAGACACCAGTAAAAGGCATCAGTAATCGTATATATAAATGTAATGTTTGTGGGACAGACATAACTCAAAAACCACTGGATGAACTGACACAAAATTTGGACACTTCACCCCTAACAGACCAACGAGTGACCATCACTCATAAACACCCCCAAAAAACAGCAAAAAGAGCATAAAAAGCAAAATGACGATAAGACACATGTTTGAAAACGACAGCTCTCAGCATCCCCTTACACCAGGCCCTTTAGGGGAGGAGGATGCTCCAAATGCACTGATTCCAAGATGCAAGTTTTCTTCTCCTTGGATTTCTTTGAGAGCATCCCAATCCCTGCATACTACAACTCCCAGCAATCCTCCAGATAGATAGATAGATTAGATTAGATAGGTAAGTAGGTAGGTAGGTAGATTGATCAGGAGTACTGCTGGAAGTTGCAGTCCAAGAATAGGTAGAGAAGGAAGAAAGGAGAGAAAGTAAAAGGGAAAGAAAAAGGGAGGGGAAGGAAGGAAAGAGGAAGAGAAAGAAGGAGAGAAGGAAAGGGAAAAAAGGAAGGAAGGAGAGAAAGAAAGGAGGAGAGAAAGAGGGAGGGAAGTTTGGCCACAGCAACACGTGGCGGCGTACAGCTAGTAATATATAAAATTGATCTTAAAATGCAGCTGTAAAGTGTAAAGTATTAAGAGCATTTAAATGCATGCAACATCAAAGATAAAAATCAACAAATAGTACAACATTATAGTCAACTCCCAAAAGACTGTTGGAACAGAATCATTTTTATTTATCAGCAGAAGGATAGCAAGGAGGAAGCCATCCTGGAATCACTAGGGACAGAATTCCGAAACTGGGAGCAACTACTGAGAAGGCCCTATCCCTTGTTCCCACAAACGTATCTGAGAAGTTGATGGGGTCAAGTACTTTATTGTATGATGCCACTATCCTTCTACATTCATGCAAATGTGCAAGCATGGCAACCCTTGTTATCAGACCTCTTCAGGGCTGGTGAGGCCTCCTTCTCCACTTGCCAGGGTCCGTGTCTCTCCAGAGACAGGGCCCCCTGCCAGCTCTGCACCACCAGGCTGTGCCATCCACTCTCCGCCCGCACTGTGAGGAGGCCAGCCCTGGTGAGTGGGAGTGTAGGGGATGGGTCCCAGGAGAGGAGGAAGAGGCAAAGGCAGTGGCAACTTGGGGCATGCAGGGAGGCAAACTTGTAACAAGAGAACTTAAGAACATAGTGGGTGGTTTTGTTTAGTACCCTCATTTATCTTTACCCTGTTGCACAGCAAGCAGATCTTAGCCACGTCCCATGCACAACACTCACAGACAAGAGTAGAAATGAACAAAAAAATCTTTTCTCTTAATAGCAGATATGAAATACAAACTTGTAGTGTTACATAGAAAAAACAAACCGTGCAAGAAACTTACATAGTATCTGTAACACAAAATAAGGCATCTTCATCTTAAGTCAAATGAGAAAGCAAAACATAAACCTTGAGCAAACAGCTATTCCACCATAACCTCCTTTAGAGCAGCATAACGGCTTCTCTCCAACCTACTCCTCAGAGCAGCGCCTTTGAGATTAGATCTCCTCAGAGAAAAAACTCTCCAGAACTGTAATCTAAAAACCCATATAGTTATACCCTATCGGGTATAGTCCGAGATTGCTGGTTGACCTACATTACCAGCTGCACACAATAATTACCATCATAAGGTTTTTCTTCAACACACACACACACTTGGTCCTGCTACAACATACTGTAATATACCCTTCATACATTGGTGAAATAAATTTCAAATTTATTTGTCGTGTCAGGGCAACCAGTCAATTGTATTACATTTTTAACAGAACCAAACAAACAAACAGACAAAACACACAATTTGCAAGTTTGGTAGTTGATTAAATGTCCTTTGACCAGTATCTGGCCACTTGGAGTGCTTCTGGTGTTGCTGCAAGAAGGTCCTCCATTGTGCATGTGCCAGGGCTCAGGGTGCATTGCAGCAGGAGGTCAGTGGTTTGCTCTTCTCCACACTCGCATGTCGTGGGTTCCACTTTGTGGCCCCATTTCTTGAGGTTGGCTCTGCATCTTGTGGTGCCAGAGCGCAGTCTGTTCAGTGCCTTCCAAGTCGCCCAGTCTTCTGTGTGCCCAGGGGGGATTCTCTTATTTGGTATCAGCCATTGGTTGAGGTTCTGGGTTTGAGCCTGCTACTTTTGGACTCTCGCTTGCTGAGGTGTTCCAGCGAGTATCTCTGTAGATCTTAGAAAACTATTTCTAGATTTAAGTTGTTGATGTGCTGGCTGATACCCAAACAAGGGATGAGCTGGAGATGTCTCTGCCTTGGTCCTTTCACTATTGGCTGCTACTTCCCGGCGGATGTCAGGTGGTGCGATACTAAGCAGTGTAATTTCTCCAGTGGTGTAGGGCGCAGACACCCCGTGATAATGTCTCATTAAGAGCCACATCTACATTTCAAATAGTATAGAGCTTTGTTGCAACATTAATTCCATGTGTAGAAGCAATCAAATGTGACCTGAGTGAGTTTTTAGATAACTTGAGTCAATAACTTGAATCAACTTTATCTAGAGGCCATCTCAGGAAATTGAAATAATCCATCAATTTAGATTTCATCCAAAAAACCAAAGATTTTGCATTTTTGCTCATGAAGATAAATAACATCTTAGATCTTCATTTTGAAAGTTTCCATCGAATAAAATTTCTGCTGGAGAAAACAGTTTGTCAACAGCTGGCTTTACAGCTTAAATGTTAAATGTTTGTTACATGTTGTTAACATTATTGTAAGCCACTTAGGAAGATCTTGTCAGAAGGTCAATAAAGAATTAGCAGAGTTGAATCAACATTTTCTTGTCTCTGTTTTGTAGAGAAGGTTTTTAAAATGTATCATATCCTCCTTGCTATTTTAATTAGTAGGACATTAGAAAGAAATTGCTTCATACAGGACTCCGTATGAATCCGCTCTTTCTTGGCATTTCTTTTAAACAAATGTGCAAATAACTGTAAAGGTGTTGTCTATTTTAGGACAAGGAGATATAGTTGATGAGTTCTTTGCCTCCTGTCTTTCCTATTTACATCTTTTCTCTTTTCACTTTAATCCAAAGAACTTTATTTCTACTCATTTTAGTTGAGATTTGTTGGCTACACATTTGTATTGGAAGTGTTCCAAGTCTGTCCTTGGAGGAACTCAACTCATTCTCTATTTGACATTTTTATTGAGGAATTTCTCAAATATAACATGAAATGACACCAGGGGGAATTTAAACTATGGTGAGATACTCATCTGGTTAAATATAATTGCTTTTAGCATTGTAATCGCTTGAAATTGCAGAAGGTCTTTTGTGATTATTATTGTTTTAAATTCAGTTTAGTGGACACAAGATTAATATTTAGCCTTATGAACTGAAGGTTTATTTATACCTTAATTTGAAACTTTATTCCTGTTCCTTTCTGCTCATGAGGGAAATGCTTTGGGGTTTTTTTTATAAGCAAGTAGCATATTTGTCCAGATGTTATTTTCTGTTTGATTTTCTTTCCCATTGACTCATTGATTAATTGATTTTCCCTTTCTCCATGCCGTGGCATATGTGCACTGTCATTTCTCATTATTCTTTTCCTCATTTATGACCCAGGGACTTCAGTCAAAATCTGTTAAACCATCTTATATTACGTACAAATGGAAATGTTATCAATTTTTTTAAATCTGCAGAATTTGTTATAATAAAGAGAAATTTACCCTGAAATACTGACAAATCCAAATTATTCTGAAATTGCCATTCTATCTATAATTACTTGTCCGTAGTAGTAATGTATTAATGCTTAGAGCAGGGGTCCTCAAACTTTTTAAACAGAGGGCCAGGTCACAGTGCCTCAACCTGTTGGAAGGCTGGATTATAATTTGGGGAAAAAAACCACAAATGAATTCCTATACACACTGCACATATCTTATTTGTAGTGCAAAAAACACTTTAAAACAATACAATAATTAAAATGAAGAACAATTTCAACAAATATAAAATTTTTAGTATTTCAATGGGAAGTGTAGGCCTACTTTTGGCTGATGAGATAGGATTGTAGTTATTGTTGTGTGCTTTCAAGTTGTTCCAGACTTAGGTTGACTCTGAGCGAGGGCCGGTTAAATGACCTTGGAGGGCCGCATCCGGCCCCCCGGCCTTAGTTTGAGGACCCCTGGCTTAGAGCATAGGCTATTCACATACACATAAATAAATATGATATGAAATGCAATGATATAAAAGTACTAAATAAAATAACTGGCATATGAATCTTGCATATTAAAAAAACTTTTTATTAAGTTTGATCCATATCAGTGGATGCTTGTTCCAAGTAAATATATATATGATTGGATTTAATAGCAGGTAATATGTGACCTTGTGAGCTAAACAGATACAAAGCAAGCAATTATTTACTTGGGGGAAAGCCTCAAGGGCAACAGGCTGGAGTGAACTGAAATGAACTGGAAGTTGAGTCAAAAGAGTTCAAAACTGGAGGACAGGCCAGACAGAAAGATAAATGAGGAAAAAAGACAAAAAGGATATAGGAAGATATAATAAAGCAGCAAGGTAGAGTAAGATTTTAAATTAAATTTATATACGAGGAAATATATATAATAATCCCAACACTGATCAGCCAGAATTATAAAGTCATCAAAAGGAAGAGGAAGTATGGTTGCTGAACCAACTGTATATTTAAAAGTTAGGAACTGGGAACCACTGGAACTGAAAGACTTAAAATGATTATTCAAACGAATTCCGCTGCCACCATTTCAATATTAAACAGGCTGAGGTAATATTGAGAATTTGTTCTGTAACACACACTGTGCCACTATAGTTTCTTAGAGACTGCTGTTTCTTAGAGACTTTAGTAATACTTTGACCACAAAGGTATTCACAATGAGGCTGGTATAAGTTGAATAAAAGAACTAGAACGTTTATTGAACAGGCTTGAAATATTCAGGTAGAAATGCTTAATGGTTTCAGTAAAATACTGGTATAAAAAGCTTGTGGTTGTGTTAGAGTCAAAATCTTAAAAACTTCTGGGTTACAAGTCTTCAAAGTTCCACCACAGAAAATTACTTCAGGAAATGAATCTCTGAAAGTAACTCCCCAAAATGCCCCTTAGGAATCTAGCCAAAAATACCCTGAACTAGACTTCCTTAGGAATTGAACAGTCCACTAATGGGGTACTGCTCCTTCACAGTATTCTAGCTATTTACTCAATAGCTACTCTGAATACTTCTCAAAAGACTAGCCCAATCTTCTTCCCTAAACCCAAACTTCTCTCTGACTAACACCAATTCTTCCGCTCTGTAACAGCTCCAAACTCCAACTGGCTACATTGGGACATCAAACCTCAGTTTAAAAGACACTTTTTTCCTCTAGACCACTTAGGCTCCGCCCCCATCTTTCTAGCCAATCCTAGCCTCCTTATTTTCCCTCCAAGACTTGAACACGCCTCCTCAAGGCATACCCAACTAAAATGACTTCTCCCTGTCTCCCTTTTCTAAGATGGATGCCATGGCTTTGCCAGGCCCACTCCCTTAGGCTATCAGGCAGCTAGCTAAGGCAAGGGATTCATTACAGAAGATAATATGACTCTTCAGGCAAACTGAAACAGTAAGTTATTTATGTAAGAATCCAGTAGGTGGACAGAAATGCTGCATTTCATCACATAATAGTCGCTATCGCACTATAGTTACACATCCCTTTTGCAGAAGACAAAATCGGAGTTTTGCCATTCCCTGCATAATAGTTATTATGGCATAATAGTTATTATGGCACAAAAAGGATATAGGAAGATATAATAAAGCAGCGAGGTAGAGTAAGATTTTAAATTAAATTTATATACGGGGATATATATATATA
Source organism: Anolis sagrei ordinatus (assembly GCF_025583915.1). NCBI lineage: Eukaryota > Metazoa > Chordata > Lepidosauria > Squamata > Anolidae > Anolis > Anolis sagrei. The sequence goes on from NW_026847549.1 coordinate 105,947,768, forward strand.
TATATATATATATATATATATATATATATATGATCAGCCAAAATTATAAAGCCGTCAAAAGGAAGAGGAAGTATAGTCACTGAACCAACTGTATATTTAAAAGTTAGGAACTGGGAACCACTGGAACTGAGAGACTTAAAATGATTCTTCAAACGAATTCCGCTGCCACCATTTCAATATTAAACAGGCTGAGGTAATATTGAGAGTTTGTTCTGTAACACACACACAGTTTCCAGCTGCATCAAGCCCCACAGCTTGAAAAGGAAAAGGGAGCACTCCCCTCCTCACCCTTCTGCATGACTACACCCTCACAGGGACTACTATTATGTGGTGAAATAAGTCCCTGAAATGGGCTTTTTTCACCATACAATAGTTGCCATCTCATAATATTAATACACCCCCCCCCCCAAAAAAAAAGGGGGGGAAGGGAATGCAAGTATTATGCAGTGAAATATGGTAGTCTGGGAGTTGTTCAGCTATTTATTTATTTATTTATTTACTTCATTTATGTACCGCTTTTCTCAGCCCTCAGGCGACTCAAAGCGGTTAACAGCAAAATTCAATGCAAAACATCATAATGTTACAAAACATTACAATGGTTCACCACAAAGACGACCTTAATATGGACCATGTCCTCTTGTTTTCACTTTAATATGTTTGAAAATTACAAGAAAGAGCAGTATTCTTCACCTCTATAGCCATGATAGAAATCATTTAATGTAATCCAGTGCATTGACCTTGTTCTTCCTTCGCTGTGTTGAGTATTTTCTAATATTAAACACATTTCTGTACTGCAGATTCATTGAGCAGGTTGGAATCTTGCAGAGCCCCTGCTCTACTAGGAAACTGAGATCTTGAGCATCTCTAATATATAGCATATCAGTTGTTTCCTACAAATCTCTATTTACTGTCTGTCATGTAGTTTGTTCTAGCATTTCATCTGTCTCAGAGGAAGATTTGAAGAAGAGGTGGTTTCAGCACTTGCTGCTCCAGCACTACTGAAATCAGGGGACTTAGATGCCAGATTTCTTGGACACCCCTCTGTTGTATGTCATACTGTCTCTACATAATAGAATCCAAAGACTGTAGAACAACTTCTCTTTAAAATACAGTGTAGTGCAGTGGTTCTCAACCTGGGGTCCCCAGATGTTTTTGGCCTTCAACTCCCAGAAATCCTAACAGCTGGTAAACTGGCTGGGATTTCTGGGAGTTGTAGGCCAAAAACATCTGGGGACCCCAGGTTGAGAACCACTGGTGTAGTGTAAACTTCAGGGGCAAATGAACCACCTTTCATAAGGCTTCATGTAGGTTTGAAACCATTGCTCCTCTTGGGTGTTAACCTGCACCTGTCCAGGGTCCTGACATAACTTCACCTTCCCTTATTATCCTTGAGAATTACCAATGCCTAACTTGATCAGCCTTACTGGATGGGATATTGCTTCATTGGTGTGTTCCAGATCTTTCAGGCTGTATCAGTGCCATAGTCCAGTTTCTCACAGGAAACACAAATTGTACTAGGAAAGGACACTTTCAAGTATTTGGTTCCAGTGCCAAACTGCTCTTACTGTCCAGATAAAATAGAAAATTTCCAACGCTCCCCACAAACCCATTCTTCTAAAACATTTTAGAAGTAACAACAGGCTTTATAGACTACAACAATTGGATAAACTAAAAAGTATTACAGCTATTTTATAGGTTATTGGGCACTGTTTTGAGTTTAAATTATTGTTTTAACCTATTTTATAGGTTATAGTAAAGCTGTTACCATAGATTATTGGGTGCTGTTTTGAGTTTAAATTATTGTTTTATATGCTATTGGCACTTTGTCCTCCAAAGCACTTTATATTGTTTTAGGTCTGCTTGTATGTTTCCACAAATGGCCCATCACTTTTTCGCCCATGTCCAGCATTATTTTTGAATTTCAATTACATTTGGCCTACCCATAGATTTTAAAGTGTGTTGTCCTATTGTTAATGCTTATGTTATTTTTTTATTGTCTTGTTTGATTTTAATTGCTTGTATTGTTGTTATTATTGCTTGTATTGTTGTATTCTGGGCTCGGCCTCATGTAAGCCGCACCGAGTCCCCTGGGGAGATGGTAGCGGGGTATAAATAAAGATTATTATTATTATTATTATTATTATTATTATTATTATTATTATTATGGATTGTACTATATGTTTATTTTATGTGTTTTTTTTAGGCACATTGTGCCATATGTAAACTACCCCGAGTCCCTTCGGGGAAATGGAGGTAGATTACAAAAATATTATTATTATTATTATTATTATTATATTATTATTATTATTACTATTACTATTATATTTCTCATGTCAGAAGTAAATAGAGGGTACAGTTATAATGTATTTAAAAACACAAACAAAGTTAAGAACTTGGCATTATACTAGATTTCCTTTGACCAGAAACTGGTCACTTGGAGTGCCTCTGGTGTCGCTGTGAGAAGGTCCTCCATTGTCTGTGGTTTGTGGTTTGCTGTTCTTTGCACTTGCATGTCGTGGACTCCACTTTGTAGCCCCATTTCTCAAGATTAGCTCTGCATATTGTGGTCCCAGAGCTCAGTCTGTTCAGCGCCTTCCAAGTCACCCAGTCCCCTGTGTGCCCAGGAGGGAGTTTTTCCTCCATTATCAGCCAAGGATTGAGGTTCTGGGTTTTAATCTGCCACTCTTGGAATCTCGCTTATTTATTTATTTAGAACATTTGTATCCTGTCCTATTCTCGCCCTCCAAAGAGGGACTCAGAGCAACTTCCAACAATATAAAAACACCAATAAAATATACAGTTACATAAAATGATAATAAATATACATTTAGAAACAGTTTGCCAAGTTTAAAACATGTTCCAAATCAGTCCAAAAAATGTGGTCGCTTGCTAAGGTGATCCTGCAAGTATCTCTGTAGATCTGAGAAAGCTGTTTCTTGATTTAGGGCGTTGGCATGCTGGCTGATATCTGAACATAGGAAAGGTCAGAGATATCACTGCCTTGGTCCTTTCATTATTGGCTGCTACTTCCCGATGGATCCTGTGATAATGCGGCATGTCTCATTAAGAGCCACATCCACTGTTTTTAATGTGGACACTAGACATGCGCATTCAGCAGCATAGTAGCAAAGCGCAACGGCAGATATCTTCTCTGTATTGTGACCCCCAGGTTGTGCCATTCAGCTTTCGTATGATAATATTTCTAGCACCCACTTTTTGCTTGATATTCAAGCAGCGCCTCTTGTAAGTCAAGAGTACGGTCCAGGTATTTGGGTGTGCTGCAATGCTCCAGTGGGATTCCTTCCCAGGTAATCCTCAGAGCTCAAGATGTTTGTATGTTCTCAAGGTGAAAAGCACATAATCTGCATTTTAAATGGATTAGGAATCAGCTGGTTTTCCCTGTAATAGACAGTAAGAGCACCTAAATCTTCAGAGAGCTTAGTAAAGCTATGACACCCTTATTAACCCCTCCCCGTGTTATAGGCAACATTACTTGGAACATGTTATTTACACTTTGTGCCTCTTAAGTCTATTAGATCTAGTTTTACCTTTCTGAGAAATAATTATCACATCTGGACTTTCTTCTGAATGGCAGATCTGAGGTTTTTGAAGTGTGCTTGTTTTGATTCCATAGAATAGGGATGCAATTTTTCGTTAATTTTGTTTTAACTGTAAGACACCTTTGAAAACTACACAGCTTTTGGAGCCTGTTCACACATTGTGGGGTTGCAGAGAAAGCAACATATTTTCTATGTAGCAAAGAGCAATTTCTGCACAGAAAATGCTGGTGACTCAGGTCAACCCTGTCTGAATTTTTCACAGGACAGGTCCTTAGTAACACCATTTTCTATGCAAGGAAGAATAACCTATATTTAACCTTCCTTGCAATGCACAGTCTCAAGGAAATTCTGTAGTTCTTTTAGTCCGCTTTGGGGAGATAAAGCGGTATATAAATAAATATCATCATAATAATAACAACAATAGTCTGACTGAAATGGGGTATAATGTCAGTGAGGAAATGTAGTGACATTATCATGCATTATCACAGGATCCATCGGGAAGAAGCAGCCAATAATTCCATCAGAAACTTTTGCAATGCCTTGAAAGAAAGCAGAAAGTGTTCCTAACTTTGGAAAATAGCACCCTAAGCACATCCAGAAAGTTATTTTATGCTGCTTCAACTTCAACAGCTTGAAAGAATTCAGAACGATGTTAGTAGTCCTTTAGTAGCCCATCAGTTGTGTGTAGCTTTAACTGCAGTGGGATGGTATATGTATATTTCAACTTCTGTTCATTAAAGAAGTTTGATTTTGTCATGGTCTACCTGCCTTCTCCCCTTTTTCAAGCAGTGTTCCACTCATTCCGCAGACATCCAGTGAAAGATTTAGAATTATATAGGAAATATTTCATAAATCGCCAGATGTAAATTCTCAACAAGCATTAATTAGTTTGGGATTGCACAATCACTTCTGTGATTAAAGGCTACAACGCGTTTTTTCCTCTTTTTATTTTTTAGCTTTGTTTTTCTTCTCCCTTAGGACAGCTGTGTGCAACGTGTAGGTCATAAGAACTCCCAAATGAATGTTTCTGTTGCTGATGTTTGTTTGTCTTTATATTATCCAACAACTCAACTAGGGACTACCCCCCTCTCCATGTTTAAACATTGAATGTTGTTAACTAAAACTAAACAACTTTTGAAAGGTTTTGTGCATTGTATAAACACAAAATATTTGGAAGAGGAATCGAAAGAACAGGCCTCTTGCTTAGTCCTCCTTCTGTGTAATACTTTGTTCCTGATTTATGGGTATCATATGTTAGAATCTGACCATGTGCAACTTCACACTTTGGATTGCAGTGGTACACAGATACTCCTCCAACTAATGTTAAATAAAGTATGGGTGACAAACTCATAGCTTAAAAATGTAGTGTGCATATCTCTGGAAGTTGCAGCTCAGATGATCTGCATGTTTCAAAAGATGTATCTGTCCCTTTCTCTCACATTAGCATTTTTAAATTTTTATTGTGGGTAGTCATAGCAAAGTCAAATGTTGTGGGGTCATACTGGAATGGAAGCATACTACACATTGGGTTGTTGTAGGTTTTTTCGGGCTATATGGCCATGTTCTAGAGGCATTTCTCCTGACATTTCGCCTGTATCTATGGCAAGCATCCTCAGAGGTAGTGAGGTCTGTTGGAACTAGGAAAAAGGGTTTATATATCTGTGGAATGACCAGGGTGAGACAAAGGACTCTTTGTCTGCTGGAGCTAGGTATGAATGTTTCAACTGACCACCTTGATTAGCATTTGATTGCCTGGCAGTGCCTGGAGCAGTCTTTTGTTGAGAGGTGATTAGATGTCCCTGATTGTTTCCTCTCTGGAGTTTCCCTGTGTTTTAGGTGTTGTTATGCTGTTATAATTTTAGAGTTCTTTAATACTGGTAGCCAGATTTTGTTCATTTTCATGGTTTCCTCCTTTCTGTTGAAATTGTCCACATGCTTGTGGATTTCAATGGCTTCTCTGTGTAGTCTGACATGGTGGTTGTTGGAGTGATCCAGCATTTCTGTGTTCTCAAATAAAATGCTGTGTCCAGGTTGGTTCATCAGGTGCTCTGCTATGGCTGACTTCTCTGGTTGAAGTAGTCTGCAGTGCCTTTCATGTTCCTTGGTTCGTGTTTGGGCAATGCTGCATTTGGTGGTCCCTATGTAGACTTGTCCACAGCTGCATGGAATATGGTAGACTCCTGCAGAAGCGAGAGAATCCCTCTTGTCCTTTGCTGAACGAAGCATTTGTTGGATTTTCTTGGTGGGTCTGTAGATAGTTTGTATGTTTTGTTTCCTCAACATGAGGAAACACAACCTACAACAACCCAGTGATTCCGGCCATGAAAGCCTTTGACAATACATACTACACATTCTTTTGCCCACCAAAATATAACCCTAAGTTCCTTAGTTCCACCACCCCATGGCATAGTACAGGGTGAGGCAGCATAACTTCCTTTTTTCAAAATTTAATAAAACCCATTGTATGAATCAGATTTTTTTATATATAATGTAGATGCATACCTAAAGTTTTGTTTTACGTAGTTTTGAAGATCAAATTAGGTAGGTGACATCTCCCATTCTCCATACACTGAGTAAACCGATTTCCGTCGTTTGTCATGATTCTTGCCAGCATAGCAGGTGTTAGGTTGGCAATATCTTCCTGGATGTTGGTCTTCAAATCTTGTAGGGTCCTTGGACGGTTCACATAAACACAGGATTTAAAAAAAACCCATAGAAAAAAATCACAAGGGGACGAATCTGGAGAGTGGGCCGGCCACTCCAAATCCACTCGAAAAGTAGGCCTTAACGGCATAAGCACGCTCCTCACTGTTCCAACGCATGATGGTGACTGAACTGTGTCAGGACAAAACTTTATACTCACGCCTCTCAAACGAGACCACTAGTGCTCCGCTACGTCTTCAACCGACTGAATGGCGCGCATTTTAACAAAGGAAGTTATGCTGCCTCACCCTGTATATACTTGTGTTGTAAGTAATTTGAAGGACAAGCTTTTGCCAAGACAGTATCTACAGCAGCATCCCCAAGGAGAATCCTTGTATCAACTGTGTTGATCTATATCTGTAACAATCTGTACCAGGGACAGATCTTTTGTAAAATTAAAGGGTCAAGCCAACTGTAGGTTAAGCCATCCCAGATTACTAAAAAGAATCTGCTTAGATTTACACCACACTTTAGTCCAGTGGTTCTCAACCTGGGGTCCCCAGATGTTTTTGGCCTTCAACTCCCAGAAATCCTAACAGCTGGTAAACTGTCTGGGATTTCTGGGAGTTGTAGGCCAAAAACATCTGGGGACTCCAGGTTGAGAACCACTGCTTTAGTCCCTTTTCATTTCAACTGAGCAATAATACTGAACATAGTGAATGGTATTACAGAACAGTGAAGATATTTTCCCAGATTAGTTGTTAATGAGGGGCTTTGTCCATAAATTACCTCTAAAATTTCTTTTCGGCTTTCCTTAGCTCCACCCTTTCTCTATTAATGGAAGTAATCTCCTATAATGCTTGCATGGTACTAGTACTACTAACACCATTTGCAATATTTTCTCAAATTGCTTTTATCAACATTAGTGCCGGTTTCCTATTACTTCAGCTTTCAAGAATTGATTGCCATAATGATTTGCCACTTTACATCACTTTGTCATGATTACTTTGTGTATTGTATGCTTACAATTCTGTCATAATCTCTTTCTGCTCCAAATACTATAGTTCCTCAAGGTCAAAGTAGATTGAATTATTGCTGTAACTATGGAATTTTGCCCTGTCTGTGTTGCACAAAAGCAAAGAAAACAACTATATCCCAAGAAACCTACTTCATTGTTAGAACTTTCACTAGAACAGAAATGTGACTTTCTAATATCTATGCAAGTATTTATCAAATGATAAATGTGTGCATGGCATAGTATATACTTGTTTGGTAGGAAATTTGAAGGACAGGCTTTTGCCAGCGCAGTATCTACAGCAGCATCCTTATATGTGTTGATATCTGTAACAATCTCTATCAGGTATCATCTCTATTAGAGACAGATCTTTTGTAAAAAAAAATTAGGGGTCAAGCCTCCATGAAAACTCAGGGTGAGGTCATCCGGAGTTTTGGAGTTCGGTGCCATCTCTACGTAGATGACACACAACTCTACTACTGTTTTCCACCAGATTCCAAGAAAGCCCCCCAGATCCTTGACCAGTGTCTGGCCACTGTGATGGGCTGGATGAGGGCTAACAAACTGAAGCTTAATCCCGACAAAACAGAGGTCCCCAAGGTCAGTTGTGTGGCTGATCGGAGTATAGGGTGGCAACCTGTGCTTGACTGGGTCACACTCCCCCCGAGGACACAAGTCCGCAGTTTGTCATTCTGGACTCCACCCTGATGCTCAGGTGTCGGCGGTGGCCGGGAGGGCCTTTGCACAATAAAAGCTTGTGCTTCAACTGCGCCCATACCTTGTGAAATCTGACTTGGCCATGGTGGTCCATGCCCTAGTTACCCCCAGATTGGACTACTGCAATGCACTCTACATGGGGCTGCCTTTGAAGACGGCCCAGAAATTACAATTGGTTCAAAAATCGGTGGCCAGATTATTAATGTGAGCTGGGTACAGGGAGCCGTCAACCCCCCTGTTTAAACAGCTCCACTGGCTGCCAATAAGTTTCCGGTCCCAATTCAAGGTGCAGGTGATCACCTACAAAGCCCTAAATAGTTCAGGAACTGCCTTTCTTCAGGATCACATCTTCCCCTATAAACCAGCACGTACTTTAAAATCACCCGGGGAGGCTCTTCTCTTGCTTCCACCACCGTCTCAAGCGTGGTTGGTGGAGACAAGGGAGAGGGCCTTCTCAGTGGTGGCCCCTCAGCTCTGGAACTCTTTAGTGAAGGAGATCAGATTGGCACCTACTTTAGCCATTTTCCGTAAGGACTTAAAAATCTGGATGTTCTGTTGTCCATTTGATTAGGCAGTGTCACCAGAAAATTTGTTCAATCTTACCATAGCTCCTGCACTTCGGTTGGCCCTTGCCCCTGTAATCCTCACACCTTAAATGGCTGAGGACATTACCCTCCCAGCTGGACCTTATTGAATTTGAATTAAATATTGCACTTTCCCTTGGCTCCATTTGGGAACCTTCGCACATACTCTGAGCTCTCCGCATTCAGCAATTATTTGTTCAGCCATGACACTGTTTTTAAAATACTGTTGTGACTGTGAAATGTTTTTTTCTGATGTGTTGTTGTAGATTTTATTTATTGTGTTTGTTTTAATCTGTACTTCGGGCTTCTCCCTTTGTAAACCACCTCAAGTCTCTTTGGGGAGATGGTGGCAGGCTATAAAATAAAGTTGTTGTTGTTGTTGTTACTCCTCCTACTCCTACTATTATAGGGGGAAGTTTGCCATTGAGTTCCTCTAATTTTGAGAAAGTGCGACTTTCCCAATCAATTGGCTTTCATAGCTCAGTGAGGGTTTGGACTCTGGTCTCCAGGAAAGCTATGCCAACATTCAAACCATTGCACCATGCTCACTCTGCAGTGTGTCATCTGAAAAAAAGTACGTTCCAGCCATATAGCGATATTGAATGATTTCAGCTACCACAAGAATCGTGGGTTCGGGATCAAGTGTGTCAGGTCCTAAAGGATAGAATGAGACACAGATGGGTCGAAACCAAAATCAGAGGTATTTATTTGACATAACTCAATTCAAACATAGAAATATTTATAGAACCTTTACCTCAGTTTGAAACAAAGTACTCCAGGCCAAGGCAGGCTAACATTTGCAGGCTGGCTATCTGTAATGCTCTGTATTAAGTTGTTGCCAATTGGTCTCCAGGTTTAGAGGGAATTTTGATAAACTGTCATTGAAAGCTTGTGTCTGTTTATTGATCCTTGGTTATATATTAATTTTAAATATATTTGTCACCATTTGGCAGAAGTTTTAATGCTGCTAAGTAGAGTTGAATATATTACAACAGTTTCATAGCTTTCTTTGCTTGAAGAGGGGAGAAGACAGTTTTATTTATTTTTTTATTTACTGATTCCCACAGTGAGGGAAAGAGGATGGGATATAAAACAAAATTTAAAAAATACTTACCATATTTTTAAATGAAGAAAATAGTTTATTTGTTCGTTTTAGTTAGAAGGAGTGGTTAGAGATGGGAAGGCCTTGAAAAAAATGGAAAAGTTGGGGGGAGGGTGTTTCTGTTTATTTCAAAAGTCATTTTTCTGCATTTTTTTAAAAAGTGTGTAGAAACAGAAAGCCTCAGAAATCTTTCATTAAAGTCTTCATTGTATATATATATAGTTTGAATACCATGTTGTAGATATATTATTTATCACTGGAAAATAACATATTCTACACACTTTTCAATTTTCCTGGAAAAATGGCTTTGGAAAAAATGGGGAAAAAACTGTTATTTCCTTAATTTTTTCCGGGTTTTTTTTAGGCCTTCCTGATCCTAAGGGTGGAGGGGAGTTATGGGGAGGGAAAGTTATTGGGATTAATTTTGTATTTGATTCCTTTGGGGTTTTTTTTAATGTTTTTGTATCTGTGTTTATTATTTCCAATTTGTTTAAACTAGATTCTTGAAAATTAATAAAAATTAATTATTAAAAAAAAACAATGATACCTTTGTTGGGCCAGACAAATAGATAGATGTTTACTGGATGACCAACATAGTGGATCTCTTTCCTGTTTCTTTTTCATAATAGAACATTAAAAATGGATGTTACTTCATCATTTTGAAAGATACTATCTAGAGTTCTAGCACCTGATCAGACCATAGAGAAAGCGTAGAAATATGTTTCATAGGAGACATAGAGCTCTTTCTCTCCCTTCCCTTGTAACATCAGGTTTGATTTCATCACATTATGTACTTCTCAGTATTGTTGTACTGACTTTTGATAATAGGAAGAGAGAAATGCACAATGTGATAATTTTGGTATTCGATGTTACGAGAAAAAGAAAGGAGGGAACAAGAATACAATACTACCATTAAACTTTTTTCTCTAATTCCATTGTATTTGATTTTTGTCACATAATTTCCTTTTACATTTTTATTTTAAGGGTATAGAGTGGCCAATATTGTTATAAGAGGCTTGGAATAATTCAAGGATCTGGACATTATCTTGGATGCTAAGTAGACAGACTGAATTGCCCTTGCAATCTGCAAAATGGCAGGAACAAAGATTTTAATTTAGCTTTGGACTGTGTCAATACCTTTAAATATGCTTCCTTTTATGTATTGATTTTTAAAGTGCTACAGTCATACCCATTCCTTTTTAGCTAGTGTTAGAATGATGCAGAAAACAATTTGCTTCTACAAATAGCGCCATTAAGTGAATTTAAATTGCCTAAATATGAAATGTTCAGAGCTAGAACTATGGAAGGAGATGAGTATTCAATGGCATTATGGCAGTGATTACAGGTAATTGCAGGCTAGTAAATTCAATACACTTGACATTTGATAAGCAGTTGGCTACTATTTTTAATAGACCATGGATCTTTGCTTTCAGAAGGATGTTTTTGGATCGGTACATGAAATACATCTTTCTGAACAGAGTTCACCCATAAAGAAATGTGGGAAAGATGAAGTCTTTGACAACTTCACTTAGTTTTGAAAAATGTTATGTTTAAAAGAAATGAAAAGTTACCTGGCCATTTCATTCTCTTTCATTATAATTGATCATCCCAATAGGAATATAGGAAATGTATTTTAATAAGTTAAACTTTGGTTCAGCCAGCAATGCCTTCAAAGGTTTCAGGCATGATGGTTTGAATGAAATCTGGGAGCTTTTGCACTACAGCTTCTTTTTGTGGTTCTTTTCCTTTGTAATATTTATTCTGATTTCTTCAGCAAACATATAAATAGCTGCATTGTTGAAGGCTTTCATGGCCGGAATCACTGGGTTGTTTTTTGGGCTATATGGCTATGTCTTAGAAGCATTCTCTCCTGGTGTTTCGCCTGCATCTATGGCAGGCATCCTCAGAGGTATAAATAGCTTTTCAGGATATTTCTTTCAGTCATGCTATTGGCAGACCAAACATGGTAGCAAATGTATTTTACAAAATACCTGGTATAGAGGAAAGTCTGTGTTTATACTGAGAGACATGAGCCCAAACCATGTACCTTGTATGTCCTTGAGTTAGCCACTACTAGCCTCAGTTTTGCATTTGTAAAACAGAATTGTACATGGCATTTGCCTCACAGGTTAAAAATGTGTTCATAGATCACCTCATAATTCATTTACCCACCATTACATTTCCAGAAATGCCTAGTCAGATACACAGATTAACTAGAATAGACGTCCTTCTCTTTTTTTTTTTTAAATGTCCAGTATTTGGGATTCAAAAGAATATGCAGGCGGTCCCCAAGTTACAAACAAGATAAGTTCTGTAGGTTTAAGCTATGGAGAGAACAGAGAAGGGTTAACAGCCCTGTGGTGTTTGCTTTGCCGTCTATGCTCCTGTTCAGAAAGTTTCAACTCACTTTATGTCCCTGTTATTTTGAAAATATTGGCATTTTGTGGAAACAAGGACTGGTGATAAAGTTTCAGTAGAAACACATTTCCCCCATGACAACTCTGTCAGGAGTAATTTCCCTTCTGAGGGAGAGATTTATCTCACTTCCTGTTGTCTCACCCCCGTTCTTAACTACGAGTCATGTGTAAGTCATGTGTAACTCGGGTACTGCCTGCAACTTCCAGAACTGAAAGCTTCATACTACTTTAATGCTTAATAGCCCATTAATATACATTCCCTGTCATATACATTAGTTGTCATACTGTGTTCTTCAAGATAGTTGGGAAAACATTGTTTATAAACTTGTAGTTATTCTTTCAAGGAGACAAACTTTGATAACTCATTGCAGAAAGTTAGTGAGTAAAGCTGAAAGTACTGAAATTGTACCTTGGCAAATGAAAGTTAAACTGTTGATGTAAAATGTAACAAGTACTACTCATTTTAAGTATGTGTCCCCAACAACGGGTCTTTCTGGTGTTGTCGGGTTTTTTTATTATTATTAAACATAAGGGTATATTTTATTCTCTTACTGTATTAATTACACGAGGCTTTGAACATGTCTGATATAGCATCTAAACCTAACTTTCTAAATGAGAGAATGTTATTGAGAGCAGTTTCCAGTACTATTTTCCCCCAGAAAAACCATCTCATTTAAAATTAAGAAACAATGTGGAAAAATGTATTGTCGAAGGCTTTCATGGCCGGAATCAGTGGATTGTTGTAGGTTTTTTCGGGCTGTATGGCCATGGTCTAGAGGCATTCTCTCCTGACGTTTCGCCTACATCTATGGCAAGCATCCTCAGAGGTAGTGAGGTCTGTTGGAAGTAGGAAAATGGTTTTATATATCTGTGGAATGACCAGGGTGGGACAAAGGACTTTTGTCTGCTGGAGCTAAGTGTGAATGTTTCAACTGACCACCTTGATTAGCGTACAATGGGCTGACTGTGCCTGGAGCAAACTTTTGTTGAGAGGTAATTAGATGTCCCTGCCTGCTTCCTCTCTGTTGTTGTGCTGGTCATTCCCTGATCACTCCACAGATATATAAACCCATTTTCCTAGTTCCAACAGACCTCACTACCTCTGAGGATGCTTGCCAGAGATGCAGGCGAAACGTCAGGAGAGAATGCCTCTAGACCATGGCCATACAGCCCGAAAAAACCTACAACAACCCAATGTGGAAAAAATTGCTAGAAGAACCCTCTACTTTGGTCTTCCCAGTCCATTATAGCAAGTGCACAACAACAAAATTGTAAATAAATGACAAGAAGAGTCAGCAAAAATCCAAATCATAGTACACATACATATATATTCAGTTAATAGTTATGGAATTAAAATGTTCTTCCTCTCTCCCTCTATTCAATAAATGCTGTTGCTTAGCCCACTCCAGTTCCCTGCATCTGCTCTAGATGCTTCCAAACCATCACATTTGCAGTCTATTTGAGCATCACTTCAACTGACTATCCATAGCTCCCCCTCCCATTTTTTTAAAAACTAAAAAAAAAGTAGCCTTAGGAATTTGATCATCAGGATTATTATTAAGCAGCCATGGTTTCATAATCTACAGATCAATCTCTGCTTTAACAAAGCCATGCATTTTTTGCACTAACATCCTACTTACCACATGTATTTGTTGTGTGTAGATATGCATATTAACATATATATATTTACTTTAGATGTTGATGAATGCCTGGATAACAATGGAGGATGTCAACAGATTTGTGTCAATACAATGGGAAGTTATGAATGTCAATGCAAAGAAGGCTTTTTCCTGAGTGATAACCAACACACATGTATTCACCGCTCCAATGGTAAGATTCCAGTCAATATATAAGCAACCTGCTTTTCATTCTAGAATAATTTACATAAGTTACAATGTTAGCAACCTCTTTTACTAAATTTACATTTTTGACTTTTTTGTGCCTTTTAGACAGTTGTGTCCACAAGCAGGACTTACCTCTTTCTGATGATGATTCATTGTGAAGAAGTGGGTGGTTCTATTAGCCACAAGAGGGCATACCAAAAACTTTGTATGATTTGGTCATGTTGCATTACAATGAGAGCAAGGGTCCTTCCAGGAAATAAGAGTGTAATTTTAAATTGATGTTTTATAATTGATATTTTGACTAAATCAATTTAATTGTAATTCTTATTATAATTGTTGTGTTTGGCATCTAATGGTTGCTGGTTGTGAGCCGCTCCGAGTCCCCCCCCCCCCTCCGAGGGGGTGAGAAGGACGGGATATAATTGTTTGAAATAAATAAATAAAATAAGAGGAATCTAAATGGGGCACAAAATYTCAGGACCACAAATGTGAATTGAAGSTAGTGTTGCCTGTGTAGTGTTACTTAGTTTCCGTGTTGTATCTTGTCAGTATCTTGATTTATCTTGCCTGCTCCTTTGAGAGAATATGATTAGAGAATATATATAAAAAAGACATTCATGATGATACGGTGTCTTTTTCTCTTTTTGTGTCTCAGTTAAAGAGTTTTGTGGTGTCTTTTAAAAGGATATAAATATTGAAATAACAACAGAGCAGCCAGGACTTTGGTAGATGTACTCTCCTTATTGCATAAAGATAAAGACTATTTCATTTGTTCAGCTGGCCATCTTTACGTCTAACCTCTAAAGCAGGGGTCCTCAAACTTTTTAAACAGAGGGCCAGGTCACAGTCCCTCAAACTYTCGGAGGACTGGATTATAATGTGAAAAAAATGAATTCCTATGCACACTGCACATATCTTATTTGTAGTGCAAAAAAACACTTAAAAACAATACAATAATTAAAACGAAGAACAATTTTAACAAATATAAACTTATTAGTATTTCAATGGGAAGTGTGGGTCTGCTTTTGGCTGATGAAATAGGATTGTTGTTGTTGTTGTGTGCTTTCAAGTTGTTTCAGACTTAGATTGACCCTGAGTGAGGGCCGAGTAAATGATCTTGGAGGGCCATATCTGGCCCCCGGTCCTTAGTTTGAGGACCCCTGCTCTAAAGCCTTGAAATTGGGCCTATGCTGTAAGAATGGTTTCTTGGAGGATGGATGTTCAGGTGTCTCCATATATGGGTCTTTAAAAAACGAGTCTCTCTTGCATTGCTGAAAGGCGGAAACCTGGGTAGATCTCATTGGATCAGTGCTGTTGAATGCAAATATTAAGGGATCTCGTGGAGGAATTCTTAGCCAACCATACTATCTCAGACTAATTAGCTTTGGTTTGAGATTGATATTGTGTGAAAAATATGGTGTTTAGCAGAGCCAATATTGTTAGATACTAAATTGAAAATGTCGCTTTAAAAGAAAATCTTCTAATTCTAAAACCTGGCTGTGCTGTTCATAAGACTAAACTATTTCCAATATTATTGAAAGACATGTTTTTCTTAAATCATTGGATTTCCTTTAATAGCAAGATCATAAAGGATTTCAAAAAAGCAAGGTCTCCAGATTGACACATGGAGGTGAAAATGTTGGAGATGCAATGTTGGAGATGGTCTTCAGTAATGAGAAATATGCACACTGCTACATTCAGTGGGCCCAACAGTTTCAAGTAATGATATTTCTTTTCTCTCCTTAGACATGCATAGTATGTAGAGAAATGATAAGATTATTCTGCTGCACTGAAATAGAAAAGCTAGCACCCAGGATTAGCGTTATCTCCTTTACTTGAAAAAGCAAGTTATAGCTTCGCGCATATCCAGATAAGCATTCAGACAAGTCTTACTATCTCATCAGGTGGGCTACTTGGACTGTCATATGCTGCTTGTTGTCCCCTTTCAGGACAGAGTTCATTACACTACATACACGTACTTTGAGCCGGGCTCCATCCAGAAAGGGGACGGCTAGCAGTGTATACCGCTGCTGCGACAACACAATAACTTTCCCATGTTGTCTTACCAGCAATTGGGGAAAACCAGTCGGCAGTGCTTCCCCCCATAGGTTGGGGGAAAGGCAAGTCACATGATGTGGGGCAAGGAGTGACAGGTTCTTCATGCCCCCTGCTGGGAGCCCATGGATTCATCCCAATGTGTGTCGAATCCATGGGTCTTTGTGATGATGTCCTTATTTTAATAGTACCTCACTTCTGAGAGTGACTTTATCCTAAGGCTACAAGAAATGTCTCTTGGGGCTCTTTGTGATAAACACACAAAATTCAGTAGTAGTTTGTGGCTTTCACATTAGTTGAGCAGCGAATTTTAATCAGATCTTACACAAGCTATCCATAATGCCATAATATAGGTCCAACACCTTGGATAGCTTTGTTAAAGTTCAGACTAAACCCTATTCACCACTTCATTGTGAAAGCCATCAACTTTTACTGATGCACAGATCACCTACAGAAACATGGGGATAATAATTGCTTTCCTTGAGTGTTTGAGAACATGTTGTTTTCTCTTTTACCATAGTTGATTTTTCTAACAACCTCAATGGAACATACAAACTTAATAAAAGGATTCTGTAAGTACTGACTGATAGAATATACAGGAAAACTGAACTTATGGACAAAATTAATGTTACGAATTTACAGGCATTTAAATGTGGGAGGTCCACATAACTAAGGCTTCTTTCTGTTTTTGAAAGGTACCAATTAGCAAATAGCAAATGATGGCACTGAAATAACAAGGACTGGTAAAACTGAATATAGTGTGCATTCAGATTATGCTAAAGAAAATGTATAATGAATATAATAATTGTTTAAGTTGGTCTATGATTATGATAAAATGCCCTGTGTTTCAACTGGACTTGTAAACAATAAAATTGTAGGTCACAACCGTTAAAGCAAAATACCTCTCCCACACTGTAATCTGCCATTCATCATATTGATCAAAAATTAGAAATTACAGCCTCTCTAGTTTGCATTTTCAGCATTATATATTTTTCAAAGTTACACAGAGCTAATTCAGTGCTTTTTATTTCCTGGAATGGATAGGATTTTGGGTGGCCCACATGTGTGGGGAAGGGTCATTAGGCATTCGTCAATAAGGCGTTTACCCATGATTAAATATCATTAAGTTAAATATTTATTAAGATATGTTTGTCATCCGCTATATCAAAAGGCCCACCAGAACCAGTATTTTCTCTTGGTCATGGGAGTTCTGTGTGCCAAGTTTGGTTCAATTCCATCGCTGGTGTTCAGAATGCTCTTTGATTTTAGGTTAACTATAAATCCCAGCAACTACAACTTCCAAATGAAAAAATCCCCCCTCGCCCCACCAGTATTTCTATTGATTATATCGTGTATTTGTGCCAAATTTGGTCCAGTGAATGAAAATACATCCTGCATATAGGATATTTACATTATAATTCATATAACAGTAGCAAAATACAGTTATGAAGTAGCAACAAAAATAATTTTCTGGTTGGGGGTCACCACAACATGAGGAACTGTATTAAGGGGTCGCAGCATTAGGAAGGTTGAGAAACACTGTTCTTGAGGCATTCTCTCCTGATGTTTCGCCTGCAATTATGGCAAGCATCCTCAGAGGTAGTGAGGTCTGTTGGAACTAGGAAAAAGGGTCTATATATCTGTGGAATGACAAGAGTGGGACAAAGGACTCTTTTCTGCTGGAGCTAGGTGTGAATGTTTCAACTGACCACCTTGATTAGCATATGATGGCCTGGCTGTTGTTTGGTGTGGCTTGTTAGTGCCTGGGGCAATCTTTTGTTGAGAGGCGATTCAATGTCCCAGATTGTTTCCCTTCTGTTGTTTTGCTGTTGTAATTTTTGAGTTTTTTAATACTGGTAGCCAGATTTTGTTCGTTTTCATGGTTTCCTCCTTTCTGTTGAAATTGTCCACATGCTTTTGGATTTCAATGGCTTCTCTGTGTAGTCTGACATAGTGTTTGTTGGAGTGGTCCAGCATTTCTGTGTTCTCAAATAATATTCTGTGTCCAGGTGCTCTGCTATGGCTGACTTATCTGGTTGTCTACTTATCTAAGTAGTCTGCAGTGCCTTTCATGTTCCTTGATTCGTGTTTGGGCAATGCTGTGTTTGGTGGTCCCTGTGTAGACTTGTCCACAGCTGCATGGTATACAGTAGACTCCTGCAGAAGTGAGAGGATTCCTCTTGTCTTCTTACCTCTAGAACAGTGGTTCTCAAACTGGGGTCCCCAGATGTTTTTGGTCTTCAACTCCCAGAAATCCTAACAGCTGGTAAACTGGCTGGGATTTCTGGGAGTTGTAGGCCAAAAACATCTGGGGACCCCAGGTTGAGAACCACTGCTCTAGAACATGGCCATATAGCCCGAAAAAACCTACAACCCAGTGCTTCCGGCCATGAAAGCCTTCAACAATCTTGATGCCCCTTGTAGTCCCTTTCAACTTTGAGGTCCTGCCTTTCTATATATCTATGACTATGGGATGTAAACAAGAAAGTAGTTGATGACTCTTTTTAAGTTATACAAGATTTGCTTGTGCCTAATAAGACTGAGTTCACACCAGCTTTTGAATTTGTGTGTGTGTGTGATATTAAACTTACTCTGCTATCTCAGTGTAATTACTATAGCAATGTCATTACTGTAGCATTGAGATCTTTTGACTTCATGGGTTTTGTTGTCAGGTCTGCTGAAATACTTGGTTAAATGATCTGATGTATCTATGCCTGTGGGTAAAACACAGAGTCAAAATACATCAATCCTTGGGTTTAATGTGGCCTAAAACTCTGACCTGTAGGTGCTTGAGGCATATTACACTTAAATGATTCAGAAGAATTTGAGTTTTTAACCTCTGTCAGAAAGTCTGACAGAAATATATTGGATATTCAAATTCAGACATTCAATTTGAAAGGTCAGGGAGCTCATTGGGAAATTTGCAAAAGATTTTGATGAAAGATTGTATGCCAAGCTATCACTCTCAACTTTTAAACCATTAGATCGAATGTACAATAAGAA
>NW_026847549.1:105967236-106028729 GCF_025583915.1 Anolis sagrei ordinatus
ATTTTAGGTAGTCAACATTTATGAAGAGGAGACTGAGGGTCTGGGAACGTAATTTCCGCCTTGAAATCTGATCAGAATCCACTACTGTAGAATCTGCTCACAATTTTCTGTAATGTGATGTTTCTGCATTGGAGTTCTAGGAGGGTACATAATATGGAAGAGCTCTTGGAGAGGTAGGAATTCTGAAACCTCTGATGTAGAAAAAATCTGGAGGGAGTTAAAAGTGGGTAGATGACAGGGGCATTACTTCTTCAGGTTTCAATGTAAAGTGCTTTTTGGTGAGCGACTGAAAGGAAAATGTGTCAGAATAATAAGACATGTATTGTGAAATTAGATGTTTAAAACTAAGACCGGCAATTTGACAAGGTAGGCTGCTTGCCAAAACAGAAAAAGATTGAAAGAGAGAGAGGAAGTCAAATAAAAAAAATCTCTCCACACCTGTGTGAAAATAAAAATAGTTGAACAGACTACAGGCAAACTCCAGACTGACTGGCAGCGCTGACAAAAATAGAAAATTGTACGCATGGTTGGGAAAATACAGTGGAAAACACTCTCCTAATACAAGGGAAAATATGTAAAATGCTGGAAGAGGGTACGGGAGCATTTTCTTATAATGCTTGTTCAGAATGATGATGGTGATGGTGATGATGATGACTACGATGACGACCATGTACAGGGGCATAAAATTTGGAAAGTAGTGATAGTGCTGGATGAAATACAGCTGATCTTTCCCTTTCAAAAAACCCCCTGAAAACAAAATAAAAATAAAACTCCGAGAGAATAGTTTTTATGTGTATTTCATTCAAAAACAGCAGTCACTTCTGGTATCTTAAAAATAAACTATAAATCCAATAGCTCATCCCAACTAATGTAGACCCATGGAATCAGTGAGAACCTGGTCAATATTCATGTAAGTTTTATTAATTCACGAGATCTAGTCTAGTCTTGTTGGGACTAAAAATGAGATTTAAATTTATCTGTTTCTGTATCTATAGTGTATTTATAGCAGGGGTCCACAAAATTTTTAAACAGAGGGCCAAGTCATAGTCCCTCAAACTGGATTATAATTTGAAAAAATCCTTAATGAATTCACATATCTTATTTGTAGTGCAAAAACACTTAAAAACAATACAATAATTAAATGAAGAACAATTTTAACAAATATAAACTTATTAGTATTTCAATGGAAGTGTGGCCTGCTTGAGATAGGATTGTTGTTGTTGTTGTTGTTGTTGTTGTTGTTGTTGTTGTGTGCTTTCAAGTAATTTCAGACTTAGGTTGACCCTGAGCGAGGGCCTGTTAAATGACCTTGGAGGGCCGTATCCAGCCCGCGGGCCTTAGTTTGAGGACCCCTGATTTATAGTACATATAAAAATACTTGTATCACTTTCCTTGCAATTTAACTTGAATGTTTAAAATTGCTACCAGGGATACAGCTCACTTTTAGTATAGCAGTTCAAGAAGGCAGAACATTTATTTATTTATTTATTTATTTATTTACAGCTTTTGTATTCCACCCTTCTCACCCTTCAGGGGACTCAGGACGGATTACAATGTACACATATATGGCAAACATTCAATGCCAATTTTTGACATACAAACATATACAGACATACACAGAGGCTATTTAACTTTTTCTGGCCGCCAGGGGAGCTGTCGCTTTCATCGTCCATCTGCGACGCTGATGAAGCACTTCCGCATTCCCCGCATGCTTCCCCGCTGGAATGCTTTGCTGGAGTCTTCTTTATGGCCTCATAAATCAGTTAATTTAGCCTCCCCACACTTTAAGGTGGTACCTTATTTTCCTACTTGACAGATGCAACTGTCTTTCGGGTTGCAAAGGTCGACAACAGGCTACACACAATTGGTTGGAAACCCACACCCAACCTGTGCTGGCTTTGAACTCATGACTTTTTTGGTCAAAGTGATCTTAATGCAGCTGACACTCAGCCAGCTGCTCCACAATCCTGTTTGTTATTACACTCTAATAAGTACTTATTAAAATACATACTAAGAGACATAGGCTCCATTTAGTTGCTATGGTTAAACGTTAATCTTAGGCAGTCCATGAGGAAAGGGCCCATCCATTTTAAAAACACATTTAAAGTGAGGAATGAGGAAAATATGACAAACTTAAATTCCAGCAATTTAAGTTTCAAATACCTTTGAATTTTAATAGGACCATGGGGGAAGTTATTATTCTCATTTCATCATTTCCATACCATAATTTGCATAATGTATAATTTATATACTCCCGTACTATTCTGCAAGTGTTTTTCCTTTGTTATAGATGTTTTACCTGAAAAATAAAATAGATGAAAGTGTTATGAGTTTTAAAGAAGATGTTTCTGCCTTTTGTACTTTTTCAAAGGCTGATAACCTTTTTTGGGATGCAGCAGATGAAATATTATGGCCAACAGTTTTGTTTTGAATTCATTATTCCCAGCATTAACTTTGCTTTTTCACTAGTGCTATATATCAGGTTAATAATATATTTCATTGAGATGTTAATCAGAGGCACATCTCCACTGACACTTCATTTGGCTCTGATCTGGCATGCTAAATGCCAGATCAGCCCTGAAAAATGTCCCCAGAGAAACTCCTCTTGCCACCATGGCAGGAGGGCATTTCCAAAGCCTAGCAGTGCTGAATGCAGTTTGGTACTGCCACCCTAACCAGCCTCCTCCCAGTAGACTCAAATCAAGGAGAAGCTTTATGAGAACTACCACTCCTCTTGGAGTCCCCCCAGCAACAGCAAGGATATCCCTCTGGGCAGCTAAACCAGGAAATCCCAACTGATGCCCTCCCCCCCCCCCGCCCCGCAAGGGTCTTCCTCCAGGGGCAAACCAAGAATGGGCAACTTGGAAGTCCCTGAACAGACTCAGAAGTGGAGTAGGCAGATCAAAAGACAACCCGGCAAAAAGAATCACAAACCTTGTGTGACTGTGGAGCAGAACAGACGACTCCACACCTGTATGTTTGTCCACTATGCCCTGCCTCATATACACAGGAAGAATTGTTGGAGGCTGCAGACAATGCCATTGCTGTTGCCCATTTTTGGTCAAAAATTATTTAGCCTTTGGACCTTCAATTTTTATCAGTTTGATACTAATTTATGCAATGCTTTTGATATGAAATAAATAAATAACTATGCGCCCTGTATTGTGGTGGTTGCCAGCGTGACACAGAGCTTGTCTGTTCCCCTACACTTACCCTGATGTCAGCCAGAGTGATGGGGCGCTGATGAAGGTGGAGAAGAGGAACCCCCTTTACTAGTATTTTCCTGATGGCCCCAACTGGGAACAAGGAATAGCTAGGTCTGTGTTGTGGTCAGGAGGCAAGGGGAAGGGGATTGCAATTCTATGTCTCTAACCCTAACCCAAGCCAAGGGGAAATACGGGTGGCAGTGGGGACAGTTACATCCACATCTATTTGGAAACCAGCCCATCTGTCCCCACTGGCCATAAGTTGAGGGAAAGTCCAAATTCTGTGGCAGTATTTCGATTTTCCCATGACTTTGGGTAATGCTGGGTCAAGTTGTATTAAGGTGTCCTTACTCCACATTTACCATACCATACCGTGTTTGGCTGCTTCTCATCTACACAGTATATATGGGGCCCAAGGAATAGCTTTCAAATTTTTGAGTCCACAAAAGTTGCTTTCAAACTTTCTTCTGGCTTTTTGGCTATTAATAAAAACATAATTCTGCCAAGCAGGGTGAAAAGATGGGGGAAGGGTCACTTAGATCTCCATATTACCATTCCATTAGCTTTCCACCACATCAGAGGAAGACTTCAGCTCATTGTGCTTCTCTTTATACTTATTTAGGTAGAGTCTCACTTGGAGTTTTCTTTCCTATTCTCCAAGTTTAGAAAGATGCCTCTGCTATTCACACACCTCCTTGGGTTGCATCATTTTCATTGAATAGTGTAGTTCATTTTAAAATTAAGCTACTTTGCTGTATATTTTAACTTCACATACTTTATGAACACAATGAAGCAAAAAGTGATTTCTGCATAATTATATGTACTGTTATTATGCTTTAATATGCATAATATTGCCCCCAGTGGCGCAGTGGGTTAAAGCACTGAGCTGCTGAACTTGTTGATCGAAAGGTTGCAGGTTCGATTCCGGGGAGCGGCGTGAGCTTCCGCTGTCAGCCCTAGCTTCTGCCAACCTAGCAGTTCACAAACATGCAAATGTGAGTAGATCAATAGGTACCGCTCCGACAGGAAGGTAATGGTGCTCCATGCAGTCATGCCGGCCACATGAACTTGGAGGTGTCTACGGACAACGCCGGCTCTTCGGCTTAGAAATGGAGATGAGCACCACACCCCAGAGTCAGACATGACTGGACTTAATGTCAGGGGACAACCTTTACCTTTTTATGCGTTCAATACTCACAAAGTGAATTTTAATGGGGGGAACAGTTTCCTGCCTCTGTAGAGTTTAGAAGGTGAGATCCAACTTTAGGAGAAGGAACAAGGGGAGTGAAGATCTGCTGATATGATTGCTGGAATATTTTATCCTTGTTGCTGAAGCTGATGCAGAGGTTTGAGGTGCTGACAGTCAAACAAGACAAATACTAATCCTCAAATCAATAATGACAGCTCTTTCCAGGCTATCACTCAATCTATCTGTGAACTTCAACATAATTGCATGGTCTGCCAACACTTTTCAGCTCCTAAAGCTTAGGGAGTTTGTCTGGACAGTAAAACTGTCATTTCCCTTGCTAAATGCTTACAAATTGGGCAGTGTCTCAAGGGAAAGGAATTTTTGGTGACATTGCATTCTTTATTTTTCATTTGGGGCAGAGGGAGGGACATATCAAAATACATTGCATTTGTGATCAAGTTATTATAGATAAATACAACACCATTGAAATTGTGTTTGTCTGTCTATTTGCCAGGAAGAGGAGTGAATACTAAAGGCATAGTCTACAGTCCTGTTTTGCTGTGTTAGTTCTGTGTCCTCAGGCAGCCTATCTGTTGCAAAACATATATATACCTGGAATACAGTGGGAAGCCCTCTTAAGACTTGCTGCCCTACTATTTCCTAGAAGATCTGGCTCAAGGAATTAGGCCTCCTACTCAGAAATAGCACTGCAGCAAGGAATGAATGCCAGAGACAGCATGGAGTGAAGAAAGGCAGATATATCAGGTTGAAAACAACAGGTGACTTTGTATTGTCGAAGGCTTTCATGGCCGGAATCACTGGGCTGTTGTAGGTTTTCCGGGCTATATGGCCATGTTCTAGAGGCATTTTCTCCTGACGTTTTGCCTGCATCTATGGCAAGCATCCTCAGAGGTAGTGAGGTCTGTTGGAAGTAGGAAAATGGTTTTATATATCTGTGGAAAGACCAGGGTGGGACAAAGGACTTTTGTCTGCTGGAGCTAGGTGTGAATGTTTCAGCTGACCACCTTGATTAGCATTTAATGGCTTGGAAATGCCTGGGGGAATCTTTCTTTGAGAGGTGATTTGATGTGCCTGATTGTTTACTCTCTGTTGTTTTGCTGTTGTAAGTCTACAACAAGTCTACATAGGGACCACCAAACGCAGCGCCCAAACACGAATCAAGGAACATGAAAGGCACTGCAGACTACTCCAACCAGAGAACTCAGCCATAGCAGAGCACCTGATGAACCAACCTGGGCACAGCATATTATTCGAGAACACAGAAATGCTGGACCACTCTCACAACCACCATGTCAGACTACACAGAGAAGCCATTGAAATCCACAAGCATGTGGACAATTTCAACAAAAAGGAAGAAACCATGAAAATGAACAAAATCTGGCTTCCGGTATTAAAAGTCAAAAATTACAACAGCAAAACAACAGAGTAAACAATCAGGCACATCAAATCACCTCTAAAAGAAAGATTCCCCCAGGCACTACTCAGTTTTGGAAGAATTGTGCTTTGACTTCATTGTATTTTATAGGTGAGAATTCCATGGAAGAACTGAGATTTTTAAGGTCTTTCAAGTGCAGAAAAGTAGCTCACTTCCAATGTATTCATTTGCCATACACACCCACTGTGCTTACCCTTAAAATACTGGAGAAAGATTTTGAAATATGTCAGAAAGCTCTGAAAATTATTGATTTATTTTTTTGGTCATTAGTTTTTTGGCTCTTGACTAAGATCTTTTTTCAAGATCAGTCGGTTTCATTTGTGGGATCTGTTTAAAACATGAAGGAAACAAATTGTCTTTCTTTGATTTTATATTCAAGGAGTTGGTATTTTATCTGATTAGTACATTTCAAGTTTAATGTGAGGATTTCAGAACATGATATGAATGTCTGCTGGAAATAGCCTCAATGGATCAGAAGCTAAAAAGTGTCAACAGAGAATATCAGTTATTAGTTTGAGCTCATATTTTAACATTTAAAACTATATTTGATTAGTGGAAACAAAACACGCCACTTCTGTTGTGTTTGATAATTATAGAAGAATTGCAAATATGTCACTGACACAGTGGCCAAACTATGTTTGTTTTGGTAGCAGGAATATACCTGTAAATCTTCTTTCATGCCCAGGTGGTTGTCAATAAGTGCCTTTGGGCATATGGAGAGTGCATATTTCCAGTCAGTAGCTCCTGCCAACATACACAGATCTTGGTATGAGAAAGGAGGTTTCTGGTATGCTGTGGAAGATGTAAATATATTTCATTTTTTATGTGTCAGGATTCGTTAGCAAAAATTTAACTCCTTAATCTGGACAGATAGTTCATGCTAGCTTTAATCTTTCTAAGGACTTCATCAGATGGAGATAGGGAAATCAGGAGAAAGCAAGGGAAAGCATCTTTGCATGTAGAATTGTCTCCTTTGCACGGGATTCCATCTTTAAAGAAGATGGAGAATTTACTTACCCCATCTCACAGGATCACCTTCTCCTGCCTCTAGCTCCACCATACATAGAGGAGACACGTGGTATAGTTCTTAAGATAGACACCACTTCTATGGGCTCCTTTGTTTTTTCCACCCTTTACTTAAGAGTAGACACAAGGAATCATTCTTAAGACAGACGCCATTTCTATGGGCTCTTTTACATTCCCTCACAAGCCTCTTACTCTCAAGGAGACACAAGGCATAGCTCTTAAGAGAAATGCCAATTCCATGGGCTCCTTTGCTTCTCTGGTCCCTTACTCTCAAGGAGATGCAAAGCATCGTTCTTAAAGATCCCATCCCACATGTTAATCACTGCTTTTTCCCATTTCCATGTGCATCTGGAACTCAGAAGACAAATTTCCCCCAGCTTTATTTCCCCCTTGTTTCCCCACACTTCTGAAACGCTTCACAGCCAAAGTAGCATGGGCGACAGGCGGAAGTCTGCTTGTGTCATATGAATGGATCAATTCTGCTATGTCTATTAACTGTTTTAGAAGTGTGTGGAAACAGGGGGTGGGAATCTTGTATTTGATGAAGTCCTAAGTACTGTGCAGTGAAAACATGTTCTACAAAGTTGCGCTTCTCAATAAAAATACATGAATATAATTAATGAATACAATCATGCCTGACAGTTGTTCAGTGAATAATTCTCAGTTTTAAAAAGAAAGTGTCAAAGTTCAGGTTTGTCAGGCTACATCACCTTTTGAAGTTTTATACCATTCTTCCATGTGTGCAGATTTTCTCAGTTGCTCAATGATGATTAAAAAAATATCTATGGATATTGTATTGTCGAAGGCTTTCATGGCCGGAATCACTGGGTTGTTGTAGGTTTTTTCGGGCTATATGGCCATGTTCTAGAGGCATTCTCTCCTGACGTTTCACCTGCATCTATGACCTCACAACCTCTGAGGATGCTTGCCATAGATGCAGGCGAAACATTAGGAGAGAATGCCTCTAGAACATTGGTTCTCAATCTGTGAGTAGGAGGGAGGGCTTGGGGGGCTTCAGCTCCCCCCCCCCCCCAAATTCTCATGGTGGTCCACAAGAAGGCCTTACTGGTACATTATTTAAACTGTTATGTTATTCATATCATGATCTGATCACCATGTTCAATATATCTCATATGCATGGGGGTATTGTGGTAACGATACAAAAGGTTTGCTAGGGTAGACCCTCTTTCACTCAGACTCAGCCCCCCCCCCCCGAATCAAACTCAGCCCCCCCAATCGAAATCCTGGCTACGGGCCTGACTCAACCTGTTGGTCCCCAGATGTTTTGGCCTTCAACTCCCAGAAATCCTAACAGTGGTAAACTGGCTGGGATTTCTGGGAGTTGTAGGCCAAAACACCTGGGGACCCACAGGTTGAGAACCACTGCTCTAGAACATGGCCATATAGCCGAAAAAACCTACAATAACCCTCTAAGGATATTGC
Source organism: Anolis sagrei ordinatus (assembly GCF_025583915.1). Lineage (NCBI taxonomy): Eukaryota > Metazoa > Chordata > Lepidosauria > Squamata > Anolidae > Anolis > Anolis sagrei. Next base: position 105,975,557 of record NW_026847549.1, read on the forward strand.
TTTGTGTTCTATGTCTGCATCAGTACACAGTACGAGCTATGGAGGAGTCCTGGCACAAATTAAATATTGGCTATGGACATATTCAAATTATTTTAATATATGGTCAACAGTATGAAAATATATTTACACAATTCCATTAACACATGCAGAGAAGTTTCAAATAATCAAGAAATGAAAGGTAACTGTGTTTCAAATAATACATGCTTTCACTTTTATGTTCTGAAAAGCTGTTGATAAACCAACATTGACTCAGTTTTCATAAACCAGCTAACTCATAGTTTTCATTAGCTCTGCTCCCTTAACCCTTCATTTCTGATAGAACTAGAAAATTGCCTATCTTGGCATAGAAGCTAAGACTAAATTGTGGTATCACTTCCACTTATCTCCCTCTAGAATGTTATTAATTTCACAAGTCCATAAAGTCGCATATTTTTATCTAAGCATTACATTTTAAAAATATAAGTATTATTCTATCTCATGATTGGTGACCATGTGAAGTGTGGGATTCTGGAATTGGGATTTTTTATTTTAAAAAAGCTTTCCCATATTTTGGACTTTTGAATGGCACATTATTCATGCAGATTGTAAATCTGCTGAAGAGTTGAGTTTCAAAACATTTTTGTAGAAAAGGTCATATGTATGTGCCTTCAATTGTTTGCCGACTTATGTTGACTTCTTGAATTTCATAAAGTTTTCTTAGCGCAATGCAATATTTTTTGGGTATGCATGTGATAGTTCTGATTTAGATGTGATAAATGGCTTCCTCAGACATGAAGACAACTCAAACGTTGTCTAGCCAAAGATGTTGCTCCACAGATTTTTGTCTCTTGACAAATGTATAGTTGCTGCGGAAGCTTTCATGCATTGTTTGAGATAATTGATTGGGTTGGCAAGCCTTTCTGCTTATTCTGCATCTTAATACTGTCTCCCACATGTGGATGCATTAGCTTAGAATTCTTTTGCAAGCTAGTTGACTGTGTAGCTGATACATTACTACTGTGCCCTGTCTACTCACTAGGATGCCTCTGATAATGAGCTTATGTTTAATATAACAGCTTTCAACCTGAAGGGTGCCAGAACTCTTCCCAGTGTCTCTAGTCTAAGGCAACTTTGTACAAACCATGCATGCAGAACTTGTTTCATCATGAAATAGAGCTCTCTCCTAAGGCAAATATCAGTTTGGCCTAATGAAAATGGACAAAATGCAGTCAATGTATTGTAGAAAGCTTTCATGGCTGGAATCACTGGGTTGTTGTAGTGTTTTTCGGGCTATATGGCCATGTTCTAGAGGAACTCATTGCCTGGAGAGATTAAGAAAGCCTCTACCTTAGAAACCTTTAAAAAGAATCTCAAGACCTGGCTCTGCCATTGTGCTTTTGGAGAATAGTCACATAATCTTATGCTATTGCTCCCCTCAACGTTCTTGTCCTAGGAGTACACCCCCCCCCCTTGTTTGAAGGTCTGTCTATTACCCTCTCTCTCTGAGTTCTCCCTTACAAATAATTGCTGCTCCTTTATCTCACCCTGAGATTTTTGTAGGCGGGGGGGGGGGGCTTGGGGGCTTCAGCCCCCCCCCCCCCCGAAATTCTCATGGTGGTTCACGAAAAGGCCTTACTGGTGCATTATTTAAACTGTTATGTTTATTCATATCATGATCTGATCACCATACTCAATATATCCCATATGCATGGGGGTATTGGGGTACTGATACAAAAGGTTTGCTAGGCTAGACCCTCTTTCACTCAGACTCAGCCCCCCCTGAAACTCAGCCCCCCCAAAACCCTCCTGAAAAAAATTCAGCCCCCCCCCAAACGAAATCCTGGCTACGGGCCTGTCTCACCCTGAGTTTTAAATCATTTTATGTACATGCGGCCCGCTCACTGTCATTATGTTTGGTTTACTGCTTTTTTATGTTTTGTGTATATTGTTTATTATGCTTATATGTTTTGTACTTTAATGTGATGTTGTTTATTTTATCGTAATTCGTATTTTATTTTATTGTAATTTGTTGTTTGGGCTTGGCCTCATGTAAGCCACCCTGAGTCGCCATTGGGGGAGATAGTCGTGGGGTATAAATAAAGTTTATTATTATTTATTATTATTACTATTATTCTCTCTTGACGTTTCGCCTGCATCTATGGCAAGCATCCTCAGAGGTTGTGAGGTCTGTTGGAACTTATTTATTTTATTTATCTGTGGAATGACCAGGGTAGGACAAAAAACTCTATGTGAATGTTTCAACTGACCACCTTGATTAGTATTTGATGGCCAGGCAGTTTTTTGGTGTGGCTTGTTAGTGCCTGGGGGAATCTTTTGTTGAGAGGTGATTAGCTGTCCCTCTGGAGTTTCCCTGTGTTTGGATGTAGTTTTGCTGTTATAATTTTAGAGTTTTTAATACTGGTAGCCAGATTTTGTTCATTTTCATGGTTTCCTCCTTTCTGTTGAAATTGTCCACATGCTTATGGGATTTCAATGGCTTCTCTGTGTAGTCTGACATGGTGGTTGTGAGAGTGGTCCAGCATTTCTTTCGTGTCCAGGTTGGTTCATCAGGTGCTCTGCTATGGCTGACTTCTCTGGTTGAAGTAGTCTGCAGTGCCTTTCATGTTCCTTGATTTGTGTTTGGGAGATGCTGCGTTTGGTGGTCCCTATGTAGACTTGTCCACAGCTGCATGGCTCCTGCAGAAGTGAGAGGATCCCTCTTGTCCTTTGCTGAATGTAGCATTTGTTGGATTTTCTTGGTGGGTCTGTAGATAGTTTGTATGTTGTGTTTCCTCATCAGCTTCCCTATGCGGTCAGTGGTTCCCTTGATGTATGGCAAGAACACTTTTCCTCTGGGTGGATCTTTGTCTTTACTCTCGTGGCTTGTTCTCGGTCTTGCAGCTCTTCTGATGTCTGAGGTGGAGTATCCATTGGCCTGGAGAGCCCAGTTTAGGTGGTTCAGTTCATCTTGGAGGAGGTGGGGTTCGCAGATTCTTTTTGCACGGTCTGACAAGGCTTTAATGGTGCTTCTTTTTTGACTTGGGTGATGGTTGGAGTTTTTATGTAGATATCTATCTGTGTGTGTGGGTTTTCTGTAGACGGTGTGCCCCAATTGTTGATCTGGTTTGCGGATGACTAGGACATCTAGAAAACCCCCCCGAAAATTCTCATGGTGGTCCACGAGTAGGCCTTTGGGTACATTATTTAAACTGTTATGTTTATTCATATCATGATCTGATCACGATGCTCAATATATCCCATATGCATGGGGGTATTGGGGTAACAATACAAAAGTTTGCTACGGTAGACCCTCTTTCACTCAGACTCAGCCCCCCCCCCCAATCAAACTCAGCCCCCCCCCCCAATCAAAATCCTGGCTACGGGCCTGTGTGTGACCCAATTGTTGAGCTAGTTTGCGAATGACTAGGACATCTAGAAAAGGCAGTTTTCCTTCCTTTTCCATGGTGAACTGGATGTTTGTCAACCAGCACAATGGTCATGAATCTAAAGGAATAGAGGCAGCCCTCCATATTTGAGGTTTTCACTTCTGTGGTTTTGATCAATTGATTGGTTTTAAAATGTTCTTTCTAGGAATCTTCTGTGATTAATGTCCTCCAGTCATACTGGAGGACCTAGAGATTTCAGGACAGAATACCCCTTTAAGAATCTCTGGGCTTTTCAGTGTGGAAGTCAGCTTCCATCAGAATGGCCTTAGAGTTGTGCTGAAAGACCTAGACATTCCTAGCAAGGTATTATTACAGGTTTTTTAAAGCAGCCATTTCTTTATTTGTGGTTTTTCACTTTCACAGGGGCTTTGTGTCTCTAACTGCAGTGAATGTGGAGGGCTGAATGTACACTTCACCTGCCTATTCACTACAGATAGCAACTGATCTTACTAGGAGAAATGCCAAGTCTTGGTGTAAGATTCAGTCTGCGGGGGAAATCAGGAATAAGTTCTTATGTCATATTTTAAAAGGTTAAAAGCTATCCATGTGTAAAAAGTGGTGGCACTGACCCTCATTCCTTTGTCCCTATCTCTCTCCTTCCCCTAAGCTGTTTTTCTATTATCAAGATGCATGTATCTTATATGTTTTGCTTGTAGAAGAAAATGTCAACCTGTGTGTTTTCATCTGTGAGGCAAATACCAACTGTCATGGCAATTACATTTGGGAAAATGAAGTAGTGGTAAACTTCTTGAGTGCCACAATCTAGATTCAACCCACCTAGTAGTTATTGTTTTAAAATGCCTTTCTTGATCAAAACCATATCTTTTTTTTTCCTTTTGCATTTTAAATCCTGTAAAATATTTAAGAATATTTTACAAGTCTATGAGTACATGACTAACATCTCTGGTTTAGACATATTGGCCCTGCAAATTTTGATAGTTTTGTGCACTGTCCTTAGTTTGTTGTAGATGTGTGAAGTCTTGTGGCTTTCAGCAGTACTAATTGTGGTTGGTAGCTAAAGGCCTGGTAGCCACAGAGAATGTGCTCCTTCTATTGCATTTTTGACAAGTTTTAGAGCACCAAAATTGCTGGGATTGGCATTGCAAATTGCAGCGTAAGAGAAAATACACTGCAATTTGCAAGTTCTGATGGATAGAACATGTTGGTGCTTGAGGAATTCTGAGTCATCCCCACATTGTTGAGTCTTTTCATTCCTCTACAGGTCAGGAAGTATGTTGTGATTAGGGTTGGATCTTTTTGCATTGTCATGTCTCATATTCCTATGACAACTGTGGTATTAGGGATTGGTTTGGAAGATATAGAAGTGTGACCCAGTAACATATCATGCCAGCACCTTCTGTCCCAGCAAGGGTGTGATCCCAGGCATGTGGCCGGGGGGGGGGGGGCTTGAGGGGCTTCAGCCCCCCCCCCCCAAATTCTCATGGTGGTCCGTGAGAAGGCCTTACTGGTACATTATTTAAACTGTTATGTTTATTCATATCATGATCTGAACACCAGGCTCAATATTCACAGAGTGCAGCATGTCCTGTGTGATCTCCGGAGTTGCTTCTACTCAATCATTAGCATCTTTGGCACTAACTTTCCTGAGATTCTTCTGAAGCCCAAATCCTCAGTCAAAATGGAATTACTTAGGCGATCCCTTGTAGTCCGAGTGGAATGGTCCTCCAAGGTCAGGATCAGCGTTCTGGTGGGTCCGTTGGTGATGGTGAAGCCCTATTCTTGATCTTCTCCCGCAGTGAGGGCATTGGTTTCCAGGTGGAAGGCGGTCTCGGTTGGGGTTGGCTTGATGCGCCTTCCTCTTGGCACGTTTCTCTCTTTCACCCTCCATTCATGCCTCTTCAAATTCTGCAGCACTGCTGGTCACAGCTGACCTCCAGCTGGAGTGCTCAAAGGCCAGGGCTTCCCAGTTCTCAGTGTCTATGCCAGAGTTTTTAAGGTTGGCTTTGAGCCCATCTTTAAATCTCTTTTCCTGTCCACCAACATTCCTTTTTACATTATTGAGTTCGGAGTAGAGCAACTGCTTTGGGAGACGGTGGTCAGGCATCTGGACAACATGGCCAGTTCAGCAGAGTTGATGGTGGAGGACCATTGCTTCAATGCTGGTGGTCTTTGCTTTTTCCAGCATGCTGACATTTGTCCGCTTATCTTTCCAAGAGATTTGCAGAACTTTCTGGAGGCAACGCTGAAGGAATTGTCCTAGGAGTTGCATGTAACGTCTGTATGCAGTCTGTGTTTCACAGTCATATAGCAGGGTTGGGAGGACAGTAGCTTTTTAAACAAGCACCTTGGTATCTCTATGGATGTCCCGGTCCTCAAACACTCTTTGCTTCATTTGGAAAAATACTGCACTCGCAGAACTGTAAATAAGTAAGTCAATTAGTATCACTAGGGTCCTCACTTGGTCAATGACCATCTCATTTGGGCCTACCAGACTGTGCCTCACTCTCCAATGATGTGCAGCCATCTTTGAAGTGGTTGTACCACTCCTTGATCTGTATGGTGCCCATTTCTCCATCCCAAAAGACCTGTTGAATCTTGTGGATCATTTTCACATGAGAGATCACAAAGCTTTACACAAAATTAAATGCAGTAGTTTTGTTCAAGTTCTTCTGTCATTTTGTCAAAAACAAAAATGAGATGTATTGTCGAAGGCTTTCATGGCCGGAATCACTGGATTGTTGTAGGTTTTTTCGGGCCATGTTCTAGAGGCATTATCTCCTGACGTTTCGCCTGCATTTGTGGCAAGCATCCTCACAGCTCACTTGCTCGGTCATTGATTGTCTGTCGGCAACTGACAACTTCTGCAGTCAGGAAACAAATTCAAGCACGAACATTAGGATCACCTACATACATGCATCAAACCACACCTCCTTTTTTTGTTTACACACAAAAAGTTATAGTTGGATACATTTTCCATCATATAAATACTAGCTCCAAATTTTACAGTCACTAACGCTTTGTCAGAGACAACAGAAATTCACACTTTTGTTGTCTGTGTTGTAGTTCTGTTTTTGTGAATATTTTAAAATTATTACAAAACGCTTAGGAATAGCTCTTGAAAGAAGTATACTCTGTTAGGAATTATGCTAAAAGCTCTGTTGTAATTTGGTAGATGATAATAACCAGTGTCTTCACAAAAAGCCAAATTTAATCACCCATTGTAACCAAATGCAATTCTCTCAACTGTTATCCTGCTTCTACCGGATTTGATCTTTGTTCATCCTTTAAATGTCAAACCACAAAAGGGATTTAGCTAGAAAACAATGCTACATTTTTTTGATTGACATCTGGAATTAAATAATAAAAACCAAGTTGAGAGAACTTTGCAAATATAGCACAGCTGAAAAATCTGTTCAGCATCACTGTTTATACAATTTTATGTTGCTCCCATAATTCGATTTCATTTAATGCTGCAGCCTGAATTAAGTAATGGAATAAGATTTTCGCATGTATAGTATTCCCTATAAATTAGCATAATTGTTCAAATAGGGTGGAGAAGTACATGCAATATAGAATATAAGAACCATTCAGCAGACTTTCCATGCATGCATCGATATCGTAAAAGTAATGCAGCTTGGCCCCATTTGAACTGCCATGGCTAAGTTCTCTTAACTTGGGCTCTGAACTCGGCTTGGCTTCCTGCAAGACAAAACTAGAGTCAAATATATCAGCTTTTTCATTGCTCTCTTCTGAGGCTTGGAGAGTGTGACCTGCCCAAAGTGTCACCAAGGGGATGTAAATTAAACAAAACAAATCCTTCCCAATAAATAAAAATAGTGAATTATGGCTTTAGCTTTGGCTGACGTGGCACTCACCTGTGACCAAAGTCAAGGCAAATAGCACAACCAGGAGCTTCATGGCTGCAAGAAAGGAGACTCCGAACAGGTCTGAACCCAATACTCTCTCTCTGGGAAGGGAGGCTTGGAAGGGCATAAAGCATCCCACTCACTCCCTGTATCTGGTTGTAATATATCCCTTACCTCGGCAAGCTAGTTTAGACCTAGGAGAGTGGGCCTGGCAAAGCCACGGCATCCATTTTGGAGAAGGGAGACAGGGAGAAGCCGTCTTAGGTTAGGTTTGCCTTAAGGGGCGTGTTCTAGTCTTGGAGGGAAAGCTAGAAAGCTAGGATTGGTTAAGAAGATGCGGGCGAAGCCTAAGTGATCTGAAGGGAAAAAGTGACTTTTAAACTGAGGCTTGAGTTCCCAGATTGCCAGTGGGAGCTTGGAAAGGTTTGAGAGAAGAAGGGTGTTAGCAAGAGCAGTTTTGGGTTAGTCTTTTGGATAGTATTCAGAATAGCTATAGAAAATATAGCTAGAATACTGTGGGGAACAATACCCCGTTAGTGGTCTGTTCTTTTCCTTAAGGAAGGCTAGGTTCAGTTTTGGCTAGGTTCAGTTTTGGCTAGTTTCCTAAGGGTTTTTTTTTTTGTGGGAATTACCTTCAGATATTCATTTCCTGATGTAATTTTCTGTGCTGTAACTTTTAAGACTTGAAACCCAGAGGTTTTTAAGATCTCTTCTCAGACGTAACCACAAGCTTTTTGATACCAGAACTTTACTGAAACCATCAAGCATTTAGTACCTGAAATATTCAAGTATTCAAATAAAAGTTCTTGTTATTTTTATCAACTTACATCAGCCTCAGTGTGAATACTTTTGTGGTCTAAGTGTTACTCCAGCAACATTATTAATTCCTGTATTGATTTATTATTCCTGTATCAGCAACATTATTAATTCCTGTATTTAAACTGATGTTTTCTGTTGTTTTAGGTTCACAGTGTTTTAATTGGTTTTGCAGGACACTATACTACACCTTTATTTTTGAGACAGTCCCCTGTCAATTCACCGCATACCCACACTAGTTATATTAGTGCTGATAATACATAACTAGAAAAAGAAGAACTTCATTTTTCTACCCCGCCTCCATCTTCCCGAAGGGACTCGAGGCGGCTTACATGGGGCCCAAGGCCAAGGCAGAATACAATTAAAAGCAATAACAATTAAGACAGTGAAAAGCAGCGTAAAACAACATAACAATAATAGCTAGCAACAACAATAACAGCAGACTTTGGGCGGGGGGGGGAGGAAAACCACTACGTGAACTGGTTAAAGGATAAAGTGGTTTAGTAAGGTAGATGACAATGTATAACGGCATAGGAAAAATCATGGAAACAGAGCAAATTAACAGGATCAGTTAATATAATATAGGACATCAGATTGAATGACAATTCAAGTCATGATACAGGCCATTTGTCAACTAAATCAACTTATGTGACATAACAAAATAAACATATGCCTGAACGCTCCAGTAGTCAGGACTTCGTTATCAATAAGACAATATTTCATGTTACAGAACTTTAGGTGCAATATGCAGGTAGTACATAATATACATTTCTGCATGTATTGGCGGGGGGGGGGGGGACTGAATGAAAACAGTCAAAGTCATACATTAAAGCAAATACATCCTTTTTTTAGTTGCATGCCAGAATTTCTGGGAATTTCATGCATGCCCAGTTAGCATTAGTCAAATGAATTTACATAGGATTCCTTATTCAAGCTCTATTGATTCTAGTATTTCTGTGTAAAATTAAATGTAGTGATACGTTTAAGGTGCCTTTAGTTATGGGAAATATGTGGAGTATTTTTTAGTATGTGGAGTGATTTTTGTATGGCATTTACAAATTCAACAAAAATTTGCCATCTTGTAGCACTTTTCTTGTAAACAGAAGCCAGGATGTGAAGAGCTTCATGTGTTCTGTAGGTTTGGATTTCCTAGTGAAATATAATAGTCAGATTACACAGCCCAACCACAGAAATATTTCTTGGTGTCTTGGTTTTTAGGCCTGATCCTGGGGTTATTTGGAACACGGATTCAGAAAATTGCATTGGATAGACCGCATCCGCTCTTTTTTACTTAGATATGGTTATAATGGCTTTCTATTGGGTGAGCAGATGGCGCCTAGTAGATGGCATATGCTCTGTATCTCACAAACTAGAACTGGTAGGGGGGAAACTGGTGCCATTTTTTGAAATCAGCAGGTCAAATATACCCAGAACAGGGCTAACATTTGAGACAACAAAATATGTGTTGGCCAGTGTTAATAGCTGAAAAGCTGTAATGAAGGATGTTGAAATACAAATATATCTTTAGTATAGCTGGAAATTACCATAGGAACATCTGATCTTGTAGAGTAAACTAAAAGCTACTATTTATGGAGAATTGATAGCATGGATAAGTTTTCTTGTTCATATGCATAGATCAGACCTTGGAAAATAAGTAGTTGTTTAGTTCATTAAAATATTAGCACAGCAAGGTTTTTATTTTTGGGGTTTTTTTTGCTATAGATGTGGTCAAATTTTTTATGTTTCCTCATTAATTTTAATCCTATGCTTTTGTGAGTAAATTAATCTTAAACCTTTGGAATTCATTAGGATAGATAGTTTTTCCTTGAGCAGAGTCAGCAAAACCCCAAAAGTCAAAGTAGCAAGATTAGGGTTGCAGGAAATGCATTAATTACATGGCTTTGTTGCTAAGCAGCAGAAACTAGCCAAATAGCTGGGAAACAGTTGAAGAGCTGGTATTGGGGAGCCACTAAAGAATAATGGAAATGAGAGAGTGAGAGAAAGAGAGGGAAGAGTCCTAGTGTGGAATGAATTGACAGCAGACTAGTTTGTTTGCTTAGCCATCAAGCACAATTCAGTTTGGTCTGTGTGTACTCTTAAGGCCTTCTTCAAGTAGACGCAGCTCCATCGTACCTAGGCCCAGGGGCAGGCAAAAAGGCCTTCCTCCATCCTAACTGCCACAGCCCTGACTTTGCAGTTCATATGGGGTTATGTTTTGTTCTTTTAAAGTCCATATTATGCACTTGTGCGTATCAGGGAATCAGTGCAAATGCAGATAAGCACAGATAGATAGAGCAAGGTATAGCCAAGAATAGAGAAAGACAAAGAATTCATTCAAAAGGATACTTTTAGGGCAAAAAGATATAATTTATTCGGGGAACTGGAAAGTTAGGGCACTTCCACACAGCCATTTATCCCAGGAGCATCCGTGTTTAAAAAATGGGAATCTTCCTGGGCCCCTATCCACACACACCCCAGAAAGTACATGCTTTCTGTGGTGGGTGTCCAGATGTTTTTCTGGAACTTCCCGGGAGAACACCTGGACACTCTAAGCCCCTCCCCAAAAGACCCAAAAACCAGTGTAAAAATCAAAATAACTTACCCGGCCTATATTAGAGGACTGCTGGAGCTCTCCTGACACATACAAATGATGCACCAGGAGAAAGGGGGGGGGGAGGAGCGATTTTCCTTCCTCCTCCCCCCTTTCTCCTGGTGCGTCATTTGTACGTGCCAGAAGAGCCCCGGCCCTCTAATGGAGGCCAGGTACGTTTTTTTGTATTTTTAACCTGGCCTTTTGGGGAGGGGGTTGGTATTATCAGTTTTCCAGGCTAATTTAACCTGGAAAACCATGGGAATACTATCTGGACTGGAATAGGGAGTTTATTTGGGGGGGAGGGGAACAATTACACTGTGTTTTTGTAGCAAGGGGTGCTTTCTTTGCATATATAAAGGTTTTGTCTCTTATGTATGGTTGCCTCGCAGCTCCAGGGGTCCTTGGACAAAACTGACTATCTGGCTCCGTCGCTGTCTGGTTTCAGATGAGGTCATAGAACTGAGACAGCCATGGTCGCCTTACTGGATAATCTCTGCAGAGAACTTGACAGGGGGTGTGTGTTCCTGCTGGTTCTCCTGAACCTCTCAGTGGCCTTCGAGACTGTAGACGATGGTATCCTTCTGGATCGCCTCACGAGAATGGGCCTTGAGGGTATTGTTCTGCAGTGGCTCCAGTCCTTCCTGGGGGATCATACTCAGAAAGTCCATCCAAGAAGGTGTGGAATAAACCCACTATCAAATTAATTCACCAAACAGGGTTTTTCCTGGTTTGTGATGAATTAATTCAGGTTTGCCCAGGACGTCATCTGGATAGCCCCTTTTTATTGTAGTAACTCCTGCATTAAGGGGGCTGTCTAGATGTGCCTTCGTCCGAATGTGTGGGAAATGGTAAATAGACTGCTTTGGAGAGGTTTTAAGATGTGCACTGGTTCCAATCCACATACATCTCAGGATTCAAACCAAAAAGGAGTTATAGCTTTTATGGGAGGAGTTTGGGCTGTTGTCGGGCTGTTGTAGGTTGAGTAGAAGCTCTCCTAGGGGAAGGATGCCATCCAAAAAAAGAGTTATAGCTTTTATAGAAGGGGTTTGGTCTGTCCTTTTGGAAACCATGAATCTTGCAAGGTGGGGACAACAAAGGTAGAGAAGAGACAGTATTAGCTGGATCCATTTCCTTATGTCTAATGACTTATTTGGATTGTATCACCGAGGGCATGGGACAAATAAATGGGTACTATTTGGAATTCTCAGACCATTTAGTGAACGCATGAAATGAAAAAGTTTCTGATTTGAAAACTTTGGTTTGACCCTAAATAGCCTCCAGAATAAGATCTTAAGAGTGCATGCAAACTTTTCTAATAGGATAATAATGATTGCTTGAGCATTTTGAGAGCTGTCTCTTGTTTCTTCTGTGGTTTCCATTGGATGCTCCCCAGGTTCTACTTCTTTTCTTTTTGACACATCTCCAAGAAATCCAACACAGAAATGTGAACTATGAGGTTTTTGGTTTTTTGCCCCTGACAATTCTGCTTCTGTCTCCCCACTCACTCAAATCTGAGAAGCTGGTAGGATTGCCTCATCAGGAATGGACAGACATTGAAGATACACCATAACTCAGTGGTTCTCAACCTGGGGTCCCCAGATGCTTTTGGCCTTCAACTCCCAGAAACCCTAACAGCTGGTAAACTGACTGGGAATTTTGGGAGTTGTAGGCCAAAAACATCTGGGGACCCCAGGTTGAGAACCACTGCCATAACTCTTTGAAATCTAATGAAGAAACAAGAGGCAAGTGGAAATCATCTACATGAATTTATATGACTCCAACCCCATGGGCAAATCCAGCATGCTGAATCCTGAATTGGCGTCAAGTTTTGTCACCACGAAACTCCCTCAACTACCATGGAGGCACAGTTCAATGCTACTGGACAGCCTCCTGACTGTCTCTCCATTGTCATGGAGGTCTCCAGTCATGATACAGTTTCTATCTGTTCTCTGCCACTTGGCATAAATTTAGGCTTTCCTCTGATTTGGAGTAACATGGGACAAGGCCATGTTAAGGTGGTGTTTCTTTAGGCTACTGCAGTTCAGCTCCCAAGTGGTCAGTGTAGATTGGACCCCTGACTCCTCAAACATCTTGTATCCAGAGACAGCCATCTGTAAATCTGTTGTAGTTCTGGGGACTCCTTGTTGTTCACAACTTTCACTCTCTTTTAATGGCCGTGCTCTTGGTATTCCTGTTTCCAGACATTCTTGATCCCTGAACTGACTCCTTGGCTCATTTGTTTTTTGATGTGGATATCTGGATGGGTAGTGACCTCTGGACCTTATCTGTGCCACTTGTCTTGATTTTAAATGGAGCCATTGTGGTGTAGTGGCTTGAATGGTTGGGATACTAAGGAGATTAGGTTTTGAATCCCTGCTCAGCCATGAAACCCACTGGGAAAATCACACTTTCTCTAAGGAGCGCAAGGGTACTCCCGCTTCATCCTACAAAGAAAACCACATGATAGTGTCACCTTAGGGACACCATTAGTCAGAAATCACTTGCAACAACAACCATTTATTTTATACTGGTTTCTATTGTGTATTGTGTGATATATGATGTACTATTACCGGTATATTGAGAACTGCAGCAAACTTCTTTTGTACTCCTTTAATATGTGTGTTGTCGCTCACAAAGTGTAAAGCATTTGAATAATTATGTGAAAAGCTTTTGTTTTTCACACATATACAATTTCTCCTCTCTTTATTTTTCCTCAATTTTAGCTAATCATTAACTGCCCTACAGTGAGTTACACACTCTGTGCAGTTCGGTGAGGTATTAGTTTAAAGGAAGAATTAATAATTTACCTAAGCTAATATCCTCTTTATGTTTTACTCAGATGTAAATCTCATTAAATCTTCTGTAATCTTTCAGTGTATTAGTTGCACAGTGGTGGACACTTGGATAATTAAGTGAAATTTCTGAATAGACATGGGGAAGATGTCAGCTTAGTTAATGAATCTTTTGGTTCCAGTCTCAACAAACATTTACTCTGCCATGGATCTTTTCAGATAAAATTTAATATAATTAGAAGTAGTCAGAACATCTCTGATTAAAAATGGTTTGCTCTTGATTCATAGATTGATCTGCTTATTGCTGCAACTGAGCAACAGTTATGCTACTGGCTTTGCAGTCCCTTTGGGCAAAAATTCCAGTTGGAGGGAATCGGTTTTAAACAGGATAAAAGTGGATTTCTGAATCTCGTAACAAAATGTGCCCTTTGGGTCAACAGTTAAAGTCTGCTCGGCCTCACAGCCATGGTTCTGTAGGGTCCCACAGGGCTCAGTATTGTCCCCCATGTTGTTTAACATCTGTATGAAACCGTACATATGATATCATATGGAGTTTTGAATGATGTCCAGCTCTGTTAGTCCTTTCCACCAGATGCTAAGGAGGCTGTCCAAGTCATGAACCGGTGCCTGGCCACTGTGACAATCTAGATGAGGGTAAACAAATTGAAGTTGAATATTGACAAGACAGAGATCCTCCTGGTCAGTTGCAAGGTCGAATAGGATATAGGGTTACAGCCTGTGCTGGATGAGGTTACACTCTCCTTGAAGGCGCAGGTTCGTAGCTTGGGAGTCCTCCTGGACTCATTGTTGAGCCTGGAACCTCAGGGAGTAGCAGTGGCTAGGGGGTCCATGCTCTCGTTACATCCAGGATAGACTACTGCAACACACCCCATGTGGGGTTGCCTTTGAAGACTGTTCGGAAGCTTCAAATAGTCCAATGAGAATCATCCAGGTTAATAACTTGGGATGGCATACAGGGAGCACACAACTCCCATGTTACGTCAGCTCCACTGGCTTCCTGTTTGCTACCGGGCACAATTCAAAGTGCTGGCTTGGCCTATAAAGCACTAAACTGCCCTGGCCCTGTGTACCCATCTGAACGCATCTCCCTTTACAAGCCACCACGAAGGGTAAGATCTTCTGGGGAGGCACATACAGGATGAGTGACACCTGGTTTGACAACAGCCCATGGGAATGAGATGTTGGGGTCTTAGTGGACAAGTTGAATATGAGCCAACAATGTGATGCAGAAGCTTAAAAAGCCAATGAGATTTTGGGCTGCATCGACAGAACTATAGTGTCTAGATCAAGGAAGGTAATGGTGTCCCTCTATTCTGCTTTAGTCGACCTCATCTTGAATGCTGCGTCCAATTCTGTGCACCACAATTCAAGAGGGATATTGACAAGCTGGAGACGATGGCTATGTTTCGTTTGCAGAAGAGAAAGTTGAAAGGAGACATGATAGTCATGTATAAATATTTGAAATGATGTCATAAGGAAAAGGGAGCTTGTTTACTTTTATAAAATTGTAGAAAAATACTTTGTGTGGTAAACGAAAATATCAACCTGATTGCCTTCATTAGTGCTTTAAATATCAAACATGATGAATCCTGAAAAGTCTATATTACTTTGGAAAGAGTTTGAAATGATGATGCTCAAACAATAATCACTTACTAAGGGGCATTCAGAACAATTTCCCCCAATTTGCATTTTTAATGCGCTTATAAATTTCCAGTGTTCAAGGAACCCTAACTGTTAAAATTCTAGACTTTATAACGGCACCCCAATGAAATCCTCATGATATGGTCAACTCACTGAAAGTTGTCATTTCAGTATATCAGATTTCAACATTTTAAAAGCAAAAGCAATTACAATACACTCTCAGTTACCCAGTAATCAAGCAACCAACAATAAACAAACAAACAAATAAATAAATAAAATCAAAGGAATAATACAGTACTTTAAATATTAAAGTAAAATAAAATCTCAGCAGGAATTTACCACAAATTTAAACTTATGTTAAATTATGCTAAACTTTAAATTATGTTAGTGAAGTCCATTAAGCTGAAAAGCGACTGCCATTTAACTAAAATTG
This sequence comes from Anolis sagrei ordinatus, assembly GCF_025583915.1. Classification (NCBI taxonomy): domain Eukaryota; kingdom Metazoa; phylum Chordata; class Lepidosauria; order Squamata; family Anolidae; genus Anolis; species Anolis sagrei. The sequence goes on from NW_026847549.1 coordinate 105,991,105, forward strand.
TATACTGCATTCACAAAACTGTTTTTATAATACAGTAAAACTGTGTTACATTGTGTTATGGTAGAATATTAGTTTGGCCCATTTTTAATTGTAATTTTTGAACAATCAGAAACTACATTTATCTGGCATCTACCAATCCCCATAGGTGTTTGTTGTCGCATCTCAGGGTAAAATCACCTTGCTTAAGATACCAAAGAACACACCAGCAGTAGTCTTTATGGTTTATTAAAATAAAGGATAAAAAGTTCAAAAGGCAAAAGTATATTTCAAAAGATCAATCCAAGGTAACATAGGCAAACAAGATCCATGAAGACACAGGCAAGGCAAAGACCCATGAGAACATTACAAAGTCTTGAAACATGAACATGAAAGCTGCAATATAAATCCAAAGTCTCTTGGTTGAAGCGGGAAATTGCTCTGACACTGGGGCATATTCAAACAGCCTATTTAATACTCTTTGGACAACATGAAGGCGTTTCTATGGCCCTGAGTCTCCCTCTCTCACCTGCTAGTGATCCTGACACTCCTTCGAACCTTAAATTCCAATCGATCAGCTCAATCTAAGCCTCTGGCTCCATCAAGGTCAATTCAGTCGTTACTGCTTTCCCCCTCATTATTAGGCTGAGAACTATCTGGCTGAGAACCATCCTCCCTTCCTGAATCCACCTGGCTCTCCGTAGTTTCACTATCAACAGTGTCATCCCTTCCTGTGGGAAACAACTGAACTTCTGTCCCCTGTTCCTGGTCTTCTTTGTCTAACACAGGTACATCATAACTTTGCACCTGACTGTGAATCTGAAACCCATCATCCCCATCAGAATTATTGACACTATCACTGAGATTCCAGCTGAGTCACAGCATTTGTTAACTAAGAGTCTGCTGCACTTCCAGTATCATTTAGGAGCTGTTACATCAGTGCATCCAGTAGTCATCCCACTTAAGTCCTTGTTGATGCTCCTCAGGGCCCTCCCAGACAGGCCTTATATCCCAGGATCTGATCCCAGGTTTTCTGCTTTAAACTGGATTATATAAATCTGCACTAAAACCTGGGATCAGATCCTGGAATATAGGGCCCTATGATCCACTTTATTTGTCTCTCGCAAAAAGCAGCCATTGCAGAATCAAAACACCACCTGGCACAACTCTTCAATTTATCAAAAAGTGACTGAAATTAAAATGTGTAGGGTTAAAGATGATATTCTTTGGAACCAACATTCCCCATCCTCATCCCCTCCATAACTCAACTGCCAACAACATCAGAAGTAGGAGGAGTGTTTCTTTGGTAGGTTAAGTGATACTATAGTGCTTGTGGGGGATGGGGGGGGGGGAGAGAGATCCCTGACTTGTATTATGAATGAAATAGCTATAATTATAAGAATGTGTGTGTGTGTGTGTGTGAGAGAGAGAGAGAGAGAGAGAGAGAGTGTTAAGGTAGTTTGTGAAGGATGTATATATTTCACAGCTCCCTGGAGTGTACAATGAACCTCTGTGTATGTTATACACAGAAGCTTTTTTTCCCCAGTCAGTGGGGCTGAGTGTGAAGTGGGTGGTATAAGCTTCATATGTACTACTTTAACTTCTCAGTTCATAATTGAGTGAAAGTCCTTCTAAGATCTATACATACATACATACATATACATAGGATATAGGTAAGTGCATGGATGATTATGGATGATTTTCTTACATTGTTATATTAATGAACTTAAAAGTCTTCTACAGATAACTAAATATCATAGTTTAATTATTTAAAGTAGATGAGTGTACATCTAGAAAAAAAATAGCTGCTTGGCAATAACAACTCATTTTTCCTTCCTTCCTCTTTTCTTTCCTTCTTTCCTTCCTTCTGAAATTGAATCAAGAAATACAGTTCAGTGACAGGAAACAACATTAAATAAATCTCAATGTGAACACTGAACATAACTAGAAATATACCATAGAACACATCTTTTTCTTCTTCTAAATACATTAGTTCATGTTTTACAGAGAACCTTTTCTTTGTGAGATAAATGTGCTCAAAATATTTGCAGCAAATGAAATTCGGCTGGACAGGGAGGTCAACATTTTCCCCTTCAGTTGTAAAAGGTATAGCTGTTGTTTCTACCTTATTAATATGCAGATTTCTACTGCTTGTGTAAGTATTTTCCTTTTACTCCGGGTCTCTTTAGTATGGAGTTATGAAAATCTTTGCCTCTACCATAATCATTTGGTATAACTTCGTCCATTAGGTCATTCTTCCTCATTCAGTTTGTGCTTTGCTGAATGTTAATGGAAAAGAAAAAACAATGAGTTATATTAATTTAATAGAGTGGAATATCAAGCCACTCTAAACACCTTCGCAGAAGCATACGAGCAGCTTGGCCTGTCATTGAACATCAAGAAAGCCAAAGGGCTCTTCCAGCAGTCACCAGTAAATCCCTCTCCAATGCCAGAGATACAGCTTAATGGTGTAACATTAGAAAACGTTGACCATTTCCGCTACCTTGGCAGCCACCTCTCCACCAAAGTCAACATTAACACTGAAATACAACACTGCCTGAGCTCTGCGAGTGCAGCATTTTTCCGAAGAAAGCAGAGAGTGTTTGAGGACTGGGACATCCGTAGGGATACCAAGGTGCTTGTTTATAAAGCTATTGTCCTCCTAACCCTGCTATATGTCTGCGAAACATGGACTATCTACAGATGTCACATGCAACTCCTGGAATGATTCCATCAGCGCCGACTCTGGAAAATCCTGCAAATCTCTTGGAAAGACGAGTGGACAAATGTCAGCGTGCTGGAAGAAGCAAAGGCCACCAGCATTGAAGTGATAGTCCTCCACCATTAACTCCGCTGGACCGGCCACTTTGTCCGGAAGTCTGACCACCGTCTCCCAAACTCAAGAGTGGAAAACGGAATGTTGGTGGACAGGAAAAGAGATTTAAAGATGGGCTCAAAGCCAACCTTAAAAACTCTGGCATAGACACTGAGAGCTGGGAAGCCCTGGCCCTTGAGTGGTCCAGCTGGAGTTCAGCTGTGACCAGCAGTGCTGTAGAATTTGAAGAGGCACAAATGGAGGGTGAAAGAGAGAAATGTGCCAAGAGGAAGGCTTGTCAAACCAATCCCGACCTGGACTGATATTGAAGGTACTCAGTCCAGTATGTGTCCACTATCAATGATAGCACAACTGCAGTGAAATATTACATTTGTGTGATAAGTCCACAGTGAAATTTTCTTTGGTATAATTATGGCATAACTAGGTCATTGAGTGCTTCACTTGACATGTATCCATCCATATAATGATCCCATGGTGTTTTCTCTATGATAGATGGATTGTGTTTGTTACAGTTTACCAGGGGTCCTCAAACTAAGACCCAGGGGCCGGATACAGACCTCCAAGGTCATTTACCCGGCCCTCGCTCAGGGTCAACCTAAGTCTGAAATGACTTGAAAGCACACAACAACAACAATCCTATCTCATCAACCAAAAGCAGGCCCACACTTCCCATTGAAATACTAATAAGTTTATATTTGTTAAAATTGTTCATCATTTTAATTATTTTATTGTTTTAAGTGTTTTGCACTACGAATTAGATATGTGCAGTGTGCATAGGAATTCATTCATGTTTTTTTTTCCCCCAAATTATAATCTGGCCCTCCAACAGTTTGAGGGACTGTGACCTGGCCCTCTGTTTAAAAAGTTTGAGGACCCCTGGTCTATACTATTGTGTCCCAATGATTACGTTGCTCAGGTGTACTTGCATATGTTTTTTAAAAAAAATATATTTTGGGCTTCTACATGTTAATGTTGATTAGGCCCATGAACTATTTTATTGACTACTACACTGGTTGCCTACTTCCTGGTAGGATTTGTCTGATAAATATATCTCCATTTACTTTACTATCATTTCCATTTGGAATGTATAACACCAGTTGAAAAGAAATCACGATCCTAGATTTTTCCGTCTAGTTCAACTACAATATCTTGTCTTAATGTAATGACGTAGGTGGTCTCGGATCACATACTAGTTGACCACAGACCATGCTATAAAACTGCTGTGTGTGAATTTTGTGGAATTTTCTGCCAGGGCTTGAGACAGGACTAGAGCCCTGTTAGCATAAAGAATAAATTATTACTTGCACCTATAGAGGGTCTGTTTAGGTCGGGGTTGAAAGGATTGCCAGGCCATTGGAGGGAAGCTTTCACTCCTGCTGCCCACATTGAAATTAGATTGGATAAATAGAGGAGTACAGTTTCCTGGACTGCCAGCTCCTTAACCTTCATTAGTACAAATATTTGCTCAGAATTTTATAAATGCGACTATTTCAATGTCTCCTATTGTATTGTGTTGTAAGCATAATATGCTCTTCACAGTGAAACTGAGGCAGTGCTTTTTATAAACTCACAGAAGAGATTGACTATATAAAAGCAAATGCTTCAAAATGTGATTTTAACAGAAACATTTAAAATTATTATTTAAAGTATTTTCTCCTTTAACTACGTGTTAAATAGTAGCAAAAAAAATCTTTCACTGTCTTTTTCTTGCTCTTTAAAATAAGCTGTGAAGACTCTTGGGACTCATAACTCAACTTCAAAAATTTGCATTCTTAAATCACTCCTTATGGCTGACTGGAAGCCCCTGGAGGTCTTAGTAAGTCTGTGGTCTTGGCATAGATTTCTCCTAACCCTGGAGGTCTGGTAAAGGCCAGGTAGTCCTAAGCATAAATATCTCTAATTTTAATGGAAACGATTTATGTAGTCATAAAGAAAATGTCTCCCGCCAAGCCAGTACTAATCTACCACCACAAGCACAAGGAATCACTGTTTTATCCAGTTAGGTATCGAAGGCAGGGATATCATTCTGTCATAGAGATTATTTTATAAAACAATAGAACTTATTTTATATAACATCTTTTAATGTTCATTTTCTTTACCTAATTAGTTCTGTTCAAATGTCTTATGAAAAATCCCAATACTTTTTTTCAAAATTGTGGTAATAATAATAATAATAATCATCATCATCATCTTTATTTATACCCAGCCACCATCTCCCCGATGGGGACTTGGGGCGGCTTACATGAGGTCAAACCCAAACAACAAATTACAGAAAAATAAAACCGAAAATGAAAACAATAAACAACATCATAATTACATAAAACATATGAATGCATAACAATATAAAATTACAGTAAACACAATCACAGTGACAATGGGCAAGCTACATGTAATGATTAAAAGGAAAACTAATTAAAAACTGATTAAAAACTCGGGTGAGATAAAGGGGAAGCAGGTTATTTGTGGAGGGGGGCTCATTCAAATGGGAGTTGTGGAATCAAACTTTCCCACAAGGGGAGGGGGGACGTAGACTCCAATGACAAAACGTTGAGGTTAAGCAATAGTGTGAGGTTGTATACCTACTCACCAAAGTTCTTTTTAAAGGTTTCTAGGGTAGGGGCTTTCCTAATCTCTCCAGGTAATGAGTTCCAGAGTCAGGGGGCCACAGAGGAAAAAGCTCTCTCCCTTGTGCTTACAAGGTGAGCTTGTGAGAGTGGCAAGGGCGAGAGAAGGGCCTCCCCAGAAGATCGAAGGGCCTGAGCTGGTTCATGGAGGGAGGTACGGTAACTCATGATGTCACCCACATGGACATGGACATCACCCACTTGTACCAGAGCATACCGCAATACTCTGTCTAAAATAACAGATAGTTTGAAAAACCAGTAACAAAAGATGAAAAACGGTGATTTGAAACAGCATTGTAATTGGGTAATCATGATAACTCTGACTGGAGCAAATGTACCAACTGACCTCACAACCTCCAAGGATGCCTGCCATAGATGCAGGCAAAACGTCAGGAGAGAATGCTTCTAGAATATGGCCATATAGCCCGAAAAACCTACAACAACCCAGTTTACCAGCTGTTAGGAATTGTGGGAGCTGAATTCCAAAATACTTGGGAGAACCAAAGGTTGGGAACCACTGCTGTAGTTAAATATATCCGTAAAAACATTTTTGTGAGTCCAGCTTACATGTCTTATATCTATCAAGTAGTGTCATATGAAAACGGAGAGTTTATCTTTTGCCATGCCTCCCAACAGACCAGGGACAAATTCAAGAAGATCTCCACAGCAAGGTTCCTGAAAGACATAGCTTCCCTGCCTCCTATATATCTGGTGGATATGGTATATGGAAGAAGCAGGTTCTTAGAACCTCATGACACAGATGACACCCCCCCCCCAGTGCCATTTCACATACACAACACGGGAGCCTTCCCATGTTAGGAGGGAAGCGTCCTATAATGCTTTCACCCCAGCTGGGGGCAGAGCAAGGAGCCCTGTTGATTCCAGTGGTTGCTTACCAGTACATGGTTAAGGGCTGCATTTTGTTGTTCATTTATTCCAACTCTTCGTGACCTCATGGACCATCCCACGCCAGAGTGCCCTGTTGGCTGTCACTTCCCCCAGCTCCTTCAGAGTCAAGCCAGTCACTTCAAGGATGCCATCTATTTTGCCCTTGGTTGACCCCTCTTCCTTTTTCCTTCCATTTTCCCCAGCATCATTGTCTTCTCTAAGCTTTCCTTTCTTCTCATGATGTGGTCAAAGAACTTCATCTTTGCCTCTACTATCTTTCCCTCCAATGAGCAGTCAGGCTGCATAAAGATCATGAAAACATACCAGTTATGAATGCATAACTATAGTTTATGTATTTGTTACTACCCAGTAGGATACTGGATGGAGGCTCTAAACAGGGAGAGGGAGGAAGTTAACGTGTGGAGAGAGTGTTGGAAGGAGGCAAGGGCAGAGGAACAAGGGAGAGCCATCAACCCTTCCTAGAGCTAAATGCTTTCATAGTGAGAAGGGCAGAAAGTTGGGAAGAACTCTTCAGCAGTCTGGGCTCCATATTGTCTTTAGTCTCTTGATCAGTTCTAGAGAAATTGAGGGAGATTCCTCGGGGTATTTGTAAGAGCCCTTATCTGGAAAGATTCTGCAGTCTATTCTGAAATGGAATTGCTCCAACCAACTCTAAGAAAGAGTCAGAGGCCTCTGTTTAGCTACCTCAGGCTCTCTAGTTAGTTAGTGGTTCTCTAGGACCTAAACATGCAAAGGTGTGTCCTTCTCATTGGACTTTATCAGGCGCAGACTGGAGAAAAGGATAGTGGTGGAGGTGCATAATCCTGCCCATACCTGTTCTACATTATAGCGCCAATCTAGGTACTAAAAACGACTAGTCCTTCAAAGGGGAAAGTAGGAAATCCTTTGTTACCACTCTGATCCTGCAAGTGAACAAAGAAATGGGAAGACCAAACCTTTGAGTGTGCAATGATTTGGGACTTATAAACATTTGTGACATATCATTTTTGGTTACGCCTTATTGGTAAATCATGGAGAGAGTGGGCTGTGATGTCCCACTTCAGAAGATACCGCAGCTGTAAACACTGTTGGACAAGAATCTATTTTGTACCATTGAAAAGTGATTCGGGTTTTGTTTTTGTTTTTTTAAATTGATTCACATATTATGTACTCAGGCCAATATTGTCTAGCAAATGTAAATAGCAACAAAAAAGGCAATTTCCAGCAGAGTTCTTTGTAAATTCAAGATAATCATAGCGATTAACACTTGGATAAAAGGACCCCTTTTCTTTCCTCTACTCAAGAGACAGATTTTTGTTAAAAATCCCCAAAAGAAGTTTTACAGACCATTAGTTCTCTGCGTGGAATTTCCCGTAACACTGGTAGACGCTAACATACTTATTCCTTGTAAATACGATAATTCAGTCAGTGTTGTTAACGAGTCAAGTAGTTGCGTGTAAAAACCACACTATTAAATTAGCAGCTGTACCAGAATGATTTGCTTTGACTTGAAACCTGCAGTACTGAACAGCAGTTATACAACACTTCGCTGCCACACTAATCCTATAAATAGTAAAGCTTCATTTATAGGATATTAAAACATCTCACATGACAGACGACACAATGTCGTTCTTTCTTCAGAAGAGCTAATGAATTAGAAACAAAAATTACATGAAAAAAGTCTTCCTCTGCCAGGAAGTTTTAGTAGAGATGCAAATCCAGTGGAGAAGTCAAGAGAGTTGAGAAAGTTTGCTTTTAACTTGCAGGGAAGAGCAAATTTAGATTGCTATATCAGAATCAGAAATCAGGATGAGAGTAATTCCTGCATATTTTTAAGCGTCTTTGCTCCCTTCCCCCAGATGATCAGGTGATTCAGTCTCTCCATTTATCCCTCTTTCTGGCTGTGGTAGAGAGGTTCCAGTAGGAGTAGGTGAGTTTCAGTATACTGATATAAAGGAACTAGAACAGGGAAGAAAAAGGAATTATTTAGACTTTTTAAAGGTGTGCTGGTGGAAAAGAGTATTCAAGCCTTGGGTTTAAATGCAATTATTATCATTGATGGGATGGGATCAGAGTGAAATACAAGGGCCGGAAGTTTAGCACAGCTGGTAAATCCTCAGCAATTGTCAGATCTATCAATCAAAAGGTAGCAAGTTCAAAACCTGGGGTTGGCGTGAGCTGCCAACTGTCAGCCCCAACTCATTGTTAACCAAAGCAATTCGAAAACAGCTCTAGCTGTCATTAGAGAAATTAGGTACCACTAAAAGCGGGGGAGATGTTTTACGACACCATAAAGAAAGAAGATCAGAAAATGCTGGGCAACCAAAAGGAAGGAGGAAGTCCTGATGGCTCTTCGTCATAGAGGATAGAGCAACAGCACTCCCTGGACTCAAGCCCAAACTTCCATGGCACCTCCTTCTGTTCTGTCTGTCTGTGTATTGTCTATACCAGGGCTCCTCAAACTTTTTAAAGAGTGGGCCAGGTCACAGTGCCTCAAACTGTTGGAGAGACGGATTATAATTTGAAAAAAACATGAATGAATTCCTATGCACAGTGCACATATCTTATTTGTAGTGCAAAAGACACTTCAAAACAATACAATAATTAAAATGAAGAACAAATATAAACTTACTAGTATTTCAATGAGAAGTGTGGGCCTGCTTTTGGCTGATGAGATAGGATTTTTGTTGTTGTGTGCTTTCAAGTCATTTCAGACTTAGGTTGACCCTGAGCGAGGGTCGGGTAAATGACCTTGGAGGGCCGTATCTGGCCCCAGGGCCTTAGTTTGAGGATCCCTGAACTAAAGATACGGAATACACCAGTGAAGTTTAACCACTGGATCACTTAATACGACATAGCTTGAAAAACAGGAGACAGCTGTTGTCAAAGATGCCTTACTTTTAATCCACAGTATCATATGCTTTAGTCACTTGGCTTCAGCAGTTGTGCAGAACTAAGGCAATACTCTAAAAGTCATCTTTTAAAAAAACCAGGCAATTATATCGAAAAATTGTGTTTCCTAAAACAAATAGCAAACTGTGTCTGTCATAACAGGCTGTTTTCCTTTTACAATAAAACATTTGGTATTTAGTGGTGAAAGACTCATATACAAACAAGTATGCATGTCAACTAAATAAACAGTATTGCAATTTCCTGACTAATTGTGAAACCAAGCATTGGCTCTTTAATGCTCAATATTATCAGTTAGCAGCTTTGAATGACTCAACTAGAGTAATATTACTATGTATATTTCTATGTATTTATTTAATTTATAGACACCCTTTCTCCCAGAATGGGATCCAAGGCAGATCACAAAACGTTAACAAAAAAGAGAGGAAGAGATGGAGTGGCCACTAGGCAGGTTTATCTACTGTTTCCCCATTTTTCCCTGTTTTACTGTTTCCACATGCTCAGAAAGGACTTCTGGAGGCAACCATTTTGACCTTGCCTGTTGGAGCAGATAGAAGTGACTTATTTAGAATTCCCCCAAGTAGAATTCCATTCTTTCTATACTAAAGCTTTATTGTTTTGTTTACTGCAGACACACTACTGCATCTCAACACCAAAAGAAGGACTAGTGTTTTTCTATGCATCCATTCTTCCCCCAGTGCTGACTGCTAAAACACGTTTTCAGATGGGAGGATAAGGAGGAAAAAGGGCTAAGAAACATAAAAAGACTATAACTGCAGTACCATAGATGAATTGAGGGATACAGAATACGTGCAATGATTACTGGAATGGCCCTCGATTATGATTGTGGATGGCATGGTTTTAATTGTGATCGTAATGTTTTAAATGTTTTAAGGTGTTTTAATTTCAATTTTAATGTTTATTTTAATTGTATGTTGTTTTAAAGCATTGAATAGTTGCCACCTTGAGTCCCCTTTGGGGTTGAGAAGGGCGGATTATAAATATGATAAATAAATAAATATAAAAAGGAGCTTCCTTGACATAGCCTATGTTAACTAATACATTTATTTATACTCATTTTAAATCTAATGTCGATACTATGCAGGAGACAACATTCAGAATGAAAATAGATATTTCTGCAGTGGTAGGCTTGCCTCTATGGTGGACTGGGCAAAATGGTCACCTGGAGCATAGCTTAATCCTCAAAAAGGATAGTCACATAAACTATAAATGGACTGGTAAAGAGCTGCTGCAGGTTCCCAAATACGAAATATCTACCTTCCTACAGTCCATATTTCTAGTTTTAACATCTTCTCTTTTTTTGATTGATTTGTTTATTTATTTATTTAAAACATTTATATTCCACCCTTCTCACCCCGCAGGGGACTCAGGGCGGAGCACAACATATATATGGCAAACATTCAATGCTGGAACATAAAACCATAAATAAATTTATGAATTCATTCAGTGGTATAAATGATTATAAAGGTGGGATCGGACCTTTCCCATACCAGTTAAATTGTTGAGGACAGGAGAAACTGTTCTTTTTACCTATTTGGGGTCATTCAAACTTTATTAAATGCTCAAAGAGAACAATAAATAAGTTTTAAGGACCTCATCACAAAGGCCCATTGATTCAACACACATTGTGGTGAATCCATGGGCTCCTGGCAAGAGGCATGGGGAACCTGTAGCTCCATGCCTTGCATTGCTTGCCTGCATCTCATGGGAGGGGAGCGTCACTGCCCAGCCTCCGTGTTGGCATCATGGCGGCATATGCCACCTGCTCATCTCTTTTGGCATGGAGGCCTGCCAGAAGTCCCTGTGCATCATCGAATGGGCTCCATGCTGAAAGTGGAGAGCAAGCGGTGTACAACAGGCAAATTGGCCCATGTCAGGAGTGACTTGAGAAACTCCAAGTCACTTCTGGTGTGAGAGAATTGGCTGTCTGCAAGGATGTTGCCCAGGGGCCGCCCGGATGTTTTACCATCCTGTGGGAGGCTTATCTCATCTCCCTGCATGAGAAGCTGGAGTTAACAGATTCGAATCCCCATTCCTTGGATTCGAACTGCTGACCTTTTGGTCAGCAGTCCTGTCAACACAAGAGTTTAACCCATTGCTCCATGGGGGGGGGGCTAGTGAGACACTGAAACGTGTTCATTCCTAGTACTCTTGTATTTGGTGTTTGCTTTGGGAACATTGCCTGTCATTTTCTTTGGACGTCTACACTGTATTTCTAAATACTCAGCTGAAGCTCTTGACATTATTGATCATATCCAGACTGTTTCAGGTTTTGCATGGTTATGGTTAAAATGGCTATGCTTCTTTTTATAAAGTTAATTAAAACAACACTTTTAGAGGGGGGTATATTTATAATGGTACTAGAAAATCTACTTTTAGGGATTTTTTTACATTCATTCATTCATTCCATTTTCTCAGCATTCTCGTGGCTTTCTCAACTATTACCATGGCATAGGAGTATTTTATTTTAAGGGTTATTAGATTTTAAAAAATAATATAATCCCAGCAGATCTTTCCTTGGATCTTCTCAGTCCTCCTGGAAATCTTGTCCCCCCCCCCCCCTCCATTTCCCTTTCTTTCCATCTCCTGGACAGGTACATGAAAGGGAAATCCTTGTATGGTCAAATGTTTGTTTTTCTGTCTAAAGCTTGCAAAGAGCCCTTAGCCTAGTCCGATTTCTCCCTGAAGAGCTGCAATTATTCATGGAGAGCGAAGGGAGGGAGCCTTTGTTAATAATGGGCTTCTGGGTGCTTCCCGAAATAGTCTTTTATTATTGCTTTCTACATAATATTCTACTGATGAGGGTTTTTTTAAAAAAAAACCAACTCTGTTGTCGAGTGATAAAGGAGGATTGTCCTTTCTCGAGCACTTTGATGCTTTGAGGTCCATGTGCTTTCAAGGAGGATGCACAAAATGATGTTATTGATGGCATTGCCATGACAACAGTCCTTTAGAATAAACATTCTGGCATTGTTATTCCAGACACACAAATGTAAGAGGTGGGGAGCAGGGAGCGCAGCTTTCTTTTAAGGACAAACAGATTGTGCCCCTTTAAAATGCAGTCATGAACTTTGCTTTTCTAAAGATTTACAGACTGGTTCAGGGCAGAAAGGATTCCAGCATCTTTTACCTTTTGAGTCTATCACTTTGGGGTATAAAGTAGGAAATCAATTGGGAAATGGAAGGGAGAATCAAATAGTTTGAAGAGACAGAGTGTCGCTGAAGGACATAAACATTGCCTTAGTCAAAAAGACACAAAAGAAACTTGGATAGATTCGTAAAAACCACTGATTCTCATCAACATGATGATGAATAAACCCAGCTTGTCTCATTTCTGCAACCTAGAATTGATCCCAAGACTGCAGTGATATAAACATGTTTCTATTTAGAAGTAAGAGCATAGTACTAGGATTTTATTTTTGTCTTCATCACATAAATTAAGATCCATCATTTTGAATGGAGTTCCTTACGCAACAATTCATTCACATTACTACCATGCCTGGTGGGCATGCAAAAAAGTAAAGAATTTCTGGAAAGATATACCTGTTCATATACAAAAAGTATTCCAGATAAAATTTGACTTAAAACCTTATGTAGTGAATTTTATGATCTGTGTTTTATTTTTGGTGTGTAGCTCTAGGTTACAATATGGTTGATAGGGAAGAATTGGCTCTAATAGGGTAGCAACAATGAAGGCAGGATTAATTTGTATATGTGAAGCCGATTGGTRGTATGCAGATGAGATTATGCCAGGATTTGAAAAGGCCACTGAGCCAGAATGGCAGTTACAGAACTGAACATTCTAAAGGGGCGGAGTCAAATTTGAAAGAGGCAGTTAGAGATTGTCAGTTTAAAAAAAAGGTAGGAGCAGTTAGGAACTTCGGTTAGAGAGAAGCAGTTGGGAAATGGAGCTCAAAGTTTAAGGAAAAATAAAAGGRGCCAGTGTGGCCTAAGTCAGAATATAGTTCAACCAAGAGTATATGAAGAAAGTAACATTTTCGTTGATGTGAAACAATGAGAGTTTCATAGGAAAAGTTAACCAAGTGAATGATACTGAATGTAAGACTCGAGACTGTAACAAAACACACATGTAACCATACAGCATTGGAACCAGAAGCTATAAATAAACTTTGTTACTTRGTTGCTTACCAGAGTGTCTCAAGCCTGTGATATAAAGCACAAAGGTTAAACGGCTCACAAGAAAGCCCCAGCCAATTTAAAAGGGAAACTGCAGCAGMACAAGGCGGTAAAGTGATTTAGAAAGGAAATTCTTTTTCCCCTCACTGAGTGAAAAGMAAAGGCACCTGTAAAAGGACAGAAACAGAATACGTCCCAGGTATTAAAGTGGTGACAGAAAACTACATATGTGGTGTGGCATCACGTATTTGGTTATGTGCAATGTTACGCCCCACACCTGAGTACTATTTATTAAATTTAATAGACTTTGATTTAGGGAAAAACAACGACAAGCTATTATATTACATGACAACAACTGCAAGAACTATTCTGGCAAGCAGGTGGAAAGATAAAGAACTCCCGACCTTCGAAACTTGGATTGTCAAAATAAGGGAGAACATGGACATTTACTCTGGCAAATATGCTGTACGACCAAAATATAAAGAATAAGACTGACTGGCAACCACTGAGAAGATATCGTAAGGAAAAGAAATTAATACGGATGGAGCAAAAGGGAAGGCGACCATTACAACAAACAAAATGCAAGGAAACAAAACTTTCTATTTATCCTTGTGGACTGGACTGGAAGTCCAACACTATCCCTTCCCCACATGAATATAGGTTTCCTCCCCTCAACTCCACCATTCCTCTTTTCTTTTTTTCTTTTTTTCCTTTTCTCTTTCCCTTCTTTCCCCCCCTTCTTCCCTTCCAATTACTTTTTTACATCTGTTAAAAAAAAACCTCACAATAAAGACGATTTATTAAAAAAATCATTCACAAATTTATGTCCATCAATTTTAAATGTGTATATAGCATGCATGTGCTGATGATTTCCTTTCAATATGACACCATCAAATCAGAAAACCATGTCCTGGCAATGTGCGGTGCTCTTCAAATGCTTTCCACAACCAGTACCAGACCCTTTTGCTGGGTAGGAATGATGGAAGGCATAGTGAAAACAACTAGACAGCACCAGATTGTGTAGTTTGGAGGACTGAATGTTGTAGATCCATGAAAGTCTAGTAAATTATCTTTTTGCTTTCTGGTTTATATATTCATAGTGTTCTGTGATGCCTGAATGCTTGTCACAGTAAGTGAAATGAAGGACATTTTCAGTGTTCCTCATGATATTCATTCAGGCTTTGGCTTCACTTGCAAACTTGTGGTCTTTCATCTGACCTATGAGCTCATAAATTCTGTAAGCTAGTATACACACATCCCTGTAAAAATCAACAAGAGGAAAGGTGCTAAAATAGGTCTGTAAGATCAAAACAAGCATTTGGCAGTAGCGAGCTGACAAGGGCATAAGTGCAAAGCCTGCACAGCATGCCTAGAAAAATGGAAGACATTGCAGTCATGGCAGAGTTTTTAGTTTCCCCAGTGTGTGGCACAATACCCTAAAACGAACGTATGTTTTTGCTAAGAGTATTTGCTAATGTTCTTGACCTCAAGATGAAAAAGTGCTTTGATATGTTGCCCGTTGAAAAAGTTGTCATTCCCACACATTTATATGAAGCTTTTATTTAGAAGGGGGTCCTCACCCCACCCCAGCAATGGCAAACTAGATGGTCACCCTAAATGTCCTCCCCCTCACCCCTGTGGGACAGCAGTCTCTTACCACAACACGGGACCTGTCTGTTCCCTATTGCTCATCTTGACATCAGCCAGCATGATGGGGTGCTGAGAAAGGGGAGGGGCAAAGAGGGACCCCCACTTCTCTCCCCAGCTGATGTCAGGGCAAATAGCAGAGAAATAGTAGATCACATGTCATGACTGGAGACGGTTGTGACACAGGGGGTAAAGGGGAAGGGGACTCAAGCCTGGGGAACATGGGATGACAGTGGGGACAGTTGTAGCCGGTTTTATTGAGGAACAGGCCCAAGTGTCCTCATTGGACCAAAATCACGGGAAAGTCTGAATTCTGGATTAGAATTCAGGCTTTCCTCCAAATTACAGTAATGAAGGCCAAGGATGCATTAAGGAGTAGCATTATCCTAATTGACACCTGTCTAAATGATAATTGTAGATGGGACCCTGGCCTCTGCAAGGGCATCCCCACAATTTTGTTTTGCTTTTGTTTATTTTGCAGAGAAATTAATGTTGCACAGAAACCTCTTTTTCAAAAAGTAAATTTTAAAAAATGGACAGAAACTTGTATCTCATTCCAACAACGAGAAAACTTGATTTTTTTCCTTTTTGTTTAAGAATTAAATAGTAGAATAGTAGATTAGTAGATTTTGCAACAGACAATCTCCTTCGAACAATACCCTCAACATGCCTTCAGTATCTGTCTATCCACCTATCTATCTCTTTATATACTTGTTGTGCAGATATATTTGATCATATCTTAGCTTCTTTAACCCTGTACCTTTAGAAATTTTAGTTCTTTTTCTTTTTACTTTTACTGTAGAAATCACCTGTGTTTTCACACAAAGAAAATACAAAGGATATCTGTGCCTTGCAGTTGAATAAATACTTTATCTCATTATTTAGGGGAGAGATAGATTAACTAGTCCATGAGGTGCTTCCCACTTTATCAAGTAAATTTTACCACAAAGTTGATTTGTATGGGATTAAGGAGAGTAATGGTATTATATAAATCAGGATGGAGATTAACAGATTTCTTTCTTTGTTTAGTACATATGATCAGTTACCAAAACAGTTATGGTCATGGGAGCATTAGAAGGGAGTTTTGGGGGGGGGGGTTACTTTATTTCTCACAAACAATTGTATGTGCAGTTGCCCTGTTTAGAGTATCCTTGGGCCTGAGATTTCAAGGGAAAATCTGAAGCATAGAAATAATCTCATTGTGATGTTATGGGAAGGACACTGATGATGTTACATTATGGACTTCATCAGATGGAGTGGGGGGAAACAGGGGAAAGTGGAGGGAAACATCTTATCCTGTTCCCTCCTGTCTTGAGGGATGGCCAGCAGTCCCATGTCCTTAGCTTTCTTTTCCCCACTTTCTCCCATCATAAGGCTGTTGGAAGTCGGGTAACACTCAACTTCTGCGGAAATGGAGTCCTACTGGAAGTCCCTTACATCATGTGATGGCCTCCTTGTGACTCTCGTAGGGCTCTGTTTTCTCAGTGGATGTAAATGAAGCCCCACACTCTTCTGATGAGGTCCTCAGTGTCAAGAATAATTGTAAAGAGAATTCCATTCAAAGAAGAAAATAACCCACACCAAACTAACAAATAAAGAAAAAAATATGCAAACTTTTCAAGACACTGCTCCTCCCTGAGTCTTCATCCCATTGCCCCGAGGATCGGAGAAGAAGGACCAGACCCAGAGATCTGGTAGTTCTAATTACATTAGAGTTTGAGTGAAGATCATTAAAAATAAACTTCTCTTGCACTGGAAGAATAACGTATACAAATGTGCTGCTGTTGTGTGCCTTCAAACCATTTTTCACGTATGGAAACCCTGAGGCAAATAGGGTTTTCTTCACAGTGGGTTGTTGTAGGTTTTTTCGGGCTATATGGCCATGTTCTAGAGGCATTTCTCCTGACGTTTCGCCTGCATCTATGACAAGCATCCTCCGCTTGCCATAGATGCAGGCGAAACATCAGGAGAAATGCCTCTAGAACATGGCCATATAACCCAAAAAAACCCTACAACAGCCCAGTGATTCCAGCCATGAAAGCCTTCGACAATACATTTCTTCACAGTATTTGTTTAGAGGGAGTTTGCCAGTGCTCCTTTCTGAGGCTGAGATTTGCCCAAGGTCACTCAGTGGGTTTCCATTTATATGTCTTACATTTTCATTATCTCAAGCACATTCAGTATATACATGAAGGGAATATCCTCATTTAGTAAACATATGTGCAAACATATACAGAAGGAAATTGTTGCATGTAATTTAGACCAAGAAAATCTAATGTACAGTGACAGATGCACAGCATTTTAGAGCAGAGCGAAATAATACAGTTACTCCAATTACTGTGCATTGATAAACTACTGACAAATTGGCATTTCAAGGAAATAATAATAATGTCAATGATGTAATTGTGTGTGCAGAGGTGACTACAGGCAGTCCCTGAGTCACAAACAAGTGACTTACGAACGACTCATAGTTGAGACTGGCTGTGAGACCACAGGAAGTGAGGAAAATCTATTCCTTGGAAGGGAAATTCACTCTTGGAAGAATCATTATGGGAAAAAGATGTCCCAACTGAAGTTTTTCTCACCAATCTTTGTTTCCACAACAAGCCAAAATTTTAAAAATCAAATATCACAGTGACACAAATTGAGGTGAAATCTTCTAAACAGGGGCACAGACAGCAAAACAGATTCCACATGGGGTGTTAACTTGTCCCTGTGTTATCCAAAGTCTGTGTGTGTGTGTGTATGGCTGGAGTTCCTCTTAAAATGCCTCTGCTCAGACTTACATACAAATTCAACTTAAGAACAATCCTACAAAATCTATCTTGTTCGTAACTTGGGGACTACCTGTATATTTTGTGTAACTTGATTGTTTTTCAATTTTCAAGGGCGGTTTACTGGCATGTGAAATATATTTGTCTGGTGGATATTAATGTTTCGGTTGGGGATTTAAATATTTTTCATTCTGCTTGCAATGCTTTTTTCTGGCTAGAAGGGTATACAGTATTTCAGAATTACTTTATTGTTTTTAGATGTTAACTATTTTGTGGTCTGTGCATGTTTTTAAAAGGCTACATTAGGAAGGTGTAGAAGAAATGATTAAAACAACTGTGTATGAAGGGTGATTGTTAAATTCTGCAATCATAAATACCGTATATACTCGAGTATAAGCCGACCTGAATATAAGCCGAGGCACCTAATTTTACCACAAAAAAACTGGGAAAATGTATTGACTCGAGTATAAGCTAAGGGTGGGAAATGCAGCAGTTACTGGTAAATTTCAAAATAAAAATAGATACCAATAAAATTATATTAATTTAGGCATCAGTAGGTTAAATGTTTTTGAATATTTACATAAAACTGTAATTCAAGATAAGACTGTCCAACTCTGATTAAACCATAATTCTAACCTTCTACAATGTAAATATGCTTACATGTCCTCCAATAATAATAGAGTAAAAGTATAAATGTAATAATAACAATAATGAATAGAGTAAAATAATGAATGTAATAACAACAATAATAAAATAATGTAATAATAATAATAACAACAACAAAGTAAAATAATAAATAATATTGACTCGAATATAAGCCGGGGGAGACTCTTTCAGCCTAAAAAAGGACTGAAAAACTCGGCTTATACTCGAGTATATACAGTAAATGTTGGTCAGCTTAACTGAAATAAAAAGTGGACTGGGAACAAATGATTTGCAAACTGTTGGTTGGTTTTCAAAAGAGTCAAAAGTCTGAGTTGTACAGTTAGCTGGAGATGCTGGAATATTTTTTGAAGCACAATATGTTCCTACTTTTGCTTTAAAAAGAAAAGAACTGGTGCTGTTTCTTAAACAAATGTTTCCTCTTGTTCACTTACTCACTCACTCAGAATAAACACTTGATTTTTCATTTTCAAAAATTATGTATTTGTATTTGTATATCCAAAAACTACAACAGCTCTCCTGGGCTCTCACAGGGAAATCACAATTCCTTTGGACAATTGTACTCAGAAAAATATGGATCATTTCCAATATTAAGAGTAGAGGATGTGTTGTTTCCATAGTGTGAAAGATAATCTTGATGACTGCTTAGAGTTTATTGCCATTTAGATTGTTTTCAGAATTTGTGCATTTTTCTCTCTTTCTCTTTCTCCAGAGGGTATGAACTGTATGAACAAAGATCATGGGTGCGCGCATATCTGCCGGGAGACACCCAAAGGTGGGGTTGCCTGTGAATGTAGGCCTGGCTTTGAACTTGCCAAAAACCAGAAGGACTGCAAATGTAGGTAGATTCAGACAAATCTCAATTGCCCAATATGTGTTATTTTCTACATTGCTGTTTTTCCCCTCTAAAAACTGATCCGTTTGGTTTTATTGACCTGAGGTTTTTAGTCAGAGGTCATATTGGAGTAAAAGGTTAGATTGTTATTTTATAAACTGGGAATGCGTAGGCTCCACCAATGAAAGTCCACAGATCAGAATGGAAATGCTACATTTGGTACAGAATTTATGGAAGCTTAATGACAGAGCACAATCGAAACACTGTCTACCTAGCTGCAATCAATATATGATATGTTTCTAGCTTTTTCAGTCATCTGAGCCAATGTGGTCGTAGTCCATGTATATAGTGTGGCCTACAGCCATTGCAATGGTCTTGAATTTGAATAAGACATTCTGGATTAGATAGTATAATGGGAACTATAACTCAAATGCCCATGAAATGGATTGTACTTTGATCTACATTTCAGTAAGCCTAAATTGCAGTATAATAACTAATGCCCATCATACAGGTTGCAACTTCTGCAGTTAGCACCACCTTTATCCAGGATCCTCTGCAAACACATGTCAGACTTTAGGTTGTGTATCTGTCTGGGTTTTGTGACTATCATGTCTGACTATTTCATTGACATTTTGTGTGTTTAAACAACTTCTTTAGCTGAGTGGTAGAGTAAAATAATTTTAGAATAAAGAACAGAAGAGAGCATGTTTATGAACATTCCACTATGTCATAATAGCTTAATCTGGAATGTCAGCAAACTGCCAAATTTTATCTTGGAGGCTTTAGGAGAATGAAGGAATTAAAAACAAACATGACCAAGTAAAAGATTTGCAAAACCAAAGTATGTATTCCTCTATCCTTGGCCTTTCAAAGACTCTGAAAAATACTTTCTGGGAAGTTCTTGGTTTCTGCTCTATATCTATATTACTATCATGCAGTATTGAACATGCCTGATTTAAAAGTAAATCCAAAGTAAAACAAAACCTATGTTAGTTAATTGTGACAAATCTGTTTGGATAAATACTGATTGATACATATTTGTACATTATTGGAAAGCAGAAAATATTTGCTTGTTTTGGTAATAAATTAAGAAATTTCCACCTATTATTTGAATACAGATCAAATGGATATCTTCAAACCAGTTTTAATACATCTTAATGAATGGCCAACATTATTTTTATTCCAGTTTAACAATACTATTTTAATAGTGAGAATTACAGCTTGGTGGAAATGCTTAACATTTTCTGATACAGATGTGCATTCTTTCACAGTTCTGCAGTACCTAGGGATCCTTCAAGACCAACATGAGCACCTGATACATCCCAAGGCACTCATAAATACCCTGCTACCCAATTGGTAGGGTCCTGGGCAAGATGCAGCAGTGGTACAAGTGCCCTAGGATGCTAGGTGCTCATGTATAGGTTCACCCCACATTTTAATTGGTTTGAGCCACAACAAAGAGAGTGGCTCAAACCAATTAAAACGTGAGGTGAACCTATACATTGCAAAATGTTTCACAGAATATTGTCTATACTTATCAGACAAAATAATATTTCTGCTGTTCAGCTGTAAATGTATGTCAACAAATGTGAAGTAAGAGACATACTTCCCTTATCAGAGAATTCGGGACAAAGGCTATTCACATAGATGTCATTGATTCAATCCAATGGTCCAACCCAACTAGAGTGCACCCATTGGATCAGTGGAACTTACATAAATGTTGACATAACAAAGTACCATTGTTTCAATGGGCCTCCTCTATTTGGTACTAACAATTGAATTTATGCCATTGTTTTCTACAGGGTGAGGCAGCATAACTTCCTTTTTTCAAAACTTAATAAAACCCATTATATGAATCAGAAATTTTTTTTTTATTTTATAATGTAGGCGCATACCTAAAGTTTTGTTTTACATAGTTTTGAAGATCAAATTAGGTAGGTGATGTCCCCCATTCTCCATACACTGAGTAAACCGATTTCTGCAGTTTGTCATGAGTCTTGCCAGCATAGCAGGCGTTATGTTGGCAATTTCTTCCTGGATGTTGGTCTTCAAATCTTGTAGGGTCCTTGGACGGCTCACATAAACACGGGATTTCAAAAAACCCCATAGAAAAAAATCACAAGGGGCCAAATCTGGAGAACGGGCCGACCACTCCAAATCCACTCGAAAAGTAGGCCTCAATGGCAAAAGCATGCTCCTCACTGTTCCAACCCATGATGGCGACTGAACTGTGTCAGGACAAAACGTGATACTCCCACCTCTCCGATGAGACCACTAGCACTCTGCTACGTCTTCAACCAACTGAATGACGTGCATATTAAAAAAGGAAGTTATGCTGTCTCACCCTGTATTAGGGTTGTATGAAATGGCAGAAATCCATTCTGTTTTCGTTTCAAATTTTGAGAGTCCCCCAGTTCTGTTTTCAGGAAGATTCTGGAAGATTAGGAGGAGGGCCATCCGGAGTCATAATTCAGGATCTGGAGTTCTGTTTCCGTTTCGGGAAGAATTTTCCTGAAAACAGAACAGTGGATACCCAAACTTCGAAATAAAAATAGAATGGATTTCTGCAATTTCGTGTACCTCTATTTTCTATCAACTTTGAATCTTCTTTCTGGAAATTAAACATTGCCCCAGTTTTCTTATCAAGCTCTACCTTCTTCCAGTAGGAATCCATTTTCCAACCTAGGCACAAATGATCTAGAAGACTGACTTGAATCTCAACTGGAGTGGGCCAGTAGAATCAATAGGATGTGCCCATATGTTCATGCATTATTCAACGATCAGTTAGGATTAATCCATAGGATTTAGGATAAAATCCCATTTTAAAAAATCAATTTCTCCATCACAGCTGCTCCCCTTGCCAACTCAGTCTTTCACATCAATTCTTTATTTCTTAATTAGCCTTCATAGAAATTGAGGAAGGGGGTTGAAAGGTTAGAGAGGGAAATATATTGGAAATGGGACAACTGCAGAGAAAGCACACATTCAGAAGGAAGGAAGCACTGGGTGCATCCACACTGCACAAATATAGCAGTTGGGCTGCCATGGCTCCATCTCTCGGAATGCTGGAATGTATAGTGTGACGAAGTGTTTCCAATTCTGAAGTACACTGCCCTGAATTACAGCATCTGAACTCCCTGGCAGAAATCTAAACATTTAATGGGATTCCAAATAATGTAAAATGGAGCCGCATTAGATAAAGTGCATAGAGTGGATGAATTCAAAAACCATCCACTTCCCTGCTCGTAAAACAGTTGCTATAGATGGAATGGAAACACCTTGCAAGAGAAGCACCTTGCAAAGAGGAAAAAACAGGGACAAAGCAGGCAATATCAAAAAGCAAGTCAAATGGTCCCATCAGATATACAGTACTCCCAAAATGGTGTGGGGGTGGTTAGCTGAGTGGTAGTTGTTGGTAGTTGCATACAGAATTAGATAACAAACTGTCAAACATCTCTGCTAGGTTTCTCAAACAACCTAATTTAGTTTCAGAAATACAGCCCACTTAAAATTTCGCCTTTCTGACTGCTTAAGATAATTGCATTTCTTAGCATTGGGCTATTTGTACAGGGGTCTCTTGTAGGCTTCCCAATCTATATAAATAAAAATGTAATGTTAGTTTGTGGGATTAACATAACTCAAAAACCACTGGATGAACTGACATGAAATTTGGATACAATACACCTATCAGGCCAACGAGTGACCATCACTCATAAAAACACTGGAAAACACAGCAGAAGGGACTCAAATAGCAAAAAAATACATTTCAACGCATGTACATAACCACATTGTTCCCCTGACATTAAGCCCAGTCGTGTGCAACGCGGAGCGGGGGGGTTGGGTTGGTGCTCATCTCTATTTCTAAGCCCAAGAGGCGGTGTTGTCCATGGACACCTCCAAGGTCATGTGGCTGCATGATTGCATGGAGCAACGTTACCTTTCTGCCGGAGCAATACCTATTGATCTACTCACATTTGCATGTTTTCGAATTGCTAGGTTGGCAGAAGCTGGGGCTAACAGCGGGAGCTCATGCCGCTTCCCGGATTCGAACTTGCAACCTTTCGGATAGCAAGTTTAACAGCTCAACAGTTTAACCCACTGCGCGACTGGGGGCTTCAGCATAACCACATGTGTATTTATGCATAATCACATAAATACACATATACACAAATATACACACACACATATACACACACACAAAACACATATATACAGACTGGGCCACAGCAACACGTGGCAGGGGACAGCTAGTCTATATAAATAAAAATGTAATGTTAGTTTGTGGGATTAACATAACTGAAAAACCACTGGACGGATTACCATCAAATTTGGCCACAAGACAACTACTAACCAAGGAGTGACCATCACTCAAAACATTGATTTTGTCATTTGGGAGTTGTAGTTGCTGGGATTTATAGTTAACCTACAATCAAAGAGCATTCTGAACTCCACCAATGATGGAATTGAACCAAACTGGCACACAGAACTCCCATGACCAACAGAAAATACTAGAAGGGTTTGGTGGGCATTGACCTTTAGTTTGGGAGTTGTAGTTCACCTACATCCAGAGAGCACTGTGGACTCAAACAATGATGGATCTGGACCAAACTTGGCACGAATATTCCATATGCCCAAATATGCACACAGATGGAGTTTGGGGGAAATAGACCTTGACATTTGGGAGTTGTAGTTGCTGGGATTTATAGTTCACCTACAATCAAAAGCATTCTGAATCCCACCAACGACAGAATTGGGGCAAACTTCCCACACAGAACCCCCATGACCAACAGAAAATACTTAAGCCATCCAGTCCAACTGCCTTCACCAAGGCAAGAAGACATAATCAAAGCCCTCCTGACAAAGAGCTATCCAGCCATAGATATAGTTAGATATATATGATTCACACATACACAGATGTAGTATCATAGATTTGAAAGGGACCCTTAAAGAAGGACAATTATATGTTGCATGTTCCAGAGTAGGCAAACCAGACAATCTCTACATCAACACTGACAAAGAAACAAGAAGAAATAGTGTTCACCCACAAGCATAAAGAAATTACATATATTAGAAACCAATACTTTCTCATTACTGATCCTGTTTTTGTGAAGATTCTTCTCAAAATAGAAATGGATCTCTGGATCCCAAATTACGAATCCAAACAGCCTTTCCTTTAATTTCCCAGAATCTTCCCCAAAACATAACTGGGTGGGATGGGGGACACCTGAAATTTTAAATGAAAACAGAATGTATTTGCACACCCCTGGGACACATTTCTGATTTATGTAGACCCAAATGTGAAATTATGCAGGTGTTTGTTTGTTTTTGTTTTTTTGGTAGGGTTTGCTCAGAGGGGTTTCCTTTGCTTTCTTCTGAAACTGGAAGTGTTTGATTTGCCCAAGGGAGAGAATTGGAATCTTGGGCAATCATCTACATTGATGGTTTAGATCAGTGTAAGACCTGATCAACCCCATGGCAGCCAAATGATGCATGGAACGGATCTAGGGTAGTGCATTAAAAAAAAGCTGGGGGACAGTCCAATTTCAAGGTCAGAATTTAGACTATCCCCTAACTTTGGACCTGGTGAACAGTTGGGCCAGTTCCAAAACAGAACTGGTTGTAACTGTTCCATTGGCATCCCATGTTTCTTGGGTGGCCCAAGGACATGTGATGACAGTCACTGCCCCCTACTACCTTCTATGCTGCAGTTGTCTCCTGCTGTGACACAGATCCTACCTTCCAACCATTTCATTCTGTGACATCAGCTAAGGTGACAGTATGCTCTGAGAAGAGAGAAGTAGAGACTCATTTCAACATGGGGAGTGAGATAGGATGGTTAGAGTGACTGCCCAGTGGCATTGCATATGGCATCTCTAGTCAATCAAGATTCTGGGTTGTTGTAGGTTTTTTGGGCTATATGGCCATGTTCTAGAAGCATTATCTCCTTATGTTTCGCCTGCATCTATGGCAAGCATCCCCAGAGATTGTGAAGACCTGGAAAACAAACTCGGCCAAGAGTACAAAGTCCAACACATTCCTCGCTTGCCTTGCAGACAATTTCATGGTTCAGAAGGTAGAAGAAGCAACAAGGGGGTCAGCTACTCTCGATAACATACTAACAAATGTGGAGGACCTGATCGATGCAGTTGAAGTGGTTGGATCCTTAGGGGCAAGTGACCATGTGCTCCTGCAATTTGAGGTACAAAGGAAGGCTGAAACTAAGACAAGTCAAACCCACATTTCGGACTTTAGGAGAGCTGCCAGCCAAAATATGAAAGAAATACTGAGCAGCATTCCGTGGTCACAGATACTAAAAGACAAGGGAGTTATGGATGGATGATAGTTTTTCAAGAGAGAAGTACTTAAGGCGCAATTGCAAACAGTGACAACAAAGAGAAAAATAGGACAAGTGCAAAGAAGCCAGAATGGATGTCCAAAGACCTTCTAACTGTGCTAAAACTCAAAAGAGACATGCACAAGAAGTGGAAAAAGAGAGAAATCACAAAAGAAGAATTTAAACAAATAGCCAACTCCTGTAGGGAAAATGTTTGCAAGGCTAAAGCACAAAACAAGCTCAGGCTTGCCAGGGACATTAAAAACAATAAAAGGCCTTTTTTTCTTATGTCAGTAGAAAAAGAAAGAACAAGGAGGCAATAGTGCCTCTTTGAGGAGAAGACGGGCAATGCTGGCAGGTGATAGGGAAAAGGCAGAACTACTTTAATGCCTTCTTTGCCTTGGTGTTCTCACAAAAAGAAAGTCATCTTCAACCTCAGCAAGATGGAGTGGATGACAGATTAGAGGACACTCAACCCCAAATTGGGAAACAAGTCATCCAGGAATACCTGGCCGCTCTAAAGGAGTTCAAGTCCCTGGGGCCAGATCAACTACACCCAAAAGTACTGAAGGAACTAGTGGAAGTCATCTCGGAACCATTGGCAATTATCTTTGAGAGTTCTTGGAGAATAGGAGAAGTTCTAGCAGATTGGAGGAGAGCCAATGTGGTCCCAATCTTCAAGAAGGGAAAAAAGGATGACCCAAACAATTACCATCCGGTCAGCCTCACGTCAGTACCCGGCAAGATTCTGGAAAAGATTGTTAAGGAAGTGGTCTGCAAACACCTAGAAACAAATCCCGTAATTGCTAATAGTCAACACGGATTTATCAAAAACAAGTCATGCCAGACTAATCTGATCTCGTTTTTTGATAGAGTTACAAGCTGGGGAGATGCAGATAATGCCGTGAATGTAGCATATCTGGACTTCAGTAAGGCCTTCGACAAGGCCCCCCCATGACCTTCTGGCAAACAAACTAGTCCAATGTGGGCTAGGCAAAACTACGGTGAGGTGGATCTGTAACTGGTTAAGCAGACGAACCCAGAGGGTGCTCACCAATGTTTCCTCTTCATCCTGGAAAGAAGTAATGAGCGGAGTGCTGTAGGGTTCTGTCCTGGGCCCGGTCCTGTTCAACATCTTTATAAATGACTTCGATAAAGGGTTAGAAGCATGCTCATCAAGTTTGCAGAATGACACCAAATTGGGAGGGATAGCCAATACTCCAGAAGACAGGAGCAGAATTCAAAACGATCTTGACAGATTAGAGAGATGAGACAGACTCATGATCTCAGTTCTTGTGGGTTTTTTCGGGCTATATGGCCATGTTCTAGAGGCATTTCTCCTGACGTTTCGCCTGCATCTATGGCAAGCTTCCTCAGAGGGGAGGTCAGACCTCACCTCTGAGGAAGCTTGCCATAGATGCAGGCGAAACGTCAGGAGAAATGCCTCTAGAACATGGCCATATAGCCCGAAAAAACCCACAAGAACTGAGTGATTCCGACCATGAAAGCCTTCGACAATACATTTAACAAAATGAAGTTCAACAGTGGCAAATGCAAGATACTCCACTTAGGCAGAAAAAGTGAAATGCAAAGATACAGAATGGGGAAAGCGTGGCTTGAGAGCAGTGAAAAAGATCTTGGAGTCCTCGTGGACAACAAGTTAAACATGAGCCAACAATGTGATGGTGGCAGCAAAAAAAGCCAATGGGGTTTTGGCCTGCGTCAATAGGAGCATAGTATCTAGATCTAGGGAAGTCATGCTACCCCTCTATTCTGCTTTGGTTAGACCACACCTGGATTATTGTGTCCAATTCTGGGCACCACAATTCAAGAGAGATATTGACAAGCTGGAATGTGTCCAGAGGAGGGTGACTAAAATGATCAAGGGTCTGGAGAACAAGCCCTATGAGGAGAGCTTAAAGGTTTAGCCTGAAGAAGAAGAGGCTGAGAGGAGACATGATAGCCATGTGTAAATACTTGAGAGGAAGTCACAGGGAGGAGGGGGGCGAACTTGTTTTCTGCTTCCCTGGAGACTAGGATGTGGAACAATGGCTTCAAACTAGAAGAAAGGAGATTCCATCTGAACATTAGGAAAAACTTCCTGACTGTGGAACTCTCTGTCCCAAAGTGTGGTGGAGGCTCCTTCTTTGGAACCTTTTAAACAGAGGCTGGATGGCCATCTGTCGGGGGTGCTTTGAATGCAATTTTCCTGCTTCTTGGCAGAAAGGGGTTGGACTGAATGGCCCATGAGGTCTCCTCCAACTCTATGATTCTATGACTTTCCATAGGTGGGCAATCTCTCACATTTAGAGAACAAAGTAATCTTACAACGCTGTTTCAAGTAGCTTTCCTTTTTTCCCCCTAGTATCGCAGAAATGGGGTTGTTTTTTGCAAGAAGATATTTGAATAGTTATTGGGATTAGTATTTTCTGTTGCATATGTATGCAAGTATCATCGTGCATGTGGCTTCTTTAGAACCTTCATAGGGATTTGGGGAACCCTGCTCACTCTAGCGCACAAGTCAAAGCAAGCTTCTACCTATTTTCTCAGTCTTTCCAACAACTAGGAACCTTCATGTGACCAACTTTATTCACATTTCTTTATTTTTATTTCTGTGTATGTCCTTTATAACTTTCTTTATTATCTCAAACATTTTTTTCTTTGATATCATAATTAATTTATTGTCCTTAAGGGCCTTGTGTGGCCTTCTGCAGATGATAGTGAGGCAGTAAATCTTTTTTTGTTGAGACAACTCAATTAAAGTCTGGGCTTCAGCTGAGTTGTCCAAGGTCCTAGAAATGGTTGAACTAATGCTCTGGATAGATTCATCATTGTGCTGATATTAGGACTGTTGAAGGTAACCAACTGTACCACAGGACAGGACCAGCAATGACAGAAGATTTGGGCAAAACCAATGTAAATATTAGTTGAATTATTGTGTCATATGCCTTGTCTATTAAAACATTACTTTCTTTCATGTGCCTAGATGGTTCCCCACAAACAACTAATTAGTTTCATTGTTGTTTTATTCATATATATGTATATACACATGTTTTTGGGGGAATAACTAGTAACCTGTAACTATGGAAATGGAGGCTGCCAACACACCTGTGATGACACAGATACTGGTCCTGTCTGCGGTTGTCACCAAAAGTATGCCCTACACTCTGACGGCCGAACGTGTATTGGTAAGTACCTCTCTAAACAATAGAATTTGCGGGGTGGGGTGAAATATTGTTTAAAAAATGCACAGTCAGCTCTTGGTGTTACTTAAGATTTGTTTTGTAAAGATTATGGAAATCATCACTGAAAAAGTGTAATGTATTTCTACTGAAATATTTGATGCTGTTTGTGTTTATGTGTATTCTATAGTACTTTTTAAACATATTAATGTACACTGTGAAACACTGTTCAGCTCTCTGCCCCTTTTACTTTTTAATGCAAAAGTAGGAGCAGTTGCTATTCATGCACATGTATCACTAACTAGAAGTATGGGCTTGACAGTTGTGTTATCAATAATATATTTTATACAAATTTCCAATTTTAAGAATTATTTGGGAGATAAATTAATTTTCATTATGAGGACTGGAATGTGTATTTTTAAACATGTGTGATCCATGTGGGGTATCAGTTCTTATCATGACCATATGATGAGAAACAAACATGCTAACTTATACATGAAAATGGTTCACCACATGGTTTAAGTGGATTTTCTGTCTAAAAAAGAAAGAATCCATACAGAGAATATGTCAGAAATCACACATAACAGTTGAGTTTACCAAGTGCAACGTCTAGCTACCTTATAGTTTTGGCGCAATGGGTTAAACCCTTGTGCCAGCAGGATTGCTAACTGGCAGATGAGCAGTTCGAATCTGGAGAGAGTGGGTTAAGCTCCCTCTGTCAGCTCCAGCTCCCCATGCAGGGACATGAGAGAAGCCTCCCACAAAGATGGTAAAACATCAAAACACCTGGGCATCCCCTGGGCAATGTTCTTGCAGACGGCCAGTTCTCTCACACCAGAAGCGACTTGCAGTTTCTCAAGTTGCTCCTGACATGAAAAAATAGTAATATGAAGGTTTGAAGCACTATTTTAATAGTATTGTAAAATATATTTGTTTGTTGCAAGCAACATCTCTTTATTACAGATGTTGCTTTTTTTAAAAAAAAGTTGTGCTGTTCCTGCTGAATGAGCAAAGAAACCAGTTTGTAATAAAGTAATCACAGAATGAATATATTAACTGTTGAATCCATGATGAGAATCTGATGCCAGGATATAGAGTCAATATGAGAAATAAAGTTCAGTCGTCAGAGAGAAATTAACTATGTAGGGCCAGCCAAAGAATATAACTGTATTACATGAGATGCAAGAAAAGATAGAAATTCATGAAGTGAATGTTTTCTAATGAGGAATAATTGTCTAGAGTTTATTGTAGTGACAATCGTAGAATAAGCAGAGATGTTATTTAGTATAAGTTTACAGATACATGGTTTATTGGATAAGGGACTTGCAAATGGTAATAGCTAATAAAATATAATCTTTAAATTTTACTCCAAAATATAAAAATTATTTAAAATCAATCAGAATTAGACTGTTAAAGCTTTTTATTTAATGGGAGATATGCTTAGGTTTGTCATGTAAGATCAATGAGACGTAAATGAGTTCCAACTGGTATTACAATCTACAGCAGTGGTTCTCAACCTGGGGTCCCCAGATGTTTTTGACCTTCAACTCCTAGAAATCCTAACAGCTGGTAAACTGGCTGGGATTTCTGGGAGTTGTAGGCCAAAAACATCTGGGGACCCCAGGTTGAGAACCACTGATCTATAGCAACTGTATTTGGGAGAAGGTCACATTCAAGAAATACATTTTAAATATGGCAATCTGAAATATTATCAAAAGGTATGATCCAACATGTAGTATGCTCTTTTCAGTGCCATTGATTTCAGTAGGAGAATCAAACATAAGTATTACACCTATACAGACCCATACCCACATCTTTGAAATTAAAATGTATTTTACTAAAATTGTGCCCATAATAGTTCGGTGACTGTTTTCATCTCATTGTCTGGTTACTCTCATAATATCAAAATACTGAACATTATTTGATTAAGCTAGTCCTAACCGATTTCAATGGGAAATGATTACACCATTATTTTTTTCTGCATTCTCCTCTAAACCGAAAGAACTTTAAACTGTTTAAATCATTTTACACATAATTTAGAATTTAGCATAAAAAAATGGGTTTCACATTTTTAAAATTCTGGTAACATATTAAAACATGTTTACAATTTTTCAAACTTTTTCAAAACATGTTTACAATTTTTCAGTCTTAGATATTGAAATTTTCTAATTGTATGGATGAATTTGAATGCATAATTCCAGCAAACTTTGTATACATATTTTACTATATTCCTATCTTCCCTTTTAAACATAACATTTGGATACATTTCTGATGAAATTAACATATATTGACATCTTTGGACAAATGACTAGTTCCAGTAAGCCTGTATATTTGTTGAACAGAATATACTGAACGCCTTTTCAGCCAGCTTTGATTGTATATAACTAAAGATGTTGGTCCAGGAATGAAAACTATTCAACTTTTACTTTTTGCTGCTCTTATGTTTAGTACTATCAATCGGAGCTCCATGAATTTTAAAAAAGATAATTTTGGGGCTTAGGATGAAAGACTCTTTTTTTCCTTTATTAAAAACAAATTTATTGATGATTTTATCTAGCTGTGTTCATCTTGTTCTTGGATTTCTTCTAATTTTCGTTTTGCATACCTGAGACTTCTCTCAAAAATTTTGTTTGCATAAGGAACAATTGAAAAAAAAAAGCCATGTTGTATTATTGAAGAATTGGGGGCCTAGGTACAGATTTTGTTCAGGGAGCTGAAAATGAATCAATTTTGTTTAAATCTTTCTGCCTTCTAATGTCAAGGTGATGTGTATTTGGTTTGGCATTAAAAACTGTTGAACTGTTGAAAACTGCACATGTTCTCCTTTATTTTTGCAATATAATATATTTGCTATAGAATACTACTTCATGTTACATTTTCTGTGTTTGTGATGTAAATCACATATTGCTGCTTGTGTCGTTTCTTCCCTTCCTCCTCCTTCTCTTCCTTCTAAGTAGCTTCTTCTGTTAGATTTATTTATTTTTTTACAAATTTTGTTTTATTTTTACTCCTGCTTTCTGGTGATGGTTCCTGATTGCCTGTCTTGTCTGATCCCTGCTGTTCATTAATTATTTCTGGAAAAACAATATTAAAAGAAAAGACAAAAACCTCAAACCAAAGCCTCTATTGCAGCCTGATCCCATCTAGAACTTGTTTTTTTTCCCTCTTAGAACCGTCTCTTGTTACAACTCAACCATTTAGTATGACCACAGATAAAACCTGCCAGCTGCCTCCACTTCTTTCTCCTATCTGCCTACTGTTTGCTTTCTTCAATAGTGGTGCCTATTGGATGCAGATACCTGCAATGGCACCTACATGCCTTTTTGTCTAACCCATTTTGTCTTTGTTTTCTCAACTTAATCCTCTTATTTTATGTCTGCTGCATGTGAAAAGTCCCCACTTGTGTTTGGTATTTCCTTTTTAAATGCAATACTTCATTCCACGTGCATTATTTTGATCACTGCTTCCCCTGTATTGGCTTTTCCCCTTGAATGAGACCTTTTACTCACTTCATCTCTTCCCATCTTTGCAAGCAGATTGCTTTTTGGTAGATTTCTAAATATTGCATCATTTAACACCTATTACTGCTGGATAGGAGCTTTTCATATTTCGGATATCAGAAATGACCTAAAAGATGCCCTATGCCAGGGGTCCTCAAGCTAAGGCCCACGGGCCGGATACAGCCCTCCAAAGTCATTTACCTGGCCCTCACTCAGGGTCAACCTAAGTCTGAAACGACTTGAAAGCACACAACAATCCTATCTCATCAGCCAAAAGCAGGTCCACACTTCCAATTGAAATACTAATAAGTTTATATTTGTTAAAATTGTTCTTCATTTTAATTGATTGTATTGTTTTAAAGTGTTTTTTGCACTACAAATAAGATATGTACAGTGTGCATAGGAATTCATTAATGTTCTTTTCAAATTATAATCCGGCCCTCCAACAATTTGAGGGACTGTGACCTGGCCCTCTGTTTAAAAAGTTTGAGGACCCCTGCCCTATGCTAATGATATCCCCCACTTGACTGCATGCATCTAAAATCTCTAATCTCTTTCTGTGACATCCTTTGTCTAGCATTGAATGTTTAGCTAGTCATGTTCCATAGACAAGCAGGCAACCAGCACTGCCCAACTTAAGTGTTTTGGTTTTTTAAATTTATATTTGTTTTGTTTGCTATTTTAATTTTTTTTTAAATTTGCATGCATTTTTTTCTTCTGTGTTTTAATACATTGTGTCAGTGTGCACAACTCTATCATGTACCCATGCCCATCCATCACCGGATTCTTTTAGCTCTCTTCTGTGTGTTGATCACTTTTCTTGCCAGCTGAAAAGCTGGCATCTCTTCGCCTGCAACACTTAGATTGTCTTTTGTGTGTGAATGTGTAACCATGTGTTGAACTTGAAGCTTTATCCATTTAATTTCTCAATTAACACTGATCTGGGGCACCTTCTCTTCTGTGTTTGCGTTATGACTAGTGTGACACCAGCTTAACATATGTTGGCTGGCTAATGTTCCATCATTTCCTTCTGCCCACCTCCTCCACTCCCTTCCTCCAGCACACTTTGATTTATTTCTGGGATTTCAAATGGAATTAACTCTCTAAATGGGGTTTTAGTGCTTTCATGCTTCTTGGCTTAGGTTGTACCAGGCCAAGAAACTGTCTTCAGCAGTGGAAAATTGGGCTTTTCATTAACCAACTGCTCCATGTTTGTCCCTTACTTGTGTTTTAGAGAAGGATGAGGCTGCAATTGAGAGTTCTGAGTTCAATGCCACGTCAGTAGCTGATGTGGACAAGCGGGTGAAACGGCGGCTACTTATGGGTAACACTTTTCTTCCACTTCCTTTGATGTGCTCTCAACTTTTGTTTCTGTGTGGATGGGGATGGGGTGTTTTTCAATTATTTTTTATCTTGAGTTAATCATCTGTGTGCTGAGGTCATGATTGTTTAGAATTCTGCTTTTCCATCAAAAAGCCCATTTCCCATTTTAAATCTGTTCTCTTTCCCATCCAGTCCCTCTAATACTGTAGCTTTAATGTTTAAAGTCTTTGGTGCAGAGAATCAAACATTTGCCACTAACCATATTTACCCGTAGCAAGTCTGCTTTACACATGTAACTTTTCTTTGAGTACAAATTGATATAGCTTGGACATATATGGCTCTTGAGATTATATTTGGATGCTGATGTTATAAAAGAATTTATGTACTTTTTGCATATGTCTAACAATTAATTTTTCTTCACCTCAGCTGAACTATTTATATTCGTGCTTTAAATAATTTTATCTTCTTGTGGTTTGAAATTATGAGAATAATTCCTACGCCTCTCCACTCCCATGGTTGCTGATGTTCTTCTTTAAAGAGTAACTGTAAAGAATATAGAATTAAGGGTAGATGGAAGAATTTAATTTTTTTATTTAGTCATTTGAGTGAATAGCTTTATATTGTCCACCAGATTTCATTATAGTCATCCCTCCATATTTGTTGAGATTTGGACCAAAGACTCCACAAAAGTAGAAAATAAAAAACTTTCAAATTAAATAATACCTGAGGGCAGGCATGTAGCGGGGGGGGGGGGGCTTGAGGGGCTTCAGCCCCCCCCCCCCAAATTCTCAGGGTGGTCCGTGAGAAGGCCTTACTGGTACATTATTTAAACTGTTATGTTTATTCATAACATGATCTGACCACCATTCTCAATATATCCCATATGCATGGGGGTATTGGGGTAACGATACAAAAGGTTTGCTAGAGTAGATCCTCAGCCCCCCCCCCGAATAAAACTCAGCCCCCCCCAAATCAAACTCAGCACCCCCAGAATCAAAATCTACAGGCCTGCCTGAGGGAATATTTATCTAGGAATCTTTTAAGTCCTCTAGCACAGGGCTACGAAACATTTTTCAATCGCAACCCTTTTCTACTGATTTTTTTTTCATGACCTCTTTCCACTGAATAAATATTTATGCTGCCCTGGACATAGATAGGTATATAAATTAGGCATACGAATGAAACATTTACTTATAATAAATTAGCATTTTAAAGCCTTGCTTCCTTTTTATGAAGTACAGCTGCAGCATTTTCTGCAGAGTCCACTGTAATACTGCATGTTGTTGCTCACAAAACTGTGAAAATATCTAACTGGCATACAGAAACCTTTTAATGTTGCCAGTTTTTTTGTTTTTTTGCTAAGTTCTTAGCTATTGTAAATGTTTGATTCAAAACCAACTTATCATATTTAATCAGCAGAAACATTTTCTCTTTGAAGAAAAAATAAAACTGGTTTTAAATTATAGCATCAATAAATAGTCTATACCAGAGTTTTCTAAACTGTGTCAGCTGCATGTGTAGGTGTGTTGTGCAAACCTAATGAGAAACCTCTGACTCTATGTGAAATAAGCAATAAATAATATATTTTTAAATATATAAATTAAAGTTTTCATGAGATATGTTGTATCCCTATACACTTTGCAATTACAATATATGTAAGTGTCCATATCTCTTAAAAGGAGTTGGTTTAACTTCCAGTTTTCTAGAAAACTGAATTACTGTGTTGTGAAATCATGTCACTAACATGAAATGTTTGGAAAGTTCTGTAAACATATAGTTCAGTACCTTTTCTAATTAGCCATGCAGATATTAGTTCTTCTTCATCAAACAGGGTTTCTGGGGTCCTGGGAGTTGAGCAGTTAGCAACAAGTATAGATTAGTCATTTTTAAAAGTTAGAGTGTTCAGGAAGTTATATACTTCAGATGTTTAAATATTTGAAGCAAGAAATTCAGTGTATTCAATGCTGAGAGTTGACAGAAAGGCAACTATAGAAAAAATACATCTTCAGCTGTAGGCTGGTACCTTGCTGAATTTTCCAGATCATTTCAATTGCAATGTTTTTTTCATAATTTCTTTGAAATGAGCTGAAACTATAGTGAATAATTATTATTATTTTATTTTTATACCCTGACTCCATTTTCTCGAAGGGACTCAAGGTGACTTACATGTGGCCAAGCCCAGCAATACAGTTAAAACGTAACACATTAAAATGCAAAAAGGCAAAATAATAACAAAAACAATATAAAACAAAATAAAAACAAAACATTAAGCAGTATATAGAACAAACATAGCAATAGCAAAATTCAATGTCTCATCGTGGGTGGGCGGACTGGTGCAACAACAATAGAGGATAGAGCTAGTGAATAAAGTGAATATATCATTTAGCATATAGCTAAAAGATTTCAGAACGACCAGAATTTGAGGTGA
Source organism: Anolis sagrei ordinatus (assembly GCF_025583915.1). Lineage (NCBI taxonomy): Eukaryota > Metazoa > Chordata > Lepidosauria > Squamata > Anolidae > Anolis > Anolis sagrei. Next base: position 106,027,183 of record NW_026847549.1, read on the forward strand.
TGATACTAGAATAACTTTCATCCAAATTTTGTCAGAACCTCCAAGATATTGTACCAGATTTTGTGTCCAATATAATTTAGATTCTGCATACTATAAGTCTTTTTAGGATACCTGAAATAATACACATTTTTCATATCAGTGTGTTTTGTAAAATTGTCAAAAGCAGATTTTTGGGCCAGAAATTGATTTTTCTTTGATATGTGAATATGTCAAGGGTAAAAACTAGGAACATGTAACAAATGCACAGAAAAGTTACTTAAGAAGATCTAAAAAGAAAGAAAGATCTGTTTATTAGAGGGGGTGGTAAATTGCATTGCTAATTTAAAATATCTCTATCTGCATAAATACAAATAAGGAAAGGAATATGAATTGGGGGGATGAGAATGCAACCTGGAAAAATAAAGGGAAGAGGAGAGCAAAGAAAGCAGTGGTACCTCAGTTAAGGATCCAGCACAAAAGCAGTAACAAGAAGCAGAGGAAAGAAGTGGTCCCATCCCATTTACGCTTCCTTTATGTAAGCCAGAGAGAGAAAGGGAGCCCCTCACCCATCCTTGCTCACCTTATTTTGGTGTCGGGGGCTGATCAGAGTTCGTCAGCAGTGTGAAAGAACTATTTTGGGTGCTTGAGATGGAGTGGAGTGGCAGTGTCCATTTTTAAATAATACCTTAATACTCCCTCCTCATAACTTCTTACTTACCTCTGTATCCTCCCTTGGGAAAAAAAAAGATGAAAATGCATAATAAACATTAACAACTACAACTTACTTCTCTCCTCCTTGAGCCGAGACAGTTATCAAAATATTGTAACATACTTGATTATAAGCCAACCTGTATATAAGTCGAGACACCTAATTTTACCACGAAAAACTGGGAAAATGTATTGACTCCAGTATAAACTGATGACGAGAGATGCAGCAGCTACTGGTAAATTTCAAAATAAATATAGATACCAATAAAATTACATTAATTGAGGCATCAGTAGGTTAAATGTTTTTGAATATTTACATAAAACTGTAATTTAAGATAGGACTTTCCAACTCTGATTAAACTATTATTCTACACTTCTTCAATGTAAGCGTGCTTATGTATCCTTCCAATAATACAACAACAACAACAACAACAACAACAACAACAACATTTTATTATGGTCCAAAGACCCTTATTGTACTATAGGCATACAAGGTATGCAGGTAATGAGATTAAGAACATCCAGTTCATTGAACACACAAATGGATAAAATTAATAACAGTTTAAAAACTGATTAAAAATATATATAGGCTAAAACATAATAAAAGACTACAAGAAGTGCTATCATATTTCAGCCTGTGTCTAAAATTGGGAATTGTCTAATTCTGGCTGCTTCAGAAAGAAACGAGAGAATGTATTAGTAAAACTGAGGCGGTTTCCTGATAAGGTAAGTTTGGGTACCAAGGATGGCGTTTCCTCTGGGTTAAAGGTGGTGCTGTTGAACGCCAGATCTGTAAATGGTAAAACAACTTTCATCCAGGACTTAATCTTGGAGGAACAGGCAGACCTGGCGTGCATTAC
>NW_026847549.1:106038468-106072403 GCF_025583915.1 Anolis sagrei ordinatus
TAGCTATGACTGGGCTGAGAGGGCTCCCCATAGCTACTCCATCTTTCTGTTCGTAGAATTCATTGTCCCACTCTGTCAATACATTTTATGATAAATTCAGGTAGAACTTCCGTGTCTAAATAATGTTTAAAATTATAAATAAATTAAGCCAGGGCATCATAGAGTTGAGCTGGTTTTTAAAATATCATATGTGTTTTAGTCATATTTGTCAGTCAATATAGATGGAAAAAGTGAAATTACAGAGACGTTTCCGTTTCTTAAATAATCTTCAAAGTGCAACTGCTTTGCATTATTCTGTAGTTGTTCTTAGTCTTCTCCTACTATAGTTTATACCCTGCTATATTTTGTCTCAACCTCTTGATTCTCTTATTTAGTTAAAATGATGGTTCTTATTTTAAGAACATAAGAAAAGTGGTGTTTCATAAGATCTATGCTATCTACCATTATGTCATATGCTGTTTGGTAGGACTGAAGTATCAGTTGTCCAGGTGAGACACCAAGCTAAGATAAGACCTGAAACTAAGCAGGAAGACAAACAGACAAGAAACCATAACTTTGACCAAAGGATCTACCAGGTCCCTGTACTGCTTTTAATCAAACTACTCAAAACACTGACCAAGACAGAAAAAGTTTATTTCAAGTACTGTATTTTATAGTGTATCAATAATTTGTTGATTAGAGTGTTTCTAAATTTTGGCACTTTATATAACCATAACTTCTGTTTGTTGATCCTAGGCATATAATATTGTAACTATAGCATTTCGAGCCTAGCCAAACTGGCAGAGTTCAGCAAACAATATAGTTGATGGGGAAATGCCAGGTGCTGCCAAGATAGAATCTATGAGGCTCACTAAAACAATTCAGCATACAATTGAAACTTAAATTCTTATTTTACTCTTAGAATGGTAACTAGCCAGGTGACCACAGGAAACCTTTGAGCAGGAAATGACTTCTACTGTACTGGCAGCCTAGCAGTCTCCAACAACTGAATACTGCAGCATGCTGCCTTTGCTACTAGAGCTAGTAACTATTGAGGACCAACGCTCCATTAATTTACCAAATCAGCCTTGAAAGTTGTCAAAGTTTCCTACTTCTTGTAATAATGGATTTCACTGAATTGTTTGCTTAGAATAATAAAATTGAAAGAAACCACAAAGGTCAACCCCCTGCCATACAGGAACCTCAAGTCAAAGGAACCCCCAATCATACAGGAACCACCAATAGATAGCCATCCACTTCCTGGAGAAGGAAACTTTTATTTGTCTTGAATGATCCTTCATTCAGCTTCAGTGGATGATCTCAGGTTTTAATATTATCAGCGGAGAAAAGCTTTTCCTTATCTATTTGTGTCAACACCATACATAATTTAATATAACTCTAACATATCTCCCTAAACAAAATAGACTCAGGCACTAAAGACTTCATAGGAATTTGGTTTAGTCCTCTGATTATCTGGGTTTACCCTTCTTATACCTTTTGCAACCCTGCATTATCATTTTTTTAATGTGGTCAAACCTGTGCATGTATATAGGATCAGTAAGATGTCGACAGTTTTGGTTCCAGTTCCTTTTCTAATTATACTCAACATGATACTGTTTTTAGTACAGCAACATACTGGATTGACATTTTCATCAACTCAAGTACCATAATTCCAAGAGACCTTTTTTGAGCTGCTCACAGCTGAAACCAATATATTTGTAAAATTATGGCTCATTGTACAGGGTGAGGCAGCATCACTTCCTTTTTTAAAATGCGCGCCATTCAGTTGGTTGAAGACGTAGCGGATTGCTAGTGGTCTCGTTCGAGAGGCGGGAGTATAAAGTTTTGTCCTGACACAGTTCAGTCGCCATCATGCGTTGGAACAGTGAGGAGCGTGCTTTTGCCGTTGAGGCCTACTTTTCAAGCGGATTTGGAGTGGCCGGCCCGTTCTCCAGATTTGTGATTTTTTTCCTATGGGGTTTTTTGAAATCCCGTGTTTATGTGAACCATCCAAGGACCCACACGATTTGAAGACCAACATCCAGGAAGAAATTGCCAACATAATGCCTGCTATGCTGGCAAGAATCATGACAAACTCCAGAAATCGGTTTACTCAGTGTATGGAGAATGGAGAATGAGAGATGTCACCTACCTAATTTGATCTTCAAAACTATGTAAAACAAAACTTTAGGTATGTGCTTACATTATAAAAAAAATATGATTCATATAATGGGTTTTATTAAGTTTCGAAAAAAGGAAGATATGCTGCCTCACCCTGTATACTTGCATTGCTTCTCACTTGCCATTTTAATATAAATTTTCCAAGAAATAGATCTTTTTTAGTTTTTTGTAATTATTTTATTTATTTATTTACGACATTTATATGCCACCCTTCTCACCCCGAAAGGAACTCAGAGCAATTTTTACCACCATAAATAATTTTGTGCCATCAGCTAATATATATACTATTGATTCCTAATTGTAGGCTTTATTCTCACTGTCTTAAAAGTTTATTCATAATAATGTTGTTGTTTAAAAGAGGTGAATAAAATAGTTTCTCTTCTATTTGGATTTCTTCTCTTTCTCTTAAGAAAAATCTCTCTCTTAAAAAAAAAAAGACTGCATTCCTAAGCAAAAAGATTGGCAGAAAGCTCTGATCCAGTCTTCTTCAGTCAGAGAATTGCTAATCTTTTCCTGGGCAGAAGTGTTAGCAGAACTGTTTTTGAGCTCTCATATGCTCCTCCCTACTGACTGGCAAACAATTGAAAACAATGGAATGGAGACATATTAGATTGTTTGTTGTTCATTCGTTTGGTCATTTCTGTCTCTTTGTGACCTCATGGACCAGCCCACACCAGAGCTCCCTGTCGGCCATCAGCACCCCCAGCTCCTTCAAGGTCAATGCAGTCACTTCAAGGATGCCATCCATCCATCTTGCCCTTGGTCGGCCCTCTTCTTTTTCCTTTTCTTTTTCCAATAATTGTCTTCTCTAAGCTTTGCTGTCTCCTCATGATGTGGCCAAAGTACTTCATCTTTGCCTCTACTATCCTTCCCTCCAATGAGCAGTCAGGCTTTATTTCCTGAAGTATGAACTGGTTGGATCTTCTGGTGGTCCAAAGCACTCTCAGAACTTTTCTCCACAATTCAAAAGCATCTATCTTCCTTCGCTCAGCCTTCCCTATGGTCCAGCTCTCACATCCGTAGGTGACTACGGGGAATACCATTGCTTTAATTATGCAGATCTTCATTGCCAGTGTGATGTCTCTACTCTTCACTATTTTATCAAGATTGGTCATTGCTTTCCTCCCAAAAAGATACATTCCAAATATTCCCTTATAGCCATGCAATCTCATATTCTTCAACAGACTAATGTCATACCTCTGCATTCACTACCACATCCTTTTTTTCTTTGTAAAACCAGTATCTTTGATGTTTTAAGGAAACTATCTTTACAAACTTCAAATTGGTTGGTAGAGATATGGGGAAAGGATCCATGATCAGATTTATCCTAGGGAGGTCAAAGCAACAACTCTGAAGAGAAATTTCCTAATGTATCCAATGGTGCCTGAGATATTTTATCTGTTTCTTGTTTTGGTTTTCTGTTGAAGAAGCACTGAAAATCCAATCTCACCAAGATACGTAGAAATCTGTAGCACTAAGAATCAACCAATCACAAACCAAGCAACTCCTGAATTCCATAGATCCAGTCACCAAACCCAGTGAATGAATGATTGTTATATATTTACACAAACAAATACCTGTGCAGGATGCAATGACATGATTTTTTAAAATTCTCCTTTAAAAAAATTTCATAGCTCACCACTGCCCGGTGACCCTACAGGAAACCCTTTGTAACCCCATTTGGGGGCTATGACCCATAGGCTGGGAACCACTGATCTAGTGTTACTTTACCATTAATTGGTCTAATTCCTTTTCAAAACAATATACAATCTTCACCATATTAAATTTCATAGCTGTTGCCCTTTGTGGAAAAAAACACTTCCTTTTGTCTGTTTTAATTGTTCTCCTCTTCAATCTCATTGGCTGACTCTAGGTTTTAGTATTAGGAGGAACTGGTTGACAGTAAACCAATCGCTTAGAGAGATAGTAAACTTTTCTTCTTTGGACATTTTCAAAAAAGAAACTGAACAGCTGCCTGTTGAGGAAGCAGTAGCACAGACTTGTGGCCCTCCAGATGTTTGTGCCTCCCAACTCCCAGAAGCCCTAGCCAGCTTGTTCAGTGGTCAGGAATTCTGGGAGCTGCCCAAAACATCTGTTTGGCCTCTCACAGCCTGGAGATCCTATACTGAGCAGAGGGTTGGGCTTGATGACTCATGGGGACCCTTCTAATTCTATGATTCTGTTGGGAAAGAAGGGCAAAATGTGCCTCGATTATATCTTCTTGTACTTAACTTTATAAACTTCTATCATATCTTCATTCTCTCAGTTTTGTAAGAAGCACTACTCCTGCCCACTGGCCATTTTTGTCTGCTATTTTTGTACCTTTTCAGGTAGACAATCATCTTCTGAAAGATGGAGATTAAAATTGGGTGAATAATGTGGTGAAACTATAGGTTAATATAAAGATATATCTATGTTGATAGTTTTACTTCCAGTTTCTTCCTTACAATTCCTAAAATAATTTGCTCTCACTGTACACTGTGTCAATGCTCTCATTAAATTGAGCCCCATTATGTTAGGAGCATTTTCCTGTTCAGTTACTGTCATCTCTGTCCCTTCCATGTATATGAATATAGAAAAGGTTAAGATTTGATGACACATTTTGCCTGGTCCGTACTTTTAACTGGAAGGTTGTGCCTTTGGAAAAGCTGGTTTGGATCCTTTGGAAACTGAATAATAAAATATTTGATAGAGGAGCAGCATAATAGCAGTCCCAATGATGTTTAAAGCTATTTGTATTCTGACAAGAGGTAGTCATAGACAAGACTTTCAGATTTATTTTGTAAATTTTCACCTCTCTTTTGTTTGGAAATTTGAAAGCTCTAATCTTCAAAGCAGACATGACCCTATATGGATTGCATTTAAAACAATGAAATATTATTGTGAAGATGTTATGTTAGCATGTTGTTGTTGTTCATTCGTTCAGTCGTCTCCGACTCTTCGTGACCTCATGGACCAGCCCACGCCAGAGCTCCCTGTCGGCCATCACCACCCCCAGCTCCTTCAAGGTCAGTCCAGTCACTTCAAGGATGCCATCCATCCATCTTGCCCTTGGTCAGGCCCTCTTCCTTTTGCCTTCCACTTTCCCCAGCATAATTGTCTTCTCTAGGCTTTCCTGTCTCGTCATGATGTGGCCAAAGTACTTCAACTTTGTCTCTAGTATCTTTCCCTCCAGTGAGCAGTCGGGCTTTATTTCCTGGAGGATGGACTGGTTGGATCTTCTCGCAGTCCAAGGCACTCTCAGCACTTTCCTCCAACACCACAGCTCAAAAGCATCGATCTTTCTTCGCTCAGCCTTCCCTAAGGTCCAGCTCTCACATCCGTAGGTTACTACAGGGAATACCATGGCTTTGACTAGGCGGATCTTTGTTGCCAGTCTGATGTCTCTACTCTTTACTATTTTATCGAGACTGTACATTGCTCTCCTCCCAAGAAGTAAGCGTCTTCTGATTTCCTGGCTACAGTCTGCATCTGCATATGTTAGCATAGTTTATTGTTATTGTTTACCCTGCTGAGATCCTGTCTGGTGGGAGAGTGCTCCAGTTGTCATTAGGAAAAAGACAACATGAGGCAATATAATAATAATAATTTTATTTTTATACCCCGCCAATCTCCCCCAGGGGACTCGGGGCGGCTTACAAGGGGCACGCCCAAAATTACAATTAAAACACACATGTAAAACATTTAACCAATTAAAACATCAGATAAAAACAAATAACAGCACAATTGAAAGCAATATAAAAACAAGGCAAATTTGTCTAATCCCTCTAACTTGGGGTTGGACCTCCCCGCTGGCCATCATATAATATCATGTGACTTCTGGTGGAGGCCCAAGTCCCAAATGGAGTGAAAGGATTGTGCTGGCTCCAATGGATGGGGGAAGTGTCAGTGAGAGGAAGCTGCATGCGGGGCAACAGATTCGTCCCACTCCCTCTCTTTTCTCCCAAAAGCCAAAAGAAGTGGTGATGAGATTGCTAGTTAGTAGTAATATAAAAATGAATATATTTTTTCTGACCATATAGACCTTGCAGCAAAATGCAACAAAACCAAAAATCCACGAAATATTGCCAACCAAAATGCACAAAGTCGATCATGCAGCTTTTGAAGCTTTGCTAGTGTCTTCGTTGGGCAAAAAAATGTTTTAAAAATTATACAGGCCTACATTTTATATCAGATGTTTTGTGTTCAGGGGTGAGCTGCACTCTGAATAACGCAAAGATCAGACAGAACAATAACCTGGAGATGAAACAGCCACAATTTTTATTTGATTGAAGTTGTAGCTAGATAAACAAACATATGGATCTTAATCTAGGCACTGACCAATGCATTTATTGAGCGACAAGCCCACAGATAATAATAATTATTATAATTATAATAAAAACTGCAAAGACTCTGGCACAAACCAGTAAAGGTGGTCCCAGTGGTGATTGGCACACTGGGTGCAGTGCCTAAAGACGTTTGCCTGCACTTACACAATTGGCGCTTACAAGATTACTATCGGCCAGCTGCAAAAGGCCACCCTATTGGGATCTGCACGTATTATTCGCCGATACGTCACACAGTCCTAACACTTGGGAAGTGTCCAACATGTGATCCAATATAACAGCCAGCAGAGTGATCTTGTTTGCTGTGGACTCATCTTGTTATGTTTCAAATAATAATAATAATAACAACAACAGCAGCAGCAGCAGGCAAACATTCAATGTCCGAGTACAACAATACATCCATACTAACAAAATTTATACAACCCAACATATAAACACGAATTATAACTTAACAAACTGAAATAAAATAAAAATCACAGCCTGTTATAAAAGACATAAGACAAAACATCAGATCTGCCCCAGTGCTGGTCTTCCCAGCGATGCCATGAGATGGCCCAACTTTGGCAAACCCAGGCTTGGTCTCTCAGCCACCAGGATGTTTGAAAAGCATCCTCTTCTGATGGACAAGACCATACTGTTGTTTTGGAAAACTATTTAGATGTTGTATAGATAAAACTTGCCAATAATACAATGTAAAAATATAATATAATAATGTTGTGTACCTTCAAGCCTTTTTCAACTATAGCAACCCTAAGGCAAATCTGACTTCTTTTTTGCAAGGTTTGAGTAGTATCTGAAAAGCCTCTTCTCTGGACTGGGTTAGATCTGTTTCACTTCTGACTGCATAAATTCTAGTTATAATTGGTTTAATTCCTCCCAAGGAAGCCTCAATACTGGTTAGTTTCTGGAGTGGTGAAAAAGAGGACTCTTTGGGGACGCAGAATGACCACAAGTACTTTCCCCATATTTGACCACTTACAGTATGGATGTAATACTAATCTGGGGCTCAAACTGGTTCCAGGATTTCCTGTGTGATCATCTGCACAGCAAATCCACTTTCTTCAATCCTGGTTTGAAACAGCATTAAAAGGTCACTGTACATAGAGCCTAGGTCTGCAGTATATCTCTAGCTGAGCTTCTTATTGTGATTTTAAATCATCCAAACTATTTAGGATAAATTTGTCCATCTTGATCTTTGCTTTCAACTTTACCCATTCCCATCATTTTTCTCTTTTTAAGGCACATCTGTTAGCATTCAGATTTATTGTATTGTAATCACAATTTCCAACCAGCTCAATAGATCTGAAATTATGTAACAGGTTTTGATGCCATTGATTACTGTGTTTACGGATTGTTTCCCCCCATTTAGAACTACCACCACCATTCTAAGCCATACAATTTTATGACAGCAGTTGGTGTTATCCATTATTATACCATTTTCACTTTGGGAGACCTGTCTGATTCCATTATCAAGATCACCTTAAGGGCAATGGTACAGGCAGTCCCCAAGTTACAAACAAGATAGGTTCTGTAGGTTTGTTGTTAAGTTGCATTGGCATTTAAGTCAGAACAGGTACATTTTTACATGCTAACTCCAGTCCCCCCCCCCCCCAACTATATAAATAAAAATATAATGTTTGTCTGTGGGATTAACATATCTCAAAAACTACTGGCCGAATTGACATGAAATTTGGACACAATACACCTATCAGGCCAGCGAGTGACCGTCACTCATAAAAACACTGAAAAACACAGTGAGGGGGACTTAAAAAGCTAAAAAAAACCAAAAATACATTACAACACATGCACAAAACCACATATACACACATATACACAAATATACACATATACACAAATATATACATGCACATATACACACACAAAACACATATATACAGACTGGACCACAGCAACACGTGGCAGGGGCCAGCTAGTATAGATAGATAGATAGATAGATAGATAGATAGATAGATAGATAGATAGATAGATAGAGAGCTAGCTTTGGATAGCATACAGAAGTGTTAACATTCCTCTGACGTTTGTTTTACTGTCTGTGCTCCTGTTCTTAACTATGAGTCATTTGTAATTTGAGGACTGCCTGTACATGACTAGTATTTTGAGTTCTTAAAAATAAATCAATACAAAAATAAGAGCCAGACAACAACTTTGTCAAGTTCCTTATGTAGGTAAAGAGTGCTATATTAGTACAAGAGGGATTCTAGATTTAAAAGCTTTTTCCCTTAGCATTTCTGAAAGTGTTGCGGTGTTTTAGGGTGAATTCCTTTCTGAGAAGAAAATATTGTGGCCTTTTTCAGATACCTACTTATTTGCAAATATGAAGGTATAGTATGTGAGAAACAAAAGGACAAGATTTTGTTGTTGTTCATTTGTTCAGTCGTTTCCAAGTCTTCGTGACCTCATGGACCAGCCCATGCCAGAGCTCCCTGTCGGCCGTCACCTCCCCCAGCTCCTTCAGAGTCAAGCCAGTCACTTCAAGGATGCCATCCATCCATCTTGCCCTTGGTTGACCCCTCTTCCTTTTTCCTTCCATTTTCCCCAGCATAGTTGTCTTCTCTAAGCTTTCCTTTCTTCTCATGATGTGGTCAAAGTACTTCATCTTTGTCTCTAATATCCTTCCCTCCAATGAGCAGTCGGGCTTTATTTTCTGAAGTATGGACTGGTTGGATCTTCTCGCTGTCCAAGGCACTCTCAGAACTTTCCTCTAGCACCACAGTTCAAAAGCATCTATCTTCCTTTGTTCAGCCTTCCCTATGATCCAGCTCTCACATCCGTAGGGCTTATTTTAAGGCAGTACCAGCACTCGAAAATAACAGTACATCTTTTACTTTCTCCCAAGATACCACCAACAATATCAAGCTACTTTTTTTTCTTTGTTCAGATTTAAACTCTGCAAATTGTTGTTTTGAGTTTCCAGGTGTGCCTTTTGATTCCTTCCCCAATAAAAACAAGAACCACCTTGCGGAAAAGTCGATATCTGTTAATTTTGTTTCAATATTTTATTATTTTATAAGCTAATTACTTTCCCCCTTTACTGCATATTAATGTTAATTTGAGACTATATGACTGCTCAAGAACTTTTTGAAGGTTCCTTCATTTCAAGACTTTTCCCCAACAATATATTTCTGAGAGAGAGAGAATTACACTTCACAAATATTAACTGAGCCTATTTTCAAGTCTAGTTTCATCTATAACAAGGTTTTCATTTTGGTTTATAAAATGTACTTTGGTTTTTGAAATAGTTTTATACAAAGCAGTGGTTTGTCCAATAATAACTTCCGTGAAAATTACTTTCTTCTTTTCTTGTCATTCCACTTTCCATTGTCTGATCTTTCACATCTACAAATAATGTGACTTTACAAGTCTCTATATAACCAACCAACATGGTATTATGCTAAATCAGTTCTATTATATATTTTTCAGAATAGTGTTAAACACACTGTTTTATTAGACTGCAATAAACTCCGTATTTAAACTCGTAACTTCTTATGCCTACTTATTATTTACAAGTATTTATGTACTGCTGCTACTGCTTCAAAATCTAAATATGATTTACATCAGTAAAATGTAAAATATACACAGTAAAGGAAAAACAGAAAGATACAGAAAACATAAATACTTTCCAACTATGAAAGGCTTCCTCGAATCAATATTTTGAACTTCCTCGAATCAATATTTTTAAAGTGTCAGCCACACTGTTTATCATTAACATAACAATCTTAATCAGATTTTTTTTAGTTGCAAACAGAGTGATGGGCATCGATCTCTTTGTCTGCTCATTATGTTAGTATAAAACTATTATATAGCTAAAATCATATACAGAGGAAGTTGACATCTTGCTTGAAAGTGTAAAATTAGGTGTATGAGTGCTTGCACTTTATCATAGATTGTGTAACAGTCTTTCCCCTTATGCAATAAATTGTTAAGCAAGGACATATTGCAGGCTTTTCTCAAAACCTCCAGATCAGCCATTTCCACTGACCATTGACCATCATATCTTATACACATAATGGTGAGGGCATGAACATGGATGAGCTGAAGCTTTATCCTTTAATAATGTGATTGCTTTTGGGTTTTTTCACATCTGCAGCAGGTCACAGAGCCGAACTCTTCCACAGGACCACTATAATGCAATAGTAACATATACATAAATGCACTTAGCGTGAAGAACACTGAGGATACAAACACGTACAGTGAAAATTCCAAAAGATGATGTAGTTAATACTGTCAGAGTATTGACGTTTGCCAGTGGAAGGATTGCTAGATCAGCAGACACTGTGTTCAGAATAAGGACTCTGCAATCTTTCAGTTACAACAGAAAACTAACTTTACTAAGTACATCTACATGTGCCTATTCACAGCAAGCTACAGACAGGAACTCCTAGGCAAAAACAACAGTCTCTGAACATCTGCTTATCTGACTTCTGGCTGAGACTAGTTCCTCCCTTCTCTTCCCAGCAAGGAAACACGTTATCTCATTTCTGTCAAGGTTACATTTTCACTGCCTCAGCACAGTATTTCTAATACACAATTGAACATAATAGAATCCATCTTGAAATACATCTTAATCCATCTTGAATTACATAGAAGCATATTGAAAAACACACATACATAACTAAATGATCCTGACAAATACATGGGTTTCCTTTCAGGCAGGAATTAATGAATCAGAGGATAACTGCTTTGAGAAAGGGATACAAGAAAGGTAGAGAGGCAGAAGCAAATTTAGGATCTGGAAAGCTGCAAGTAACTCTCCTCCCTCCCTCAAATGTGTTCTTATTTGCCTTTTGAATTTGGTGATGAGGAAACATAATTCAAGTGTCTGGAAGCCTATGTTCATGTTCTGATCATTATAAAGACAGCATTATATGATAAATGTGATTCCTCCCTCCAAATTAAACAGAGCCTCTATTAAAGTTAAACTGTGTTACTTGAGTATAGCATGTAATTTGCCCACAAATATTGATGGTGCCAGACTTCAAGATAATAAAGAAACCTTGGCAGCTTTTACCCAGTTTTTACTTGATGGTTAGTGGTTTCGTTCCATCATTGGTTCATATATGTGTCCCAACTGCCAAAGCAAGCAATCAAAGTGATGTGTTTTTTCACTGGTTTCCGATCAAAACTATTAAATCTACTCATATTCTTATGACTGTGGGATCAAAACCACATAAAATGGAGCCAGATAAATGAACATCCAGCATTTTTAAGCCATGTAAGATTTGGAATATCTTTCAATTTTTAACACAATTTGGATCCGATTGTATTACATAGGCCTAAGATTTCTACAAAGTAGAATGTCTTTTAAATATTCATCTGTAATGGAATCCAGGAGCTACTGGATAAGATGGATTGTTTAGAGCCATTTCAATCAGGTCTCGGCCTATTTGTGGAGTTTAGACAGCTTTGGTTGCTTTGATGTATGACCTAAACCAGGAGGAAGCAAGGAAAAAGTATATTCTTATTAGGTATTGCAGATCTCTTAGTGGCTTTGATACTATCAGCCACTATATCAGCGGTTCTCAACCTGGGGGTCGCAACCCCCAGAGGGGTCGCTTAGCCATTTTGGAGGGGTTGCAGCACTGCCTCATTCAGCCTCGCTCCCTTTGCCTCCCCAAAATGGCTGCCGGGCAACTTCTTGCAGTCAAATAGCCAGGCAGCACCCACACTGCTTCTCTTTCCTCCTCTTTCCATCTCCAGGTTGGGCTCCTCCTCCTCCAGTGGCGAGGAGACACGGAAAGGTGCTTGGAGGCAGAGGTGCACGTGCACGGCAGGAAGAGCCCCCCCCTTTTTCTCTTTTTCTTTTTTGTCTTTTCTCCCCTCTCCTGAATGAAAAGATAAAAATGACGAGAATTGAGGGGGAAAGAAAAGAAAGGGATATAAAAAAGAGAGAAAAAAGAGGGAGAAAGGGAGAAGGAAGGGAGAAAGAATGAGGGGAAGAAGAAAGAAAAAAACAGAAAGGGACAGAGCGAGAGAGAAAGAGAGGGGCCAGAACCTGCGTCTGTAGAAGGATGTCAACAGTCTGTAAATGGGGCTTGGTGGGGTGGCGTGCATTCTGGCCTTCCACTCCTCTCAGCCCGGTGACCCCTGAGTGGTGATGGGTGCTCAGAGGTGGCTTGTCCACCGTCGCCCACATGAAGTGGGTACATCATGAGAACTGGAGGGGAGGGCCCCCTCCCCCCATTGGGACCCTTTGTCAGCACCACCAAGCAGGGACCCCTTCTTCTTTTTTCCCACTGGCGAGGCTGGCTGCTCCATGCAGGCACTGCGTTGCACGAGAGTTGTAGTTCACCCGCATCGAAAGAGAACTGAATCCAGCTGATGAGGGAAATTGCTGGCGCCAGGCAAGAGGCAGCCATTGGAGGTGCCCATTCGCCGGCACAACACTGGACCCGGCAGGGCTTGAGGCATCAACAGCCCCCCCCCCCGGCCTGACAAAAGATAGGCCACTCACTAGGCCGCACCTTCCCTTGCCTGGGTGCTGGGGGAAGAAAGCCTAGCAGTGCCAGCCCCTTCTCTTTTTTGCTGCAGCCACGAGGCACCTTCCCACCTGTTTGGTGGGTCACCACGCAGATGGGGGTCGTATGAAAGGCACCTTTAATTAACACCTTTCATGCGATCTCACCTGCGCGCCCACCTGCCAAAAAGGCAGGAAGGGACCCGGTGGCATGGCAAAAAAGAGAAGGGGCCGGCGCTGGGTGAGTGAAGCCTGCCTTGAAAAGTGCCTCCTGACCGCCCCGTGCAAGGCCCAGCAAGGAAGCAGAGGCACTTTTCATAAATTGGATAAGGGTGAACAAATAGATGTTTTTTAAAGACAAGATAGTGGTGTTCTTGGTGAGATACAAAAATAGGGATTCAACCTATGCAATAAGGGGCTACATGTCGCTGAAAGTGCAGATTTGCAGCTACTCCAGTATTTAGCCATGAGCAAGAATGCCAGGAGTATGTTTGCACAATTAAACCTCATGGGACAGTTGTGTCCTCTCAAAGAGATTTCAAATCTGCTTTAGGTTCATCTCATTGGGGTTCCTTTAGAAAATGTTTGGAAACTTCAACTGATACAAGATGCTATGTCTGGACTTCTTACTGAAACTGGTTACAAGAGAACCCAAACTCCTTGATAGAACAGTTTAGTCTAGTAGTGGTTCATTTCTGGGCATAAGATCAATGTGCTAGTTATGACCCAAACTACCTGAAAGATTTTATTTATGTACACAATCCTGACTGAGCTTGAAGATATTCAGAGGAAGGTTTTTTTTCTTGACTCCAAGCACCAGTATATTTTGAGGGAGACACAAGACAGGACCTTTTCACTCACTGTTCCAGAGCTGTTGAAGCCCTTTACATGAAAGGGTAGGCTGGCCCTTTCTGTATTTTTTGCCATTTTAGGAGAGGCTTTTGACTGTTAGGGTGTTGTCTGTGTGGGCCTTTTAATGGACAAGGGTGTTGCACTCCAGAACAGGAATAACCCTCTGACTTCAAAACCCCACATGTTGAGTAGGAAAACAATGCTTTTTATTGAAGATAAGTAAAAGCAGGAACACTTTAAGAGAATAGGTAAATCCAATTAGGTAGGAAGATAAGCAGAAACAAAGTATTCCAAGGTAGGGTTCTTCAAAGTTCAAAACAAAGTCCAGACTTCTCTAATAAAATCCAAAGAACCAGGAAAACATTGATCTGAAGCATGAGTATACAATCACAAGAGACAAAGAGTCAAATGATAAACAAGAAATCCTTAAACATGAATCTTCCAGGCAAGGCCTCCATAAGACAAGAGCAAGAACTTAGCAGAATTCTAAAACGATGCTTCATCTGACTATATTTCCCATGGTTGGAACTTTATATCCCCTTGTTAAGCCATTCCAAGCACTCAGTTGGTTTCATTTTCCCTGAATGCCTCTCATCCTTACCTGTCGAAGCCTGGCAGAATGCGAAGGCCTTGTCCAAGCTGTCTGTTTTAGCTAATTTCCACCCACCTGTCTATATGCTCATTAGTTTCTCCAGATGCCAAGTTGTTTTCAAGCCCCAAATCCTGGAAGCAATTCTGGGAGTAAACTATCATCCCTATACCCTGTAGGAACATTCTCATGGAAAACTACACTTTGTGTCTCTATGTCATTCTCTGCATTAATATCAATGACCAAACCATTGCCATCTTGACCCTCAGTGACATCATTCCCCACATCTGAAGCACCTTGATCTTGAAACACAATCACAGGCTGAACTCCAACAAAGAGGTTTTTCTTTTTCCTCATTCTTGTTGCCTTTTAATATCTTTTGAAACTTTTTTGCTTTTAACTTGTTTACCAACTTTCTAATTAGTTGGCTACAATTAAATTTTGTGTTAACTTGCTTTGTGAGGAAAAGAAATTAATCAGTACAGTGTCAAAGGGAGACAGCAGTAGTGGCGAAATATAACAAGTTAGACATTCTTAATATTACATCAATAATACCATTTCTGTCATTAGCCCTGCAAAAGAAGCCAATGAATCTGAATTGATGACGAAGCTAGTTTTTCAGATTTTTTTTATTGCCCTTTTGTGTTTTATTTGCCAGAAATTTTTGATATGATCACAACTGAATCAGTGACTATTTCCTATACTTCTCCATGTAGGGGGATGCAAGCAAGAAGCAGTGCACCCTGGGGATCATTGTCAGAGATTCCCCCTTGCATGGGACTCTTTTTTGTAGGGGAGGAGAAAAGAGGCACTAATCTATTGTCAGATGATACTCTCAGAAGGTTGTGGAGTCCCAGACTGTGTCTGAATTGATTCATAAGAGGACCAATTAATGGTGTCTTCCCTTCACTGATCTGTGATTTCACAAAACTGAGATCCCTCTGACTGAGTAATGGGGGGGGGTGCATGGGACACCTTCCAGTGAGCCAGATTCTGACACTCATCGGGATGATTTAGGGTCACGGGACATGTATTCCCTTCAATTGTGTTACAAATACCATGGCCATGCTTATTTGAGGTTGATGAGAGTTTGGAGAAGCTGGCTTAAAGACTGTAACAGTGGTGAGGTATTCTGCAATTTAGTACCTAACTTCTAATCTGTCTTTTGATAGATGGAGAGATTAATCCTAATATTACTGGTAGTATTAGTAATAATAGTAATCATAACTTCCTAGAAGTGAAGATGCTTCTACACAGACCCTAAAATATAGAAGAAACTGTGAATTGGTAGGAGGAAGGGGAGCTAGATGATGCTTGCCAAAAAAGCTCACTGGAACACATTATTAGCTGAAAAACATGTGTTAAAAGGTGCACTTAAAATCTGATTTCCGACCAAATTGCACATATTCACATCACTGTATATCCCTGCACTCAAAAAAACTTAATTGCTATAAACTGGTGTGGACTGCTCCAGTGCATGTGTGCATTTTAAGATCCTGAAACAGCTGATAAGGGCTGTAAACAGATGGAGTCACCTACATGCAGATGGCTAAATGGAAGCACAATTGGAAAGCAATTCCTGTGAGAACTCTCTGCAAGCATTCCTTTGTTCTCATGTTTAAGAAATTAAACAGAGCTTTATTTTTCATAGTGGCCACCAGTATGGCAGGCAAGTGATCCCAAAGGAAAATGGGGTTCTAGAGGAGGAAAGTAAAGACAACAGGAGGGTTAGGAGAGATAATTACAAGAAATCTGCTATATCCTCATAAGTGATTATGAAGTCCAGTTCATTTTGGAGATTTAATTTTAAAAGTTTAAAAGAAAACTTCTGGTGAATGTCCCGCGTGCATCTTGCAAATTTCTAAAATCCTCTACAAACTAACCTGTCAGGATGCCAGGGCACATTTGCCGGCACTGACAGCTCCATGTCTGGACTCTCTTTAAGGTTCCATGACTTTTGAACCCACTTTATTTATTTATTTTATTGATGCATCAATTCAATGAACAAACTTTTGCCATGCAGGTCTTATCTCAATAGACATTGCTCCAAAAGTCACTTTACCTTAATTGACACTTTATATATTCCTTGGATGCGTAGCACACATTTCCCATGCCTTCACCCCCCCCTTCCCTCTTCCCTCCCAGAACAGTAGTTCTGAATGATATCATTGCATAGATTTAGAAGGACCTCATGGGCCATCCAGTCCAACCCCCTGCCAAGAAGCAGGAAAATCGCATTCAAAGCATCCCTGACAGATGACCATCCAGGCTCTGCTTGAAAGCCTCCAAAGAAGGAGCCTCCAGTACACTCAGGGGAAGAGAGTTCCACTACTTTCTACATTTAACCATTTAAATTCCAATCTCTATCATCTCCATCTGTTTTGTCAGTTAAAATAGACCATTTCTGATCCCAGTCTTGTATAACTATTCATATACTTATTTTCCTTTGACTAATTAAATCATTCATTATGTATTCCAAAAGATAGGACCATCAAGTTTCCAAATCCCATCTTGTATTGTCTCTCCATCCTCAGACTATCGTAGCCTGTATTGTGGCTATCATATATTTTAGGATTTCTGTCCATTCATTGTTATCTTTGGATTGTGAGTTTTCCAGGCTGTATGACCTTGTTCCAGAAGCATTCTCTCCTGACATTTTGCCCACATCTATGGCAGGCATCCTCAGAGGTTGTGAGGTCTGTTGGAAACTAGGAAACTGGAGTTTATATATCTGGGGAATGTTTGGGGATGCGAGCGTTTGTCTGTTTGAGGCAAGTGTGAATGTTCCAATTGGCCAACTTAATTAGCATTGAATGGCCTTGCTGCTTCAAAGACTGGGTGATTCCTGCCTGGGGGAATCCTTTGTTGGAAGGTGTTGGGTGGCCTTGGTGGTTTCATGTCAGGAATTCCTCTGTTTTTGGAGTGTTCTTCTTTATTTACTGTCCTGATTTTAGAGTTTTTTTTAATACTAGTAGCCAGGTTTTGTTCATTGCAGTGTTTTTTCCCTCTCCTTTCTGTTGAAATTATCCACATGCTTGTAGATTTCAGTTGCTTCTCTGTGCAGACTGATATGGTAGTTGTTAGAGTGGTCCAGCATTTGTGTGTTCTCAGATAATATGTTGTGTCCAGGTTGGTTCATCAGGTGCTCTGCAATGGCTGATTTCTCTGGTTGAATTAGTCTGTTGTCCCTTTCATGTTCCTTGATTCATGTTTGAGCATTGCTGCATTTTGTGGTCCCTATGTAGACTTGTCCACCGCTGCATGGTATATAGTAGAATCCTAAAGGGATCCCTCTTGTCCTTTGCTGAATATAGCATTTGTTGGATTTTCTTAGTGGGTCTGTTGATAGGGTTTGGGTTGCGTTTCTTCATCAGCTTCTCTATGCGGTCAGTGGTTCCCTTGATAGAATCATAGAGATGGAAGAGACATCCAGTCCAACCCCCTGCCAAGAAGCAGGAAAATCTCATTCAAAGTATCCCCGAACAATAGCCATCCAGCCTCTGCTTAAAACCCTCCAAAGAAGGAGCCTCCACCAGAATCTGGGGAAGAGAGTTCCACTGCCGAACAACTCTCACAGTTAGGAAGTTCTTCCTCATGTTAGGTGGCATCTCTTTTCCTGTAGTTTGAAGCCATTGTTCCACATCCTAGTCTCTAGGGCAGCAAAAAACAAGCTTGCTCCCTCCTCCCTGTCTGGAAGGGCCCTGAGGTTTGCAACGAAATAGTGCAGCATGGAGTGTTCCTCTTTAGAATTCCAAAGTCAGAGTGATCAGAGTCACAGTATTCAATTATTTTATTATTCAAATGCTTATGCCCTGATTGATACTGTTTTATCTTCTTCTTTATCTTCTTAAGTTTCAGTGAGGGGAATGTTCCCCAAGTCTTCAGTTACCTTCCCTTAGGTATGAGCAGTTTAATTTTGTTGTGCTTGTTTGAGAGGTGTTACTGACACAACAGCCAGGCTATTTCTGTGCAGATGCCCTCACTGATTGAGTTTGCAGCGGCTACGCTACTTCAAGTTTGCTAATTGCAACATTCACACTTGCTTCAAGAAGGCAAGGGTTCTTTCTCCCACCCTGGACATTCCACAGGTAGATGGATGGATGAATGGATGGATGGATATGTCACGTTGCCAGGGCTCTACCTTATTTAGGTAGAGATTAACCAAACTTCCAGTTTTATCAAACAGTTTAATTAAAACAGCACTTACTTGTTGGCTGTTTTAATAGACCAAAACATAAAAGATAAAGATAGCACCCAGCCACAGAATAAACAAAAACTGATAGCAAAAACAACTCCATAGTCAAAAGGGTGCAGTCCAGTGGTCAGATGCCGAGAGTTCAATAAACAAAGTCCAGGGATCAAGAGTCTATACTGTAGTCAAAAGCCAGTCCAAAGGTTCAAGATTCCAGGATTCCAAGATTACAGGAGACAGGTCAGGATACCAAAAATCAAACAGACCTGGGGGGGAAAACCAGCAGCATCCACCACCAAAAATACAACAGACCTGCAGGAAAAACCAGCAGCATCCACCACCAAAATACAGCAGATACTTTTCTCCCAAAGATCAGTCTCAAGGTTAGCTCCTTAAATCCAGTAACACCCAGCTGCAATCCATCTCTTGTACACCTCCACCCCTAATTGCTTTCACCCATGAACTCCCACTTACAGATTACCAAACCCTCTAGAACTAATACTCACATTAACCCTTCCATCACCAACCACCATCAACTGCAGAACATATGACAGGATACACACACATTCCATTTGCCTCATTTCCAGTAGACCTCTCAACAAACCTCTGAGGGTGTTTGCCACAGTTGCAGCGAAACTCAGAAGAGAATGCTACTGGAATATGGCCATATAGCCCAAAAAACTCACAGCAACCCAATGAGTCCAGCCATGAAAGCATTCAAATTGGTAAAGCGCTGAACACAGATGATAAACAATGGATGCTAATTCTTCTGTTTCATCCTCATAAGTGAGTAGGACATATTACAGTAGTTTTCCTCTGTTGTTTTATTCCCTTATTTGAATACTTCAAAATGTCACGAAGGAAATATTCTGTGAAAACAAAACACATGGGATTTTTTACACAGAATAATTATTCTGCAACACCATATGATATTTGAATGCAAGAACAAAATTATACAAAACTAGCCATTCCCTGCCACGCATTGCTGTGGCACAGTCTGTGTATATGTGTTTTGTGTATGTATATGTGTGTGTATATGTGTGTTTGAGTTTATATATGTGGTTTTGCACATGTGTTGTAATGTAATGGCTTTTAAAGTCTCTTTCACTGTGTTTTTCAGTGTTTTTATGAGTGATGGTCACTCGTTGGCCTGATAGGTGTATTGTGTCCAAATTTGGTGTCAATTCGTCCAGTGGTTTTTGAGTTATGTTAATCCCACAAACTAACATTACATTTTATTATATAAAATTTATTTTGGTATATTATTTTTCCTGATGTGTTTGTTGAACTTATTTTGTTTTAAGCATTTCTATATTGCCTCCTAACTACAAGGGCTTCCTAGATGATAAATAAAAACCAATCAAATCAGTTTGATGATTATTAAAGGTTTTAAAGTGCATTCAGATATTCTTTAAAAACTCTTGAAAGCAGTGTAAAACAATCCTAGAATCCAGTTTTCACACAGTTAAAGCAATAAATATCATGTGGAACAGCATTGTTTTGGCTATCTGTCAGAGACATAAAACAGAAAAGTAACTTTCTTGGACATGGAGTTCCACAGTTGATGCACTGCTACAGAGAAAGCCCCCCCTCCCCAACCTAACTTAATGAAGTTTTGGGACACCAAAATCTGATGATCTCAGATTTCTAGAAGGTTCTAGTGGAGGCAGCCTTTCATGTTGGTTAGGCGTTTACCTTCAAAAGGAGGCCAACACCAGCTCTGAAACAAATAGGATGCTGGTGTAGTTTTTTCCAAGACAGGTGTATGATCTCTAAAATGCATTACTGGCCTCTACATTTTGTGCTACTTGCAGCTTCTGAATATTTTTCAGAGCTGTCCCACATACATTAATCAACAACTAATAAGATATGAACCACTTGTGCATCAGCCAAAGCTGGCCAATTGACTCTAACCAGTGGAACGATTTAGTGTTCCAAGAGCAATTGTGAGTCCAAAACATAACTGCACCTTAGAATAAATTTAGTATCATTTCTAATGAAATCATAGTAAATACAGGATTTAATTGCCATCAAGAATATTACATATAAGCCTCACATAATGAGATGTCTTGGAGTATGATACAGTATCATTGCCTCATAAACATTGATCTTCTAATTTCTTATCAGTAAAACATTGGGGGGAACCTTTGTCATACTTGGAATACTTGCCGTTAGAGCACTAAAGATTAGCTAAAATTACTTTGGATTAAAGTAGAAGTCAGAAGTTTGGCTTGGTCATCTGAGTGTGCTTCCAGACAGTCTCATCATCCAGGACAAGTAAATGTAGTAAAAATCACGGTACCTGACAGCAAATCCAAACATAGAGCTATCAGTCCCGGTAAATGCTTCCTTGTTTTCCTGAAACGTTCATTTATAGCAGATTTTAGAAATCCGTAAGATGGACAGGGACATCCGCCAGAAGTTCCCTTCGTATGTTTTTTAATTGACTCTCCAAAATGTACTGGACCTTATAAGCCAGTGGTTCTCAATCTGTGTGTCCTCAGGTGTTTTGGTCTACATCTCCCAGAAATCTCAGCCAGTTTACCAGTTGTTAGGATTTCTGGGAGTTGAACGCCAAAACATCTGGGGACGCCCAGGTTGAGAACCACTATTATAAACACTGATGCAGATATCTGAATGTGCACACAAGTAGATTTCTTGTCATCCTTGCCTTCGTGCTGCCCTTACTTTTTCTTTCATGAACCCTATTTTCCTTTGGGGTCACTTGCCTTCCATGCCGGTGCCCACTGTATAAATTCAAGCTCTGTTTAATTTCATAAACATCAAAGCAAATGAATGCTTCCAGAGATTTCTCATGGGAATTACTTTCCAGTTGTGCTTCCATTTAGTCCCCTTTGTGTTTGTGACTCCATTTGTTTACAGCCTTCATCAGATGTTTCAGGATTTTGAAATGTGGACATATGTTGGAGCAGTCCACACCGGTATATAGGGGCGAAGTCACATTTTTTTTGTGAGTACAGAATATACTTGTGTGCCAGTTGCGTCCATACCTTGGGAAGTCAGACTTGGCCATTGTGATCCATGCTCTCATCACATCTAGGTTAGATTACTGCAACACACTCTACATGGGGTTGCCTTTGAAGACTGCTCGGAAGCTTCAAATAGGCCAACGAGAGGCAGCCAGGTTAATAACTGGAGCGGCGTACAGGGAGCACACAACTTCCATGTTATGCCAGCTCCACTGGCTTCCAGTTTGCAATTCAAAGTGCTGGCTTTGGCCTATAAAGCCCTAAATGGCCCCAGCCCAATTTACCAGTCCGAATGCATCTCCCCCTATGAATCACCGCGGAGATTAAGATCTTCTGGGGAGAGCCTGCTCTTAGTCCCACCACCATCACAGGCGCATTTGGCACTGGTTGCCCCTTGGCTATGGAACTCCCTTCCTAATGAGATCAGGTCAGCCCCCTCCCTCTTATCCTTTAGAAGGATAATAAAAAATGTGGTTGTGGAACCGAGCCTTTGGGACTGTGTAATGAGGTGGCAATAGGAACTCTTAGTATGCCAACCAAATTTGATATGGTTGTTGAGACAGTTTTAACTAGAGGATTTTAATGTCAAGATAAGTGATTTTAATGGTTTTGTATGTGTATGGTCTAGTACGTTTCAGCATTGAATGTTTCCCATTTCGGGGTGAGAAAGGTGGAATATAAATGCTTTAGAAGGATGGTAATAACTTGGCTGTGGGACCAAGCATTCGGGACAGGGCAATGAAGCCATAATGACAGGGCCAATTGGATTTGTTGCGGATGGCTAGGACAGTTTTAAATTGTGTTATTTTAAATGGTGTATTTTAATATTTAGATAAATGTTTTTTTAATGTTTATGTATTGTACCCAGGCATTGAATGTTTGCCATGTATATGTTGTGCTCCGCTCTGAGTCCACTTCGGGGTGAGAAGGGCGGAATATAAGTGTTTTAAATAAATAAATACATACAGTGATCCAAATATGTGCATCTTTCAGCCAAAATCAGATTTAAGAGCACCTTTATTTAACATGTGTTTCTCAGCTGTTAATGCAATCCAGTGCGCATTTTTGGCAAATGTCATTTACCCATCCCCACCTTTAGCCTGGTTCAATCCCCCTTTTAGGACCTGTGTAGAAAAGCCATGAGTTATATCTAATAGAACAAAGAGGCAAAATCTTTTAATTTCTCTTATTGTAAAATGCACACTATGCTTTCTAAATGTGCTCAGAGTTTTAATCTTCGCCTTTTTGTATCGTGATTACTCACTAAACATTTGATTTTCA
Organism: Anolis sagrei ordinatus; assembly: GCF_025583915.1. NCBI lineage: Eukaryota > Metazoa > Chordata > Lepidosauria > Squamata > Anolidae > Anolis > Anolis sagrei. The sequence continues at coordinate 106,061,333 of NW_026847549.1, forward strand.
TGTACATTTAGCATTGTAGATAGCTTTGTGTTGCGAACAGGTTACAAGAATTCTGTTTTAAATACGTTTCACAAATGGTTTCAAATTACTACTGTTTTTAAGAGTCTGTTTTGTTGAATATGTTGTTGTTGTTAATAATGTTGGTGTTGCTTTTTAGTTGTAGTCTATTTTGTTCTATATTCCGAGCCACTCTGAGCCTCATTTTGGAGGCAGAATATTAAATACAAATGCATACAGAGATCTGTTTAAGTGTCACCCTTTTTTTCTTTTCTGGTCAAGGACCTTTCATTATATTCATTTTCTGACCATTGTCAGTGGTAGTCTTCCCTTGTTCTCTGTTTTCATCCTTCTGCTTTAATAGAAATGAAGGACATGTAGCAATATTTAGAAAAGTTCTTTTTATCCCTTTCTTCTTCACCTTGACTGTCCATTCCTTTGCAGATCCAGTCATATATTCTGATAGGGGAGTATATATTGCATCTAATCATTTTTTTTGTTAAAGTCACCCAACAAGCTTTAATATCACTACATCTGATGCAAATGAACCATCACAAAGGATTTTTCATAGGCCATAATTAATCTATTATTTTGTAATAATTCAATTCATTGTGGTGCAATGCCAAATTCATGTTTTCCATATACTTCCAGGCTTTCAGATAGGACTATTTGCCGTTAATTTTAAACTGATCTTGCTCATCAAAAACTATTTTGGGCAAAAACATGCTTTTAAGTACTGGGATTTTACATTCGTCTTTTGCTAAACTCAATCAAGATAATTTTGGCAATCTATTCTTTCAGTTTCTCATCTTCTAATGTAGTATCTACTCAAGAAACAATTCCCATTAGGTTTTATTGTCAATTCAGGTGAATAGGATTTGGCAGCAGATTCAGCCTTCAAAAATGGTTGGGAGTGGAATGAGAGTAATAGAATCCTAATAAGTGAATACATGGAGTGCTTCAATCAAAATTATACACTTGTAGAAGTCCATAGACTTAAATATATTTAACTGCCTCCTGGTAAAATTGCTAGGACTTCAAACAGTTTTTAATATTGACCGTATCATCCCTGCGGTTTATTGGAAGTGCCTGGTTACAAGTAATGACAGTGCATTACTTTTGAGAGTAGCAGTATAAATTTTTTTAACAATGACCAGAATTTCCCATATATAATAAATGCTGGGGGGGGGGGGTTGTAGGCTTTCTCATTACTTGGGTTGGGGTGAAATTCATGGGAGGGGATTTCAAGGATATTTTTTAAAGTCCTTTACTTTTTGGATGGTTTTTTTTCATCCTAAAATAAACAGTAACTGAAGAATGAACAAATCATGTTGTTAAAAATATTGATTATAGCAACACTAGCAAGAAAAAAAAATCTTCCCAAAAATAGAACCAAGGGGGGGAATAAACCAGAAATTATAAATGAAAAGAGAACGGATTTCTGCCATTTTGCACACTCCCAAGAAAGGAAAGTGAAAATAGAAGTGTGACTAATAGTAATGAATCCTTTATAACAGAAACTTATTTTGGCGGAATGAGAGCATGGTCTATTGGTGACTCTGCCGCTTTTTTCGGGACTTTCTTATGGCAGCAGACAATATATTTTTAGATTCTGAAATGATGAGTGCCTTAGAAGGAGAAAAGCAAAGGGGCTCTTGCTCAGAAAAAAAAGAACATATAGATAACTAGAGAAAATGCATTGAAAATATGATAACTATTGCTATAGGCAATCACAGAAAGCAGCACCACATTCACACACACCACTTTTTCTTGGGGGCATGTGTAAAATTCAGATCCAGTAAAAATAAAATGCTCAAGCTGTATTTAACAATAAATTTTGCACGGACTCCATGGTATCCTCACTGCTATCATCAAATTAAAGTTTATATTAGTGTTTATAGATCGCACAATGAAAGTTACACAGTAAAAACTGCATGTCTTATATGAATTTGAAGCACAATCATATAATAATAATAATAATAATAATAATAATAATAATAATAATAATAATAAATAGTAAAGCTTTATTTATATTCTGCCCTATCTCCCCAAAGGGCTCAGGGCAGCTTCCAACAAAAAATGGCAAACATTCAATGCCATAATACATTAAGCAAAGACAAAATAAACAACCCTGCCTAATCCCAAAAGTAAATTAGTCACTATAATAAAGTAACAAATAAATAAAATAAATAATAATTGACTTAATGAACTCTTACATTTTTTCCCCAAAAGTTCATATCTCTGTTTGGAGATGTATTGTTCACAATGATAATTATATTTGATAGATATTTTGTCATGCAATTTTAGATGCCCCTATCGGCTTTAATTTAATGGTGATTTGGAAAGGATGTTGCAAAGAAGGCCATAGTGGTTCTCAACTTGTGGGTCCTCATGTGTTTTAGCCTACAACTCCCAGAAAACACAGCCAGTTTACCAACTGTTAGGATTTCTGGGAGTTGAAGACCAAAACATCTGGGGACCCACAGGTTGAAAACCACTGCCATGTTGTTCATTCAGTTGCTTCCAATTCTTAGTGACCTCATGAACCAGCCCATGCCTGAGCTTCCTGTCAGCCATTACCACCCCCAGCTCCTTCAAGGTCAAGATGGATGCCATCCATCCATCTTGCCCTTGGTCAGCCCCTCATCCTTTTTCCTTCCATTTTCCTCAGCATCATTGTCTTCTCTAAGCTTTCCCGTCTTCTCATTATGTGGCCAAAATACTTCGTCTTTGCCTCTAATATCCTTCCCTCCAGTGAGCAGTCGGGCTTTATTTCTTGAAGTATGGACTGGTTGGATCTTCTGGTGGTCCAAGGAACTCTCAGAACTTTCCTCCAACACCACAATTCAAAAGCATCTATCTTACTTCTCTCAGCCTTCCCTATGGTCCAACTCTCACATCCATAAGTGACTACAGGGAATACCATTACTTTTACTATGTGCATCTTCGTTGCCAGTGTGATGTCTCTACTCTTCACTATTTTATCGAGATTGGTCATTGCTCTCCTCCCAAGAAGTAAACATCTTCTGATTTCCTGGCTGCAGTCTCCGTCTGCAATAATCTTTGCACCTAGAAATGCAAAGTCTGTCACTGCCTCCATGTTTTCTCCCTCTATTTGCCAGTTATCAATCATTCTTGTTGCCATAATCTTGGTTTTTTTAATGTTTAGCTGTAACCCAGTTTTAGACATTCATAATTGGGCTTTTTTGATTGTACAAGATAAAACCTTTTCATTTTTGGTATATGTGAGAAGCGATACTATCTCAGCAGTCACCTTTTGGCTAGACACACTCACTTTGTATGGCTGGACACAATCATTTTTCATGACTCTAACAGCATGTTATTGGAATTCCAGTGAATCCACAGATCCAAGAGTAGTAGTAATTTTATTGATTAGCCCTTAGGCTGTATCACAATACCAAACTAAACAACAAGGCTTGATAAAGACTTGCAATTTATGTCACAGATCCAAGAGAATCCCTAGAAAGAAGAGAATGATGCCTGCATCTAGAAACATGCATAAAACAGGGAGGCTGTTAAATTTTCACACAAGAATTTGCCAAAGAGAAAAAAAGAGTTCCACTAGTTTTCTCCATATACATCCTATTTCTATAGTTTGTGCATTTTAACCTCTGTTAAAACAACCTTTGAAAAGGCTTCCAGTCCCATCCCCCTAAGAAGTATCTATTCACAGTTAATTTTTAAAGTATTTGTATTGAATTTTCTAGTAAGAAAGACCAAGCTTCCAAAACCATGGAACTACTGCATTTCTTCAATTCTAAGATGCACTTTTTCCTATATAAAATATCTAAAAATGAGGTGTGTCTTAGTCACAGGTGTATCTTAGGGTTTTTGTGGTGGTGGTGGTGGTGGTGATACAAAAAATCAGTGTGCATCTTGACATTGGTGACATCTTACAATTGAAGAAATACAGTTATTACATGCATTCATGGATTTTGACTCTTGTCTGATACCTATGAAAGAGGTATGAAATGTGACCATTATTTTCATTTTATGAAATGTTGATAAGAAAAAATGCATTAGAGGAAACCATTATCTGAAATCTCATTGGAGGTTCATTGCAGGGTGTTGAGAAAATGGATAAGCAGGCCTCTCTCCTACCTTCAATGTTCTGGTTCATATGTATTAGGATCTCATCTCATGCTTTCTGGGCTCCATTTCCGTGTGCTTTGGAAATGGAGTTCCACAGACATAAAGGCACTTCCAGTGGGACTCTGTGGAATTCTGTTTCCGAAGTGCATGGAAATGGAATCCAGAATACATTTTCAAATTGCAAAAAAAAAACAAAAACAAAAACAGGGAAAGGACGGGGAAAATATGTGGGATGATTGGCCAACTCAGAAGACGGACCTTGATGGGAGGCAATGAAGTAAGATGGTTCCCTCTGCATTTTCCTACTTTCCAACAACTCATGGGATGAGGTCCTTTGTAAGGTTCCTTTTCTCAGAACATGTGGTTGTTAGAGTTTACTGTTTGAGTGTATATTTAGCCATAATTCAGCTGCCAAATAGTACAAACCCTTCACAACATTATATGCACATGAATGAACAATTAACATCCTTTTGTAGAAAGCTTTGATAAACTTCAGTGAATCACTTAATGGACTGAGATTTTATTTGCATCACATTAAAACTTTAAAATACCTTGTGTGAGGGTCTCAAAATTGTCAACGGCTTATGACCATTGATTACTCATAGGCCAGGTGTAAAAAAAGAAAGAAAGGAAAGGAAAATATGATGTTGTACCAGAAACTACAACTAAATGGATGACAGAGCACGATTGTTCTCTGAATTTCTTCTTTATGGTTTCTTTATGGGCTATTTGCCCCAACCTATGGCACGGTTGCCCTATTTGTATGAGTTCACAGATAATAATAATAACAATCATCATCTTTATTTAAAGATTTAAATTAAATTAAATTAAAATTTAATTTAAAGATTTAAAGATCGAACTGCATAGACTCTGGCACAAGCCAGTAAAAGTGGTCCCAGTGGTGATCAGCACACTGGGTGCAGTGCGTAAAGACCTTGGCCTGCACTTAAACACAATTGGCGCTGACAAGACTACCATCTGCCAGCTGCAGAAGGTCACCTTACTGGGATCTGCACACATTATTAGCCGATACATCACACAGTCCTAGACACTTGGTAAGTGTCCGACGTGTGATCCAATTCAACAGCCAGCAGACTGTCTGCTGTGGACTCACCTTGTTGCATTTCAAATAATAATCTTTATTTATACCCCACCACCATCTCCCCAAAAGTGACTCGGAGCAGCTTACATGAGGCCAAGCCCAGCGATACATTACAGCAACATAAAATATAAAACAACAAAATAACATTGCAATAAAATAAATAAACCAATCAAATAAAATAAACAGTACAAAATAACATAATGAAAAATAAAACACAGTGGGCGGGCCAAATGCACGACATAAAATGATAAAACTCTGGATGAGATATCAATGAAAAGGTACATTTGTGGGGGAGGAGCTTGAGGAATTAGACTTTCAATAAGGTAGGGAAAAGTGCATTAAGAAGGATACAATGTAGGTGAAACAACAAGACTGGAATATATGGTCACTCTCCAAAGGCATGTTGGAAAAGCCGGGAGGCCACAGTGGAGAAGGCTCTCTCCCTCGTTCCCACAAGTTGTGCCTCATTCCCACAAGTTGTTCCCACAAGATGACCACTCAATGAACTACTGTAGCAAGTTTGTAACCTGTTCTTCCCTGTCCCTGTTCTGTTGACTATTTTCCATGGCAGGGAACAGGGAAAGTGAAACAGATGACATGATTGTAAAGAGAGAGAGCAAACTAGAAAACTGGAATCGGAGTTGAACCTCGCTCTGATCTCCTATGGCCCCCAGTTTAGTTTCAAAAGTCATCTGCAAATGTTGGGTTTAGCATCTTGCAAGGAAAAAGGAAAAGAAAATTTGACTATTGATTTTGGCTCTATCCACAACTGCCTGTTATCCCACCCTATCAACATGCGATCCCATCATTTTATTCTTGAAAGGATGCTGCCCCTAACAGAAAAGAGGTTGCCTTTCCTATTTTATAGTATTTGTCTATTAGCAAAGAGAGAAAAGTAGATGAGAGATGGGGCCATAATGTCTAGTTCTAAGCAATAAGTAACTGTTGGATCATGAAAAAAATCAGTAGCAACTGCTTCTTTCTATGATATGAATGATAACGGATGTATTTAACTGTTGTTTATTATTTACATTACAAACATTATTTGCTTACTTTTTCGTGAGTTTGCATCACGTGTTTTTGTTTTTCTTGTTGGCGATGTATTAGGCACTCTTCACGAGGTGGTGCCTAATAACCATTTCTCATGATTGTAAAAGTTTTCAAAAAGTGTTGCAGCTTTCTTTTCTTATGTTTGCCCAACCATCATCTGACATCCAACAAGCACTGGGAAATTTCAATGACACAGCTTGGAATGGGTTCAGTGACCTCAATTATGCCCTCCCCACCCACTCCAAACTCCTTTCAATTTGCAAAAAAAGCTTTAAGTGGACAAAACCCAGATGCCTTTTTCTTGTAGTTCAGTAAGAACAGATTGGGCATGTAGATTTCTGTCAAAGTGATGTATGCAGTTCATTTTCTGTTCACTCTTTCTGTGATTGAAACTATTTGAAATGTTCCTTTTGAAGTACAGCATTGGGCTTTGCTTTTCTGTGGTTGTTTTTTTTTTAATACAAACATCAAGAAGAATACCCCTTCTTCCTCCTCCAAAACATAAGTATTAAAAAGTAGTCACAGAGAATGGCTGATATGCTCGTCAAACATTACTTGGAAGTGAGCTGTAATTCAACCCCAGGGCCATACTGTTTTTACTCATTTCTGCTTTGAAAGTTAATTTGTTAATAACAGCCATGCTTTTTTCAAAACCTGCATGTAAATATTCCTTCTGGACTACAGTAATACGATATTGATTAAAATGATAAATACTCTCTGATAGTTGCGCTTTTCCAATCAAAATGTGTTTACATGGGAATAAAATTAATTAATTTCAGCGAAACTCTTCAGTGTGATAGTTATTTGGTACTCACTTCATTGTGAGTAAGGCACATTTGATGAAAAAAAATCCAGGTCATTGTAAATAAAATTAGGACACTATGTGCTTTGGGGATGAACATTAAGGAAGTCTTAAAGCCTTGGCAACAAATATATGCATGCTTAGGGGTAGATTGCTTACATGGCATTGAAACATTATGCAGGACACTTAGAGGACTACAATGTGTTGTGTTATTCTCTCTGTCTCCTCTTTTTCCCCTGTTCCTCTCTTTCGCTTCTCAGAAACATGTGCTGTCAATAATGGAGGCTGTGACCGTACTTGCAAGGATACAGCAACAGGAGTACGCTGCAGTTGCCCCGTTGGATTTACCCTGCAGCCTGATGGGAAAACATGCAAAGGTCAGCTTCTGTTTGTTTTGCAATGCATCTTTCCTCTTAGTAGTCTCAGCATCAGAGTTAAAATGTGAATATAGCCCACACTGGGTTTCAGTCTCTTAGCAGTGCAATAGTCATCAGACATGCCCCAACTCCGGCAGTCTTTAGGAGGAGCTTGAAAACGTGGTTGTTCCAGTGTGCCTTCCCAGAATAAGGAAAACTCACAGCATTATGTCCTCAAAATGCACTTTACTACTGCTTTACGATTGACTGCATTCCCTCATTCTCTCTAAAAATCCTATCCCAATTATATCCTACCTGGCTCACATCAGCACTATTTTTTAATTTTAATCTATCACATTTGGCCCGGCCTTTGGTTTTAAATGTTTATATGTTACTGTTGATTGCTTGTCTTCCAGCACGCTGACATTTGTCCACTTGCCTTCCCAAGAGATTTGCAGGATTGCTGATGGAATGATTCCAGGAGTTGCATATGACATCTGTAGACAGTTCAAGTCTCGCAGGCGTATAGCAGGGTTGGGAGGATAATAGCTTTATAAACAAGCACCTTGGTATCCCTACGGATGTCCTGGTCCTCAAACACTCTGTGCTTCATTTGGAAAAATGCTGCCCTCGCAGAGCTTAGGCGGTGTTGAATTTCAGTGTCAAGGTGCTGCCAAGGTAGCGGAAATGGTCAACATTTTCTAATGTGACACCATTAAGCTGTATCTCTGGCATTGGAAAGGAACTGGCCAGTGACTGCTGGAAGAGCACCTTGGTTTTCTCGATGTTTAATGACAGGCCGAGCTTCTCGTATGCTTCTGCGAAGGTGTTTAGAGTGGCTTGTAGTTCTTCTCCTCAATGCGCACAGATGACGTTGTCATCAGCATACTGGAGTTCTATAGCAGATGTTGTTGTAGCCTTAGTTTTGGCTTTCAGTCTGCTGAGGTTGAATAGATGGTTGCCACTCCGGTGGGAAGCTTCCCATCAACAAGGTGAAGTATCATAGCAATGAAGATGGGGAATAAAGTTGGGGCAATAACACATCCCTGTTTTACACCTGATTCCACCTTAAATGGGTCACTTTGGGAGCCATTGCTGTCCAAGACTGTTGCCATCATGTCATCATGGAGGAGCCACAGGATGTTCACAAATTAGTTAGGGCACCCGATTTTTTGGTTACCACTAAGAACAAGAGGGAAAAGATAAGGGTTTTTGACCCAGTGGCACCATCTTGGATTTTGCACCAATAGGTCATTCAGCAACTGGGCCAGAGTTCCCCATTCCAGATCAACATTGACGTATATGGTATATATAGATGGATCCTAAAGCTAACTGCAGTGAGAATAGATTGTAATTTGATTCAATGAAATTGTAAGGAAGGTGGGGACCTGATGTTGTTTTAATCTTAACATAATAGCAGACGTTTAAAAGGATATTTTTGAACTATGCCTTTTGTAATTCTCCAGCCAGAACATCTATTAGCTATCCTGGTTTGGGGATTCTGGGAGGTATAATTTAATGAAAGTAACTTTTCCCATTTCTGTATAGTTGGTAACAATGCTTTTAGGATCACATGGAGTATGTCTCTAAGCTGTTTTTGTCTGAGTTTAATTGAAGACCAAAACTACAACAAAGAATTATTTCTTCATTTGTTTTTCTTAAAGATCAACATGATGTTTTTTTCACTGTGTAATTGCAGAAAAGCTAGCTATGAAATGCCACTTGCTGAAAATGATCACCCGTCTTAAGGCTGTTTAACATGCTTTTTAACTTTTTGGAGATGGGTTGTTGTAGGTTTTTCCGGGCTATATGGCCATGTTCTGGGGGCAATTTTTCTCCTGATGTTTCGCCTGCATCTATGGCAAGCATCCTCAGAGGTAGTGAGGTCTGTTGGAAGTAGGAAAAATGGGTTTATATATCTGTGGAATGACCAGAGTGAGACAAAGGACTTTTTTCTGCTGGGGCTAGGTGTTTCAGCTGATCACCTTGATTAGCATTCAATGGCTTGGAAGTGCCTGGGGGGAATATTTTGTTGAGAGTGATTTTATGTGCCTCTTTGTTTCCCCTCTGTTGTTTCGCTGTTGTAATTTTTGAGTTTTTTAATACTGGTAGCCAGATTTTGTTCATTTTCATGGTTTCTTCCTTTCTGTTGAAATTGTCCACGTGCTTGTGTATTTCAAAGACTTCTCTGTGTAGTCTGACATGGTGGTTGTGAGAGTGGTCCAGCACTTCTGTGTTCTCAAATAATATGGTGTATCCAGGTTGGTTCATCAAGTGCTCCGCTATGGCTGATTTCTCTGGTTGGAGTCGTTTGCAGTGCCTTTCATGTTCCTTGATGTGTGCCTGGGCGCTGCGTTTGGTGGTCCCTATGTAGACTTGTCCACAGCTGCATGGTACACGGTAGACTCCTGCAGAGGTGAGAGGATCCCTCTTGTCCTTTGCTGAACGTAGCATTTGTTGGATTTTCTTGGTGGGTCTGTAAGTGGTTTGTATGTTGTGTTTCCTCATCAGTTTCCCTATGCAGTCAGTGGTTCCCTTGATGTATAAGAACACTTTTCATCTGGGTGGATCTTCATCTTTACTCTCGTGGCTTGTTCTTGGTCTTGCAGCTCTTCTGATATTTTTGGAGGTGATTAACATTGTCAAGTGAATAGACAAGGAAAAGCATAGTATGATGCTTGAAGATCCTTCCAGTTTGTAACAGAGAAAAGAAGGGAAACATTCTTACCTTCTGACTTTTTATTGCTTGAATAATATCCCTTTGAAAAGACTTATTGCCATTGAGTATTCACTATTTTTTAAAAAAACTGCAAAGGAAAATAACCTGCAAAGTTGGTGTTTTGTATAAAAACTGCTATGCGATTTACTCAGTAAGTAAATGCTGTTGCTTAAGAAGCAAAGATGCAAGCCTAAAGAAATAGGGGAATGATACGGGTTCTTTTTAAGTACTGCTCTGTGTCTTAAATGCTGACAACTTGCAAGCAAATAGGAATTTAATTATGTTTCTTAATGTACCAATAACTTTTATTGGGATAGAATCCCTTATTCTTCTAGGTCTTAAAAATAATTTGTGTCTTAGAGAAAAGCATCTGGAGTCTGTTATTTTCTGTAACTGCTTTATATTGTTCTCAAACTATTACTCTGCCTATCAACAAGCAACATGAGTGTATATTTTGTAATGACCAATTCCTATTTCAATGCAACTTGTAAATAATATATATGCTTTGTAATTCTTAACAAAAACACTGAATGGCATATCAGTCTTATTGGAACAGCACCATTTTATTCTGCTTTGTTGAAACCACACCTGGAATACTGGGAAGCTGTATTGGGAAGATCTGCATAGTAAAAGCAATGGTATTCCCCGTAGTCACCTACAGATGTGAGAGCTGGACCATAGGGAAGGCTGAGCGAAGGAAGATAGATGCTTTTGAACTGTGGTGCTGGAGGAAAGTTCTGAGAGTGCCTTTGACCACCAGAAGATCCAACCAGTCCATACTTAAGAAATAAAGCCCAACTGCTCATTGGAGAGAAGGATAGTAGAGGCAAAGATGAAGTACTTTGGCCACATCTTGAGAAGAAAGAAAAGCTTAGAGAAGACAATGATGGTGGGGAAAATAGAAGGAAAAAGGAAGAGCGGGTGACCAAGGG
>NW_026847549.1:106073882-106131929 GCF_025583915.1 Anolis sagrei ordinatus
TTGAAGGAGTTGGGGGTGGTGACGGCCAACAGGGAGCTCTGGTGTGGGCTGGTCCATGAGGTCACGAAGAGTTGGAAGAGTCTGAAACGACTGAATGAATAAACAACAACAACAACATATTGGGAAGCTGGAGGGTGTCCAGAGGAGGGCAACCAAAAATGATCAAAAGTTTGGAAGCCACGTACTATGAGGATTTGCTTAGGGAGCTGGGAATATTTAGTCTGAAAAATAAAATAAAACATGGTAGCTATGTTTAAATATTTGAAAGGATATCACATTGAAGATGGAGCAGACTTGTTTTCTGCTGCTTTAGGCACAGAGCAGTGGGTTCAAACTGCAGGAAAAGAGATTCCAGCTAAATATTAGAAAGAAATTCCAGATAGTAAGAGCCATTCGACTGGGGAATACTTTGCCTCATAGTATGATGGAGTTTCCTTTGGAGTGTTTTAAACAGAGACTGGATGGCCCCTGTCATCTCTTCTGACTCAGTGATTGCTCCCATATAGCAGTTAGAGATTGAGAGTGGTTGGTCCAAGAACAATATAATATGTTCCTGGTATAGGCAAGATATAAGCAGAGGCATTGGATTTGATAACCACTGTGCTGTACCACCTGTCCCGTAAAGTTCTGGTCTATACTCTACGTCAGACATGAAAATGTGTGTAACCACCAATGTAATATTATTTAGTTTATTTTGGGAAAATTTATATTTCAGGGATTTTGTATACAGTGTTCCCTCGCTGCTTTTTGGTTTGCTTTATTCAGACTCACCATATTGTGGTTTTTTCCTCCCCCAAGCCACGAGGAGGAGGAGGAAGGGGAGCCAGGCACTCCTCCTTGCCACCTCCGCTGCTCCCTGCTCCTTTCTCGAAGGCCTCACCCAGCCTGGCAGTACCATCAGTGGTGCCCATGGGGCCTCTGAGGCCGGGAGCAGTGGAGGCGGCAATCATGAGGAGATTCCACCCACTCAGCGGTGGCCTCCTCCTCCTCACCGCCTCTGCCACTCCCAGCTTCGGAGGCCCTTTGGGTGTTGTGATTCAGCTAGAATCACGGAGTGATGGTGTCAATGATTCTGATGGAGATGATGAAATCCAGATTCAGAGTCAGATGCAAAGCAAGGATGTTCCTGTGTTAGACGAGGAAGACCAGGACCAGGACCAGGGGGCAGAAGTTCAGTTGTTTCCCACAGGAAAGGTTGACGCTTGGGAAATTGAAACTACTGAGAGTGCCTGATGAAGAAAGGGAGGATGCAGAAAGGGAGGATAGTTCTCGGCCAGCTAACGAGGGATTTGACCTTGATGGGGCCGGTAGTTTAGATCGAGCTGATCGCTTGGAATTGAAAGTGCGAAGGAGTGTCAGGATTGCCAGGAGGCAAGAGAGAGAGGCCCGAGGCCATAGGAACGCCTTCATGTTGGCCCAAGAGTATTAAACAGACTGTTTGAATGTGCCTCAGTATCAGAGCAACTTCCTGCTTCAACCAAGAGATTTTGGATTTATCTTGCATCTTTTCATGCTCATGTTTCAGGACTTTGTCATGTTCTTAAGGGACTTTGCTTTGCCTCGCCTATGCCTTCACGGATCTTGTTTACCTATGTTACCTTGGATTGATCTTTTGAAATATACTTTTGCTTTTTAAACTTTTTATCTTTTCTTTTAATAAAACTATAAAGACTACTGCTGGTGTTTTCTTTGATTTTGTAAGCAAGGTGGTTCTACTCTGAGGTGCGACATTGGGTGCCATGGATGGTGCTGCCACACTGGGCTGAGGCTTCAGCTCAGCCTGGCAGTGCCATCAATGGCACCCAAGGGACCTCCCAGGCTGGAGCAGCATAGGCGGCGAGCAGGAGGAGGCTCTGATCACTTAGCGGCAGCCTCCTCCTCCTCGCCGCCTGTGCTGCTCCTGGCTTCAGAAGCCCCTTGGGCTCCGTTGACAGCACAGCCAGACCATCCTGGCAGCGCTATCAACAGTGTCCAAGGGGCCTCCAAGGCCGGAAGCAGTGGAGGTGGTGAGGAGGAAGAGGCCACCACCGAGTGGACGGAGCATCCGTATTTCGCAGATTTTCACTTATCTCAGTGGCTCCTGGAACGGAACCCCCGCGATAAGTGAGGGAACACTCTAGGTACAATAATGATGGTGCTATGGCACAAGAATAAGCCATTTAGTTTTTATTCATCTGCTTCAAAGTACAGTAGTTTGTTTGTTTTTATCGTGTCAGGAGTGACTTGAGAAACCACAAGTTGCTTCTGGTGTGAGAGTGGTGCTCTTCATCTTTGTCTTTCCATTGTTCATACAGGGTCAGAAGTCTCCCAAGTAATGATGAACAACTAGAAGACTATTATATTATTCTGAGAAGTTATTAACTAGATCCCTGGCCATTACAAGCAAACTGTAACAAAGTAACTGCTTATTAAAGTAACTTTTTGTAAATAACACTTGTTCTGTCATGCGCTGGGTCTGTAACAGTTGTCTTTTCTATAGGACGTATACTTTAACCCAGCGGGACAGCCAGGGCACCTCAAAGAGAGGTTCTCAGGGATTTTTCTGAAGTGATGGTCTTTAGAGTCTTTAATGATGCAACAAAGTCTTTATTATGGAACAAACAACAAATCTTCAATGGTTCAAACAATACTTCAAGGCTTTCTTTGTCTATTCCTCAATGGACTGGCACCTGACTTTGATTAACTAAACTTTCTCTGTAGGAAAAACCCTTTTTAACCTCTCCCAGGCTGCTTTCTTTCTATGCCTCATCAGTGTGGGACCTACTACCGATTCCAAAAGTCTGGGTATCGAGTAGACCTACCAGCCAAGGCTTGAAGATATTCCAGCTGGAGTTCCGTGGATCTGTAATGCTCTTCTCCCTTCGAGAATTCTTAGAAACTTCAGAGCTGTTCCCTTTGATGTTGTGAGGCTTAGAGGCTGTGAGCTCTCAGCCAGAGCTTTTGGGACCTTTCTCCTGGAATTTCTGCTTCTGTATCCCCGGATGTTATTTTTTTCCTGGATGCTATTTTTCCCTGGATGCTATTGAGAAAGGAAGCTTTTCTACGGGACGAGCTGGTCTACGTCTTATAGCTTAGCTACCTTGTGTGAGACTGTCCAAAAAATGGCTCTTTCCCTCCCAGAGCCCAGAACGAGGGGCAGAACCAAAGCTTAGTTATGATGGACTGCAAAACAGATAACAGAAAGAAAATAAAGTTGGAGCTCCTGGTACAGTCGTACCAGCACAACACTTTATTTCCATGCCCTAGGCATCTCCAGTAGTGTGAGGGGGGGGGGGAACAGGATGAGCAGGAGTTTGGATTTGTATGCAGATGCAATTCCCACTGTCCAAATGTGGCCTGGATCTCATTGAGATAGCAAACCTGCACTTTATATTCAAAATTAAGATTAAATAACTGTATGCTCCTCAACATCAAGAAAAAAGTCCTAGCCTAGCCTACTTAGCACCCAATTTTTCTACGTTCTATTCATATGCGTTACAATACTACTACAACATTAAAATACAGCAGCAACAGATACAATCTAATGATCCTGGCTAAAACCTACAGAAATTCAGAATGCACTCTAGCGCCTATCTCACTACTTTTTGTAATATTTTAGTATTTGTTGGCAGTCTACTTAGAGTGGAAACAATTCTATGAAAGTATACTGTTTTGATACGTACATGTCCAGAGTAATATACTAACTTGAAAGGCCCTTCCTAGTATATGTGTTGTGATTCCTGTTTCGGAGAACTAACACTATTTTGTGTGATATGGTGGACATGAAGTGCTTTGTGGCCCCTGCAGTAGAACCTTGTACATGTATTTCCTTGTTCATGATCTGTGGAAGACCTCCAAATTCCTGAAAATGGATGCAGACTGGGAAGAAATTTCATCAGTCAATACAGTCATCTCCATTCACCATAGTTTCTCCTACTTAGTTTGACACTTGTCCTTCCAGCTCACTTGGCATTTATTCACACATTCTTGGCTTCTGTGCAAAATCCTTGTCAGGTGCTAAATCCTTTCTTTATCTGCCTTGACTGAAATATATAAAGTGTCTAATCAGTTTAGTGTTTAACCACATTGGACACAACATGCATTGCTGACAGAGTAGGAGAGTTATTTGATATCAGCTGGTTTTAGGAATGGAAAATCAGAGGAAGCACTGAACCATTTGAGTTTACAGCCCGAAAGCAGCAAATCTGCCTAGTGTAGCACAGGAAATGCAAAACTAGGTTTCCTTAGGGATACAGGAAAAAGAGAGAGGTGTTCTTAATCAATACGACAGAAAATACAGTACTTCTAAATTATAATCCAACAAATGATAGTTTTCCAAGATGTATATGGAACAGAAAAAAGGCAAATTTTACCAGTTCTGTCTTTAACTCACTTGCTAACACTGCTTTTAAAAACATGGGGAATTCTTTCATTGTAATTCAATGAGAGTAAATTTTCCATGTTCTACTTTGAACAGAAAAAAAGGAATTCTTATAACTCTGTTATAAACACAGAGGAGTTATAATTCAATAAAAGAAGCATTTCCATGCCAATATTTCCATGTGTGTGTGTGTGTGTGTGTGTGTGTTTGTGTGTGAGTGTATATGTTTTTCCAAAGTGTGATTTTTAACAGGCTGTTAAAATCATGAGAGATATTTTCCTTGTCTTTCTGGTAAGGGTGTGACATCTTCCTTTTACCCTCTAAATAATATTCATATTCATGCTATTAATTATCATAAACTGTCTGGAGGGAAGAAATAATAAGAATTAGGATATATGACTATGATAATCCAACAGAGTAGTCCCATCTATGGCTATATGTTTAAAGTCAGGCCTTATTGACTTTAATGGATAAAGGTTTAATATTTTAAGAATCTAACCAACTTAGTTATGGTTTTGACATTTTTGGTGGGAATATGAAAAAGAGGAAGAGAGTTAGAGAGAGGGAGAGATGGAAGGCGAAGGAAGTTGATGGGTGTAACTGGGAGAAAAGGGGTTGAATCGCCTGGTTAAACAGCATATGAGAAAGTTAAGAAGGATGTGGAAAGAAAAAGATTTTAGAAGAAAGAAGACAAATGTTACTGATTTTGGAGGAGGGGGGAAGGAAAAATACAATAATAGAGAGATAGGAGAATTAAGGAAGGACAGAGAAGAGCAGTGAAAGTAGGAAATGTGGAAAAGAGAATCACAGAGAGAGAAATAATGAAAACGGGAAAGGAACCAGGAGCAAGCCTAAATTGCTGGGACTACATCCTGAGATCTGGTTGTCCATAGGAGAACTTCCACATGAAATGGAGATGCTTTACCTTTACATGTCCCCATAATATTACGTTCTGGATCTCCTCTTCACTTTTAAGTGCAATCCATGGTTGTGTTTGATAGCATTCAGTACTACAACAATATTCTGTTCGTAATACTTTCTAAGCACCTAAAACATAGACTTGTTTAGACATTTCAGCAACTCATTGTGTCAAAAGAAATCTGAAATGCCCAGACATTGTATTCTACTAGTGTAAAACCTTTTCCTAACTGTCTCATATACTGTTTAACCGGGCAATTATTTGACTGGATGCTCTTTTAAGCAAACATTTCTTGTTCTTTCTGTCTCATTGTCATGGTTACCCAGCTATGTAATACACTGCCTACTTCCTTGAAACAAATCCCTATCATTTGGCTTTCAGATGCAGCAAGAAAAAGTACTATTCGTATTTTCAGGTTCTTGAATGCACTTACAGTGTGTATATGTGTGCGTATGCCAAAAGTAAAGAGGGTGGGGGAATAAAAGTAGCTTGGGGGACCAAAGAACGATGCAGTTATATATCACTCTATGCCCCTAGAGCAAAACAAAACAAAATAGTATAAAACTGGTCTCAGGAAGAGAAAGAGGTACAGAAAACAAGAATACTCTAAGTACAAAAGAACTTCACACAATTAGATTGTCTAAGCATGAATAATAGAATTAGCAGAAGGATGAATTTCCAGTTGAAATAGGAGCATGTACGCTAATGGCACCTGTCTCATCTGCCAAGTTTCTCATTCAGAACACTTTGTCTTAGCTGGGTGTTGTGGTAGAGGGGATATCCAAAATGGGTGAGGTAGTTCTGAATTTGTCCAGTGGTTCCATCTGGTACTTTTCTTGATCCTCCTTCCTTTTGAAAATGAAACAATAGGGTGCATTGGTGGATTCTCCCTTCCATTGTCTGCCAAATAATTAATATCCTTTAATGGTAGCATCCAAAGCAGCATTAAAACTACTTTTCCAGAGTCTAACCTGGGAGCAGGCATGTAGCCCGGGGGGGGTGGGGCTTGAGGGGCTTCACCCACCCCCCGAAATTCTCAGAGTGGTCTGTGAGAATTCCTTACTGGTACATGGCAGGCCTTCGACCCATGCACTTGGCAGGTCTTCGTGTCTGTGCATTGAAGTCTCACCACACTCGTGGCTGGGAGTGGAGTGCGTCGCGCCCTTCGGCTGCCTTCTGGGACTGTCTGGATCCAGGTAAACAACAACTCCCATTTGAAAAAGCGCAATAATTCCCCAATCCCTGCCTCTATGCACAGTTGGGCACATTTATTTATTTATTTACTTTATTTACAGCTTTTATATTCCGCCCTTCTCATCCCACAGGGGACTCAGGGCGGATTACAGTGTACACATATATGGTAAACATTCAATGCCAATTTTAACATACAACATATACAGACATACACATAGGCTATTTAACTTTTTCTGGCCGCCAGGGGAGCTGTTGCTTTAATCGTCCATCTGTGACGCTGATGAAGCACTTCCGCATTTCCGCATGCTTCCCCACTGGAATGCTTTGGAGTCTTCTTTATGGCCTCATAAACTTGACAGATGCTACTGTCTTTCGGGTTGCAAAGGTCGACAACAGGCTACACGCAATTGGTTGGAAACCCACTCCAACCCGGGCTGGCTTCGAACTCATGACCTTTTGGTCAGAGTGATCTTAATGCAGCTGACACTCAGCCAGCTGCGCCACAATCCCGGTGCCTAGTTTAGTCCAGATCCAGCATTGGCTTGGTTCAACGCCCTCTGGATAAGGGCGCACTGCAACTCCCAGATCCAAGGTCAGTCACCCCCAATCCCCGCCTGACCTGTATGCACAGTTGGCCATGTTTGGTCCAGATAAGATGTAGGCTGCCTTCAGTGCTTTCTGGATCCAGGTAAAGAACAACTATTATTTGAAAAGGGCAATCATTCCCCAATCTCTGCCTGTATGCACTGTTGGGCACATTGGTTCTATGTGCCAAGTTTGGTCCAGATCTAGCGTTGGCTTGGTTCAGTGCCCTGTTATTATTATTATTGTTATTATTATTATTATTATTATTTGAAACACAACAAGATGAGTCCACAGCAGACACTCTGCTGACTGTTGTATTGGATCACACGTCAGACACTTCCCAAGCGTCGTAAGACTGTGTGATGTATCGGCGAATAATGTGTGCAGATTATTATTATTATTATTATTATTATTATTACTATTATTAAACAGTTCTTCTACGTTAACATGAAGTTAGTTATGCTACTAATATGCTGCCTCTAAAGGCAGAATATGTAATTTAATGACAGACCAGAGACTTAGTGAAGTAGCAATGATTTCCATCCATCGGGACATCACTATCAAACCAGAAAAAGTAATTGACAAAATGGCCGGGGAGAAGAAACGAAGACAGTTGCTGTAAAGTGAAAAATAAGTCAAAAACTATTCTAAACATTTTGTTAATTAAAGTAAATACATAACATTTATTATTTAAACTGTTATGTTTATTCATATCATGATCTGATCACCATGCTCAATATAGCCCATATGCATGGGGGTATTGGGATAACGATACAAAAGGTTTGCTAGGGTAGACCCTCTCTTACTCAGAGTCCCCCCCCCCCTTAAAAAAAATCAAAATTCTGGCTATGGGCCTGCCTGGGAGTATGCATGAAAGAATGGGGTACATCAAGGTAGGACTAATCATGTGAATATTTCTTACACAGTTGTTGGTCATACAATAATATAAAGAACATATTATTATATAGCTCTATAATATAATTTTTGTCTTGTTGAAGGTTTTCATGGAACCCAGAATCACTGGGTTATTTTGAGGTTTTCGGGCTGAAGATGCCAGAAATGTCAGGAGAAAATGCTACTGGAACATGGCCATGCAGCCTGAAAAACTCACAACAACCCAATCTCTCACTGTCTTCAGGCACCGTTTCCATGTGCTTGGGAAACGGAGCCCCATGGGAGTCCCCTGGAGACCATTAAACAACATAAGGACACTTCCAGTGGGACTGTTTCCCAAGCACATGGAAGTGGTGCCCCAAGGTTTCCATCAGGAGTTGGGTGTCAATCAACTCCTGATAGAAAAAGACAAAGGAGAGCAAAGGAAAGACAGGGGAAGGTGCAATAAGCATGTGAGATGGCTGGCCATCTCTGAAGATAAGTAAGGATGGGAGGTAATGGTGTAGGTTGGTTCCTTCTGCTTCCCCCACTTCCCCCAACCTGTCTAATGCAGTGATATTGTCTTAGCTTCGTAACAGTCATTATACTGACATTGCACCAAATGTTTTAAAGTATAACATTATGATGTTTCTTTTCATTTTGTAACGAATCAGCCCTGAAAATCACCAAACTTATAAATTTGGTACCTCATTCCTATAGGAGATAGTGGTTTCCTTTATTTTCTATAAAGTTAATTCCCTCTAATACAAAAGCAAGAGATCATAAATGTTTGTTTTACAAGGTGATTACTTTCTTGGCAGGCCTGAAAATCTTTTCAAAATTGATTAGCTGGTTGGTAATGAATGACTGAATATGTCCTGAAGGGAAATAACTGACACCCAAATGCGTGTGTGACAGATTACTGTTTGTATTTGAAAGCATGCTCCTCCAGGAAATTGCAGAGATAACAGGTGAAAATGGAGAAAGTGACATGACAGAAATTTGTTGAAACCTGCCTCCAGTTTCTGTGTTCAGAGAGTATTTGTATACAGATGAGTGCTTTACAAAAATCATGCTGTGTAAGATGCAGACTTGAAAAAATGCTCAAGTAAATTCCTGTCTATTTTTAGATTAGTTAATTAAAGAAATGGTTTACAGAGGACCTGAAATATTTTTTCCCAGAACCAAACTTTTTCTTCATATTGCGGTAGTGCAAGAATGGTGAGTATAAAACCATCATTCATGTACATAAGCTAGTGTTGAATAATAATAATATTATTATTCATCAGTGACAAATGCAAGATACTCCGCCTGGCTCGAGAGCAGTACGTGTGAAAAAGATCTTGGAGTCCTCGTGGACAACAAGTTAAACATGAGCCAACAATGTGATGTGGCGGTGAAAAAAGCCAATGGGATTTTGGCCTGCATCAATAGGAGCATAGTGTCTAGATCTAGGGAAGTAATGCTACCCCTCTATTCTGCTCTGGTTAGACCACACCTGGAATATTGTGTCCAATTCTGGGCACCACAATTCAAGAGAGATATTGACAAGCTGGAATGTGTCCAGAGGAGAGCGACTAAAATGATAAAAGGTCTGGAGAACAAGCCCTATGAGGAGCGGCTTAATGAGCTGGGCATGTTTAGCCTGAAGAAGAGAAGGCTGAGAGGGGATATGATAGCCATGTATAAATATGTGAGAGGAAGCCACAGGGAGGAGGGAGCAAGCTTGTTTTGCTGCTTCCTTGGAGACTAGGACGCAATGGAGCCATGGCTTCAAACGAGAGGAGATTCCATCTGAACATGAGGAAGAACTTCCTGACTGTGAGAGTCGTTCAGCAGTGGAACTCTCTGCCCCGGAGTGTGGTGGAGGCTCCTTCTTTGGAAGCTTTTAAACAGGGGCTGGATGGCCATCTGTCAGGGGTGATTTGAATGCAATATTCCTGCTTCTTGGCAGACGGTTGGACTGGATGGCCCATGAGGTCTCTTCCAACTCTTTGATTCTATGATTCTAATAATAATAGCCGAAAAACCAATCTTCACGTGACGTGGATTGATTACAAAAAAGCCTGTGACTCACTCCCACACAGTTGGATCATCAAGTGTCTAGACACCATTGGGATTTGTAAAAACGTTGGCACTTTTATTGAAAATATGATGAAGCACTGGAAAACTGAACTGTTTGTTGGAAATGAAAACTATGGACTTGTCAACATCAGAAGACGAATTTTCCACGGAGACTCATTGTCCCCACTGCTTTTCATCATTGCCGAGATCCCTCTGTCAACAATCTTACAAAAAATACTGTGTTTTCGCAAAAATACTGTGGGACTTTCGAATCCAGACTGACAAAGTTTTGGAACACAATACACCAGACATCACAATTGTGGAAAAGAAAAAAGTCTGGATTATTGATGTTGCCATACTGCGTGACAGTCGCATTGAGAAAAAACAACAGGAAAAACTCAGCTGCTATCAGGACCTCAAAATCAAACTGCAAAGGCTCTGGCATAAACCAATACAGGTGGTCCCAGTGGTCATTGGCACACTGGGTGCTGTGCCAAAAGATCTCAGCAGGCATTTGGAAACAATAAACATCGACAAAATCACGATCTGTCAACTGCAAAAGGCCACCTTACTTGGATCTGCACGCATCATTCAAAAATACATCACACAGTCTTAGACGCTTGGGAAGTGTTCGACTTGTGATTTTGTGATACGAAATCCAGCATATAGATCTCGTTTGCTGTGTCATACTGTGCTTTTGTGTCAGTAAAATAATAATAGTAATAATAATAATAATAATTTTTATTTATACCCCGCCACCATCTCCCCAACGGGGACTCGGGGCGGCTTACATGAGGCCAAGCCCAACAACACATTACAATAAAATAAAATAAAACCAAAGCATAAAAACAATACAATAAAGTACATAAAACATGAGAATACAGTAAACAATATAAAATACAATAATAATAATAACTACGCAAATGGCATTCACACCAGTTTAGGGTAGCCTGATCAACTGCCTTCGATTAAGGAGTAAATGCACATCCCTAGCAAATTACTAGATCAGTTAATAGCTGGAAAGAACACATTCTATATATTTCTGATGGAGCAAGCTCAAATCAAAGTCAGTTTCCCTATAGAGAAGTTGTAAAGTGAAATGTCTTTCTGATACCTTCTGAATTTCATATGTTTTTGGTCTTAAATAATAACCTTCTGAGCTTTGACAGGGCCTTTTTCCTCTTAATTATCAGTTTCCACATCTTTTTCTGTGATATGAGTAAGATCTGCATTTAAACAAATATATCTAATTTCTTCCTGATTTGGTTATGAACGATGATGATGTTGATCTTTATATTTAAAACTTGCCAATTTAAACTGGTTTTTTTTTAAGTTGCCAACTAGGATTATACTAGGGTTATCCGGAAACTAAGGCTACAAGGCATGTAGCTCTCACAGGGAATTTTCTCAGGGGCAGTTGGTGTCACTGCCGTGTAGTGGGAAGCCAGTGGAAGCAAATGAGCAGTGCCAGTCGTTGGTAGCTCATCAACTGGCATTGTGGTGATGGTTAGAGATGAGCATCCTCATTCCGTTTCCCGCCAAGTGTGAAGTTCTTGCTGTAATACGCTACCTAAATGCTAAGGGCATGTGATTCATTGTGAAATCATTTCAGTTTATGGAGAGGACATAATGTCAAGACAGCGTGTGACAAAATGGGTACAAAATATATTGTGAGACTATGACGGCGCGTCTTGTATGTGAATGTACAGTTAAATTGTTTAGCTATCTACTGCTTTCTATCAATGTTGTTTTGCACCAGCTGAATTGCTCCCCCAGCCCAATTGTTTGGCTCCGCCCCTTCCTGGGGAAGAGGGCAGTGCTTTCTTTTCATTCCACCATCAAACAACTCAGCAGATGGACATGAGAAAGGTTTGGCTCTAAAGCCCTCAGTCAAGTCATCTCTTATCACCAATTCTTAAGTTAGTACTCTTAAGATTCATTCTTCATGCCCAGTGCACCCTGGGCGTCGTTACGGAATCTTAAGTGCCTTCAAACCAGTCCTTTGGCATTGAGAGGAAGTCTTTGGCCTTCAATATAGGTCATTGGACTGGGGTTGTGAATGAGAAAGAGGGAACTTGGAAAACTTCTCAGCTGGAAAACTCCTTGGACCCAAGACTTCGTAATGTATATTTTCTTTACCCCTGTTGAAACATCAAGTTTATGCCTAAGAAAGATAACTCACTGTGAACAATAAAGACTATTTCGAGTTATCTATTTTGTCTTGATCCTTGAGAGTTCCACTTCTCTAAAGGAGGACAAGAAGCAATCCCTTGGGGAAAAGATGCCACGTCCATGTTTCTTTCACTAAGAACTATAGCCCCCAGGCGCGACGGCACAGAGACCATGAAGAAACTTCGCAGAGCCATCCAAAACAAATGTTGTGGGATGCTGACGGTGGGAGTTTGTCTCCTTCATGATAATGCGTGTCCGCACACCACTCATGCAACATAAGAGTTGTTGACTTCATTTGGTTGGGATGTTTTAAGCTACCCCTCTCACAGCCCCAATCTTGCACCCAGTGACTATCATCTGTTCACTCAGTTGAAGGAACACCTTCATGGAAAACACTTTTCTGATGATGATGAGGTGAAAATCGAAGTGATGAACTGGTTGGAAAGGCAGAGGGAAACACGGGCATCAAAAATTTGTCCCACGGATGACAAACTGTATTGAACTGAATGGTGATAACAGTATGTGGAAAAATAATGTAATACCTATGCCTCAATCCATGTAAGTTTTATTAACATATATTCATTCTTTGTATTTTTTAAAAATTGTAAGCTTACGTTTTGAATAACCCTTGTACATTAGTTATTCCGTTATTTTAAAAGCAAGAAGTATCACATGATCACATAGTGGCGTGCAAGCATACGTTTCTAATTCTTTTAAGACAACTTTTTTCTTCATACAATGCAGAAAAGTTGAAAATGACTTGAACCGCAACTGCAAATGTTGAGAATGATTTGAACTACAGACCAAGGAAAGAGATTTCTTAGCCCTTTTTTCTTTCAGTAATTCATCACCAGTGTGGATAAATATTGCTAGTGGGGTTAATATTCACTTGGAAAATATTAACCATCACCACGCTGCCCAAACACTCACATGCTGCCATCCAGTCCAATTCCATTTTATAAAAGCAAAAATGTATTTGAAAACTGTTATTGAGAAAATCTAGTATGTATACAATCTACTTATTTATTTGAATAGACCATGCTTCTGGTTGGTGTATATGCACACCTGCCTATGTACACATGCATCTAATGAAAACCAGGTCCTTCCAGATATTTGAGAACTCATGTCAACTGCACTAAGCAAATCTTTGTGGCATGGTATTAAAATTCAAAAAGAACTTGTCAGTTCCTTCTTGTCATTGCACAGCCTTGCAACTAATTTTATGACACTCAGGTTTTATGTTCTCTTATTTAAACTATTTTAACAATAGACCATAATCTGAGGCACAAAGCAGGCCCATGTGTTGGGGTGCTACTAACATCCCTCTTAACATTTACAGTCCAATGGTTTTTAAACTCTAGCCATGTGCTCCTTTGATGTCTACTTAGACGAATGGATTGAGTGGCCCTTAAACTCAAGTAGCATAAAATAACCATTAAGCAAAATTGGCATTTGCGCAGCTTGCTAAACAAGGCAAGCTGATTTTACTTTTTTATTATGTACAGCTGAAGCATTTGCTGCATGCTTTGCTAACAGATTCATGTGAACGTCTCCTGGCCGGCCAGTGGAGAGCTGGCCCCGCCCCACAGCTAGCATGGCCGGGGCCGGCCTCTTCCTTCCGCCCGGGCAGCCTATTTAAGGCTGCCCGAAGCCCTCCAGCAGGCACTGTGCCTGCTTCAGATTTCCATTCCACCCACCCTGCCAGTTTGGTTTTTGTGTTTTGGTTTACCTGTTATTGTTCAGCTTGTTCTTGGTAGCTTTGTTTGTCTATCTGTCACAACTCCGTGTATGGCATATGGCATGGGCCCTGGATCTGGTTGGTTTATTCCCCCCCCCCCTGCAGAAGGGGGGATAAACCATTTGGTATGCTGGAGGTGTCGAGTAAGGTGGTCCGGTATTGTTCCGGCAGCCCCCAGGCGTGTTTGTGGTATTGGACAGCAGCGGGCTGCCCGATCCGTGACCCAGGACCCATGCATGGCTGCCAACCCCTTGCTCCTGTTACCAATAAAATGAGTTGTGGTCATTTTGATCCCATAAAATCTCATTTGTGTGTTTTTCTTGAGTGGCTGGCGAGAGGTGTACCACACATGCACACGCAATTATTATAAAGTTTTAGCTGGGATGTCCATTTGAAAGTTTATTGTTCAATCCAATAATATCCTCAAAATTGATTTTCCAGCTTCTGTCTTTTTAAGAAGTGATAACTATAATAACATATATTTGATGAAAACAATTGAAAACAAAGAACAGGCATTTGATGAAAACAAAGCAATGTTTTTGGAATTATAAAACTATACCAATCTGCAAAGATACATGAAGACTTGTGTTTTCCGTTCTGTAGGATCAGTTGATATTTCCACATATCTCATAACAAGACTGTATTTGTAGTTATGGAAAGAAAAATAATAGGGGCCATTGACTTTGTTAGAGGTTATACACTTAGATGTTGTTCCCTTTCAAGTGAAAAGCAGCAACTCTCTCTTCTCCACAGGGTGAAATAATTTTACAGGCCACATGCTATGGCTATGGAAAGAAATACAGTGAGAACTGAAACATGGTGTTATTTATGTTGCTCTGAATGTTTTTGCAGTTAATTGCATTGACCTCCTCTTTTGAAGGCCTGATTTCAAATAACACAAAATTACATCACTCCCAGTTTGGGCTCAAATCCTTTGAATTGGTGCTGTACACAACAAGTTTGAATTAATCAAATTTGTCTCCTGACGTCAAAAGTAGTTTCCACATTCATTTAGATTCTAAACGTTAGACTCAGATTATCAAATTATATGAAGATGTCAAATATGGCATTTATTCCATCCTGGTCGCTAAGGATGTGTTTCAGGAAACTAGAATAGAAAAGTTGTCCAAAGTAACTTTCATCACTTGTCCCATCGTAAAGAATTTGTTTGAAATGCACTGGGAACTACTTCTGTTTGTGCAGCTGGATTATGATGGTGGTTGTTGAATTTCACTGCAGTTCTTCAGACTGGCATAAGCCTCAAATTTGGTAGGAGTTGTGTCTATGATTAACAGGAGGCCTTTTTTTCAATTCTGAATGAAATTTACCCTTACTCTGTTTCTCATGAATTGCTGGGAAGAGTCATAACATTTTAAGTCCAGAGTAGGAAGTGGATTTTTCTCTCCTGGGCAGGGATAAAGTCCCACATCTGTCTCCATTGTCTCCATTCCTCTTGTACTTCTTGGGCAGTCTCACTGACCATATGTTTTATAGAGGTCCTCCTCTTATTTTCCTTCTCTCATTAGATTTTCAGGAGGGGAAGAAACTCTACCCACACCACACTTTAGTCAGGAAATAAGAGGAGTGTCTCCATGGGTGTGACTGAGTGTAGGGGTGGAAAAAAACTGTTCTGAGATCTTCAGCTCAAGAACACAACAGTTTGACATTTACCATGACTGTTGACCATCTGGAGGAAGCTCCTGCTTTTTCTTTGATACTCCCAAGTATTTTCCAAATATGAAACAAATAAACCAATTTAGATTACTGGATTCCGTTAAACACCATAATATGAGCAGGAATATACAAAGAAACCAAGTGCATTTACTGAATAAAAAACAAGGGGTTGAATTAGTATTTTGGGGTTCTATCAACTCTTCAACAGAGTGTTTATTTGCAGCTCTTGAAATTTCAACACATTGCACTGATCTTCACACTAAACATTTGAGTTCCAGATTTTTCATATTCTTAAGAAGGTTATGATTGCCGTTTATGAGCTCAGGGTGATATTTGTGCCTAATATTTTTGAGTTGGACTCTGATGGATATAAGTAGTGGGAAAGGTGAGAAACCTTTCATCAAAGAGTGCTTCTTCACTGTCCAAAATGTGGAATGAGCAAACATTAAAAATATTGTCGAAGGCTTTCATGGCCGGAATCACTGGGTTGTTGTAGGTTTTTCTGGGCTATATGGCCATGTTCTAGAGGCATTTTCTCCTGACCTTTTCGCCTGCATCTATGGCAAGCATCCTCAGAGGTAGTGAGGATGCTTGCCCTAGATGCAGGCGAAACGTCAGGAGAAAATGCCTCTAGAACATGGCCATATAGCCCGTAAAAACCTATAACAACCCATTAAAAATATTGCTTGAGGCCCAAAACAGATCAACTTCAAATAAAACAAACTGGAATAACTTTACTAATTTCTTTAAAAAAAACAGCAACTACAAATGCTTATAAAAAATAGAATAAAGGAAGTCCTATGGGTCAATCATATATAAGTGAACAGGAATCAAGTAGGAAGAATATAAACAGTATCACAATATGCGATCTGGAAGTAAAAGGAATAATATATGATGTATCCATATATGTATTTTATATATATATACTAGCGGTCCCCTGCCACGTGTTGCCAGGGGCCAGTCTGGTGATCTGGAAAATAAAGTAATGAGAAAGTGTTGGTTTCTAATATATGTAATTTCTCTATCCTTGTGGGTAAACAGTATTGTTGTTTCTTTGTCAGTGCTGATGTAAAGATTGTCTGGTTTGCCTACTCTGGAACATGCAACATATAATTGTACTTCTTTAGGGGTCCCTTTCAAATCCATGGTATTTTATCTGTCATAAGCATGTGTGTGTGATATATATTTATCTATATCTATGGCTTAGGAGCCCTTAGGAGCCCCCGGTGGCGCAGTGGGTTAAAGCACTGAGCTGCTGAGCTTGTTGATCGAAAGGTCACAGGTTCGATTCCGGGGAGCGGCATGAGCTTCCGCTGTCAGCCCTAGCTTCTGCCAACCTAGCAGTTCGAAAACATGCAAATGTGAGTAGATCAATAGGTACCGCTCCGGCGGGAAGGTAACGGCGCTCCATGCAGTCATGCCAGCCACATGACCTTGGAGGTGTCTGCGGACAACGCTGGCTCTTCGGCTTAGAAATGGAGATGAGCACCACACCCCAGAGTCAGACATGACTGGACTTAATGTCAGGGGACTACCTTTACCTTTACTATGGCTAGATGGCTCTTTGTCAGGAACGCTTTATGTTTTCTTGCCCTGGTGAAGGGAGTTGGACTGGATAGCCTTAAGGCAGCATTTCTCAATCTGGGGTTTGGGACCCCTGGGGGGTTGCGAGAGGGTATCAGAAGTGTTGCCAAAGACCACCAGAATATACAGTATTTTCTGTTGGTCATGAGGATTCTGTGTGGGAAGTTTGGCCCAATTCTGTCGTTGGTGGGGTTCAGAATGCTCTTTGATTGTAGGTGAACTATAAATCCCAGTAACTACCACTCCCAAATGTCAATGTCTATTTCCCACAAACTCCATCTGTGTTTATATTTGGGCATATGGAGTATTTGTGCCGAGTTTGGTCCAGATCCATCATTGTTTGAGTCCACAGCACTATCTAGATGTACGTTAACTACAACTCCAAAACTCAAGGTCAATGCCCACCAAACCTTTCTAGTGTTTTCTGTTGGTCAGGGGAGTCCTGTGTGCCAAGTTTGGTTCAATTCCATCGTTGGTGGAGTTCAGAATGCTCTTTGATTATAGGTGAACTATAAATCCCAGCAACAACTCCCAAATGACAAAATCATAATTTTTTTTAGTGATGGTCACTCCTTGTGGTGTGAGATGTTTTGTTGCCAAATTTGGTGTGATTTCGTTCATTGGTTCTTTTATTTATAAGGTACTCATTACGCACAGAGCATTTATATATATAATTTTTATTTATTATTTTTATTTGGCTTCCTTTTCTCTCTTCTTTTCTTCTCTATTTCCATACTTCTCTCTATATTTATGTTCCTCCACTTTCACTGTACAAAGAGTCACAGTAATATGCTTGATGTTTGATGTTTGTTTGTTGTATCATCTTTACCCATAAGTTTGTCTATTAGCACTACAATTAAGATATGTGCAGTGTGCATAGGAATTCATTCATTTTTTTTTCAAATTATAATCCAGCCCTTCAACAGTTTGAGGGACTGTGACCTGGCCCTCTGTTTAAAAAGTTTGAGGACCCCTGGACTAGACAATGGGACTGGACATTGTTTTAACAAGGAGATGCTAATGGTTTATGTTTGTATTGATTCTGTTGTGGTTTTATATTATATATTAATGTTTTTAATTATATTTGTGGTATTGTGAGCATCAGATTGTTGCCTTGTAAACTGCCTTGAGTCGCCTGCGGGCTGAGAAAGGCGGTATACAAATACAGTAAATAAATAAATACCTAAATAACAGTAAATAAATAAAAGCTAGGTAAAAAGAGACTGTCAGACTGATGCATAGTGTGTTTTATATTATGAAGATGGTCATTTTGACCAGTGTTTGACATCATGTTCAGTCTTTCCATAGTCTGGTAGTTATTTCCCATGTTAACAGCCTACAGTTATTCACTCAGGATAGAAGCTTTAGACATTAAAATGTAACAGTTTTATAATTCATTGTCATTTGGTTTTGTTTGGTTTTTTTGAAGTTTGCATGGCTTTGGAGTGGCTCAGCTCTCTTCTGACATCTGCAATGAATTGGATTCCTCCGTTTAAAACTGCTTTGCGGTGGTGCTGACAGAGGAACTGAAACCACAGCAATCCATTCCAAGCGATGCGATGAATTTGTACTGGAATTGATTTTAACTGTCATACCACAATTTCAGATAGACTCTTCCCTTTGTGATTTTTTTGTGATTCTGAATTGAACCTTTTATTTTCTGTGATCATTGCCTTATTGTATGTGTAATGCAAATGATTGCCTTCAGTTGGACTATAGAGCGGGTGCATGACTACTAGAAAAGAAGTGACATAATCCAGCCCTTCCTAATTGGAAACTGTTTCCACCACAAATAAATGTCCCAGATCTGGGTTGTTGTAGGTTTTTCTGGGCTATATGGTCATGTTCTGGAGGCAATTTTCTCCTGACGTTCCGCCTGCATCTATGGCAAGCATCCTCAGAGGTAGTGAGGTCTGTTTGGAAGTAGAAAAATGGGTTTATATATCTGTGGAATGACCAGGGTGGGACAAGGGACTTTTATCTGTAGGGGAACAAGAGATTCCCCCCAGGCCCTTCCAAGCCATTGAATGCTAATCAAGGTGATCAGCTGAAACATTCACAGCTAGCCCCAGCAGACAAAAGTCCTTTGTCTCACCCTGGTCATTCCACAGATATATAAACCCGTTTTTCCTACTTCCAACAGACCTCACTACCTCTGAGGATGCTTGCCATAGATGCAGGCGAAACGTCAGGAGAAAAATTGCCTCCAGAACATGGCCATATAGCCCGGAAAAACCTACAACAACCCAGTGATTCCGGCCATGAAAGCCTTCGACAATACATTGAACGTCCCAGATCTTTTCCCTAACAGTCTAGGGGACATCCAGAACATTAGAACAACAATAGAGTTAATGGATAGGTTAGTTGTGGCATTCAGTTGTTGATCTGTTTTAAGTATTGTATTCTCAAACAAAGCTCAGCATCCATGGTTCTATACAGTGTACACGAGGACATGTGAAGAGCTTCCAATGCAAAATTTTACCCAGAGGGGGGGAAAAGAGGAGTGCAGATAAACAGAAGTAGGATGTATGAAAAGTTATTTTAGTTACGTATACTAGCCGTCCTCTGCCACGCTTTGCTGTGGCCCAGTCTGTGTATATGTGTTTTGTGTGTGTATATATGTGTATATATTTTTGTACATGTGTATTTATGTGATTGTGCATAAATACACATGTGGCTATGCCGAAGACCCCAGTCGCACAGTGGGTTAAACCATTGAGCTGTTAAACTTGCTAACCAAGTTGAATTGTTGCCTCTGTTAGCCACCCTGCGTCCCCCCTCGGGGGTGAGAAGGGCGGGGTATAAATGGTGTAAATAAATAAATAACAGGAGTTGAGTGTTTGTAGAAGGGAGAGAGGTATAATATTTTGAAAAAGCAAAAAAATCTTTGGGTGGTTGTAGTGCTAGAGGAGCAAAGGTCACAATTTAAAATATATAGCAATGTCGGAACAGACAAATAAGAGTAAGCCAAGGTCATGAATGTCTTCAGAGTAAAGGAAAAAGAGCCCATGCCATATTTTGGAGCAGCAACCAAACCCATGTAAGGATTTAAGCAAAAATTCAGATGATGTCTGTCAAAAGTAGTAAATGATTTCGTTAGGAGAGAACTGGATAGGCTCATTGGTACCTAAAGAGGAGCACAGGGAGGTTTGTGAAAAGAAGAGGTCTAGGCAACATATGACCAGTATATGTACAAGATTCTTTGCTGAGGGAATGGAGAGAAAGGTATGTTATATCCCGAATAAATTACTGCAACACACTCTACGTGGGGCTGCCTTTGAAGACTGTTCGGAAACTTCAACTAGTCCAACGGGTGGCAGCCAGACTACTTACTGGAGCGACATACAGGGAGCATACCACCCTCCTGTTATGTCAGCTTCACTGGCTGCTAGTCCAGTTCTGAGCAGAATTCAAAGTGCTGGTCTTGACCTATAAAGCCCTATATGGTTCTGGCCCAGTTTACTTGTCTGAACGTATCTCCCCCTATGTCCCACCTCAAAACTTACGATCTTCCGAGGAGGTCCTGCTCACAATCCCATCTTCGTCTAAGCAAACGTGCTTAGTGGGGAGGGATAGGGCCTTCTCAGCGGTGGCCCCCTGCCTAAGGAACTCACTCCCCAGTGAAATTAGGTCAACGACTTCCCTCCTTTCCTTTAGGAAAAAGTTGAAGACGTGACTATGGGACCAGGCATTCAGATAGCATATTGGAAAAAAAAATGATGACAATTGTTCTATCATGCGCTGGGCCTGTAAAGAATTTCCTTTAGAACAGGACGTGCAACCTTTGCCCAGCGGGAAGCCTAAAGAGAAGTTCTCAGAGGTTTTCACCACAAATAGTCTTTAGATGGCTTGTGAAGTACAACAAAGTCTTTTATTAATGAACAATCAAACAGAAACTTCTCTTGTCTTCAGTAAAGTTAAGCAAATGATTCCAAGCTTTTAGGCAACTGGTGAATTCCTAATCTTGCCCACGAAGGACAGGCAACTGTCTTCAATAACTTCTTCTTTAAAGAAAAATCTCCTTTTTAACTTCTCCCAGGCTGACTGTAATCTAACCCTTACTGATGTGGGCTCCGCTACCGGGTCGAACTGCTTCTCGAACGCCAAGTGGACCTACCAGTAAAGGCTTAGATGTTCTCCAGCTGGAGTTCTTTGGTCTTTAGGGCTGTTTTCCTGGAAATTCTTAAAGGTTGAAGCTTTTGTACAGGGGAAGCTTGCACACGTCCTATACATTAGCTTTCCTTGCTGAGACTAACTAAAAATGGCTCCCTTCCCTTCCCAATTGCCCTGAGCAAGGGGCGGAACCAAAACTTAACGATGATGGACAGGTGACTTGCCCTATGACTGCAACCAAAGGAAGCCACCTATCTGCAGAGTCCCTGAAACCTTGGACTGCAAACAAACATTTAATACAAAGCAAATAAAGCTGGAGCTCCTGGTACAGCTGTACCAGAACAACAATGCTATGGAAAACAAGACTATGGACAAGCTTCGGATTAAGTTGTTGATTGTAGAACTCAGACTTGACATGCCAACTAATTCAATTTGTACTATTTTAAATGGTTTTTAATCTAATGTTAATGTTTTACTTATTATGTAACTGTTGTTTTATCTGTTGTATATGTGGGGTTGTACATATGCCGTCTGTAATCTGCCCTGAGTCGCTCTTTGGGGGTAGAGAAGGGCGGGGTACAAATATTTGAAATAAATAAGTATGTATCTTTGCAATGTAACCAAGCAGAAGTGACATGACTTGACTGTGAATACCGACAAACAAGATGAAAGGAGAACGAAAAAATAAAGATAGACCCATACTTCAGTTCTAAAAGAGCAAAAGAAAGGGATGAGAAGTTGAGTTTTGCATATACTGAGCTTGTGACAATGTGAAGACTTGTTCCGTTGCAATTAAGTGTGAAACTTGAAGGTCAACTTTGTTTTAATAATAGCAGATAGAATAGCCAGTTGTAAATGATTAGAAGCATTTTAGTCTTAAGATCCTACCTTAATAGAAATTTCATATTTTTTAATTTTTTCATTAGTTTCTATGTTGAACAAATCAGCTGAAACCACTTACAGATCGGAAGGTAGTTGCTCGATAACAGTTCAGCTTTTCTTGAATCTCCATATGTATATGTTGCCTCGGATTTGTTGACAAACTTACATGGTACAAATTTCTTTCCTGTTAATCCTCTGGAATATTGAAACGTTTTCTCCTCTTGGCAGTATTGTCAACAAGTATATTGTTGTGAAGATCGAACTCCTAAAAATCTCATTTTGCTATTTAAAAACTTGTTGTGTGGACAGCTAATATTTCCCCTTTCCTTGAAATTTTAGGACTGATGTTATGTTTTGTTTCTTCTGCTGTTTCCAATAG
The DNA here is from genome assembly GCF_025583915.1 of Anolis sagrei ordinatus. Classification (NCBI taxonomy): domain Eukaryota; kingdom Metazoa; phylum Chordata; class Lepidosauria; order Squamata; family Anolidae; genus Anolis; species Anolis sagrei. Next base: position 106,096,420 of record NW_026847549.1, read on the forward strand.
ATATTGACGAGTGTCTGGTAAACAATGGTGGCTGTGACCACTTCTGCCGTAATACAGTGGGCAGCTTTGAATGCAGCTGCCAGAAGGGCTATAAACTACTAACAGACGAACGAACCTGCCAAGGTAATACTCTTTTAAGCATACTTGTTTGTCATTGCTTAGTGACTTCAGTAATTCAGTGTTTGAAATGAAAAAGTCCAGAAGGCTTATTTTATTATCTACCAGAGAGGTTGTAACAACAGTGTTGTAATTCTGTTATCTTCAACATAAATTTTATTACAAGTTTGATCTATGTGATCCGTAGATAGAAACAGACCAATTTGTTAATACCAGCAAACCCTGATAATGTACATCGTCCTATCTCCTTAGCCTTGAATGTGGCCCTGCCCAGTGAAATCTTGTTTTTAATTGCTTGTTTTATATTGTTTGTGTCGTGTACTATATTTCTTTGCATTTTATGTATTTTATTTTCTGGTATTGGTATGTTTTGTATTACAATGTATGTACTGTACTGATGGGCGTGGCCTCATATAAGCCGCACCGAGTCCCCCTGGGGGGGATGGAGCGGGGTATAAATAAATAAATAAATTATTATTATTATTATTATTATTATTGTGCCGTCGTGCCTGGGGGCTATTATTCTCAATAAAGGAGGGATGGACGTGGCATCTTTCCCCCAGGGGATTGCTTCTTGCCTTCCTATAGGAAACTGGAACTTTCAAGAACCCAAAAAACTATAAATAACTCTAAATAAGTTTTATTTATCACAAAGTCATTTCTTTAAAGCAATGAGCCGGAAAACTTCAGAGGGGTGAAAGAAAATATACGTTACAGTCTTAATTAGTCCTGGGTCCAAGGAGTTTGAAGCTGAGAAGCCTCACCAAGTTTCCTCTTTCCTCAATGGCTGTGAATGCCGGAGCAAACCACAACCCCAGTTCAGATGGCCTATGTTTTGAAGACTCAGATCTTCCTTTGGTGCCAAAAGAACCGGTTTGAAGGTGCTTGGGTCTCCTCAATGTTGTCCAGGACGATCTGGACATAAAGCATGAGTCCCAAGGGTAAAAAACCTCAGAGTTGATGCTAAGAGGTAACTTAAATCAGGGTCTTTTAGAGTCAAGTCTCTTACTCATGTCCATATGGTAGGAACTCTGATGGCAGAATGAAAAAGGAAGCACTCCCCTCCTGCAGGAAGAGGTGGAGCCAAACAGTACTGATTGACAGCTATAAGTAACCAATCCATACAACTATACATAAGCAGGGTAAAAGGGGCAGGATTAAGCATGATACAACAGTTTAAATCTTGCAACTAACAGTTCTATACATAGGTGGCGCCACTTGCGCCATCACAATTATTATTATTATATGCTTACTTAAAAGTCGTTAATGAACATTTGACAGTGGCCCCTTCTACACTGCCATATAAAATCCAGATTATCTGCTTTGAACTGGAGTATATTCAAAGCAGATAATGTGGACTATCTACTTGGATAATCTGGGTTATATAGCAGTGTAGAAGGGGGCAGCACCTCTTAACTCCCTCTAGTCTACCCAGTTGTAATAAAGGTCTTTTCTAGCTGGTGCGATATGACTTTTTACCAGCTAGTTGGTGATTTTAAATCATGCCTCCATGAGACCATTTAGAATGCACTACAAACAGCTTAAGTCCAGACTATTTGACAAACCGCATCTCCCTCTACAGACCAATTCGGACACTGCAATCATCGGAGGAGGTCTTCCTCTCAGTTCCACCCCCATCCCAAGCACGGCTGGTGGGAACGAGAGAAAGGGCCTTCTCCGTGGCTGCCCCTCACCTCTGGAATTGCCTTCCTAAGGAGTTAAAGATGGCCCCCTCCCTCTCCACTTTCAAATAACAGCTGAAGACATACCTTTGCTCACTGGCTTACGAGGAGAAGGAATAGGAGTTGGTATTACCACCATTATACCTCTGATTAATAGTTGCCATCTGTATCCATGCCCTGCTCACCCCACCAGCTCAATAGATACCTTGAGCAAAGATTAATCTATTTGCCCTAAAGAAATGGGAAATTGTTTTTTCCATTTGATGTTTGATGTTTTGTCTTATGTCTATTATAACAGGTTGTGCTTTTTATTTAATTTTAGTTTATTAAGTTATAATTCATATTTATATGTTGGGTTGTATCAATTTTGTTAGTATGGATGTATTGTTGTTGTATTCGGGCATTGAATGTTTGTCTTTTATGCCCTGAGTCCCTTTGGGGAGATAGAGCAAAATATAAATAAAGTTTTTATTATTGTTACCTGGGTTACAACAGAGACATAATGTAGATTTGGTAAATAGGTGTCTGTATACATTTTAAAGGTGATAGAGAAAATATGCCTCGTCCTAATACCAGCTTTGTGAGTACCTTGTGAGATAAAATACAATCAATCAGCCTAGTTAAGCTGACTTTAAGTGTCAATCTTGGCAAGAGAAAATCCATTAAATCAATTTATATTTATTCATTGTTAAATGTTGCATAGAAGTATTTACTCACCAAGTTTCCATTGATATGTGTATCTCTAGTTGGGAACAAGAATGAGATTTGAGACTAATTTCACACCTTTGATATGCTCACTGAAGCTATACCCACCCCAAGAAAGTGAAAAACCTGAGTTAACACTGCTCTAGGTATATTTGGCATGTCAAAAGTTCTGAGAGTGCCTTGATAAAATACTATTTTATCCAATCTTGATAAAATAGTAAAGAGTAGAGACATCAGACTGGCAACAAAGATCCGCCTAGTCAAAGCCATGGTATTCCCTGTAGTAACCTACGGATGTGAGAGCTGGACCTTAGGGAAGGCTGAGCGAAGGAAGTTCGATGCTTTTGAGCTGTGGTGCTAGAGGAAAGTGCTGAGAGTGCCTTGGACTGCGAGAAGATCCAACCAGTCCATCCTCCAGGAAATAAAGCCCGACTGCTCACTGGAGGGAAGGATACTAGAGACAAAGTTGAAGTACTTTGGCCACATCATGAGGAGACAGCAAAGCCTCGAGAAGACAATTATGCTGGGGAAAGTGGAAGGCAAAAGGAAGAGGGGCCGACCAAGGGCAAGATGGATGGATGGCATCCTTGAAGTGACTGGACTGACCTTGAAGGAGCTTGGGGTGGTGACGGCCGACAGGGAGCTCTGGCGTGGGCTGGTCCATGAGGTCACGAAGAGTCGGAGACGACTGAACGAATGAACAACAACAACAAAGTGGGAAGGTGAAGATACCAGCCCTGGCAGGATCAAGCTGAGTGCTGGTCGAATGAACAACAAGAACGACTGAACGAATAAACAACAACAACAATAGCTGACTGTAGAATCAGACTGCAAAGCTTTTCCTCTTTCTGTCCTTTCTTCCTTCTCTACCTCTTTGCTTCCTTCCTTCCTTTGCTCTTTGCTTCCATGCTTTCTTCTCTCCTTCCTTCCTTCCTTCCTTCCTTCCTTCCTTCCTTCCTTCCTTCCTTCCTTCCTTCCTTCTTCTTTTCCCTTTCTCTCTCTCCCTCCCTCTTCCTTCCCTTTTTTCTGTATGTCATTTATCTTTTTGTCATTTATCTTTTGAGGGTTTTAAGTCCTTTCCACTTTTTTTTTGGGGGGGGGGGTTATGAGTGATAGACACAAATTGGTCTGTTAGCATTGCTGTGGCCAACCTTCCCTCCCTTTTTCTCTCTCTCTCTTTCCTTCCTTCCTTCCCTCCCTCTTTCCTTCCTTTTTTCCTTTCCTTCTCTCTTTCCCCCTCCCTTCCCCCCTTTTTTTACCTTCTTTCTCTCCTTTCTTCCTTCTCTACCTCTTTCTTTTCTCCTTTCCTTTGCTCTTTGCTTTCATCCTTCCTTCTCTCTTTCCTTCTTTCTTTCCCGTCCTCTTTCAGTCCTTTCTTCTCTCCCTCTTTCTTTTCTTCCTTCCCTTCTCTCCCTCTTGCCTGGGCACTGGCAGTAAGGGAGCCTTGCTGTAGCCCTCAACCTTTCTGGGCCAGGCGTGGGGCTGGTGGGAGGCACTTTTTGAGGAACGCCTCGCTCACCCAGTGCCGCCCCTTCTTCTTTCTGCCATGACTGCAGGGCGCCCTCCCTGTTTGGCTGGTGAGCATGCAGGCAGGGTCATATGGAAGGCGCCCTGCGGCTGAGGCAGAAAGAAGGGGCCAATGTGGGTGAGCAAGGCCCACCTTGAAAAGCGCCTCTCACCTGCCCTACGCCTAGCCCAGCAAGGCTGAGGGCTGCAGAACTCCCTTCTTGTTGGTGCCCAGGCAAGGGAAGCTGAAGCCTGGCAAGCAGCGTCCACACAGAGCAGCCACCCGCTTGCCTCTCCAGGGGAAAAAGAAGGAGGAGAGGTCTGTGTTTGGTGGGGCTGACAAAGAGAGGAAGGAGACTGGGAGGAAGGGAAGGAAGGAGGGCCCACGCATGGAAAGGGACTTCATGGCGAGGCTTCTCTTCCCTCACAATGGTTGGTGCTTCATTCTTCTCGCACAATGGGGAGGTGGCTTTTGCACATGCTCTGTAAAGCATTTTTCTTTTTGGGGAGTTTTAAGTTATTTCCCCTTCATTTTTATGGGGTTTTTTTGTTTGAAAGACATAGATTGGATTATAATGTGTTTTGCTGCCAAATTTGGTGTCATTTGGTCCAGTGGTTTTTGAGTTCTGTTAATCCAACAAACGAACATTACATTTTTATTTATATAGATTAAATGACCCAGACAAGCTTAACGTATTCAGAGTTAACCTGTCAGCCTATACTTTACTCATTCCCAATAGCTTTGAGGAAGTAATATTCATAGTGAGTTATGTGCTACATGTTGTTGTTGGGTAAAATTTTGAGAGGAACTTCTGCAAGTTGATGCAGAAGTTTTTTTTTTCCAAAGACCTCATTTTCTCTATAGCTCTCAGATCAATTTCCCATTTACTGGTCATTCAGTTGGCACCCCAACTCCCCCCCCTTTTTTTTTAACTTGATTTCTAGATAAATTACTACAAGATTGCAAGGGATTTGCTATATGGAAACATGTTAAAACCTTTCCTTTTCTTTAAATATCCCACAGAAGAGAAATGTGTCTAGAATGTGAAGAGAAATAAACTATCACTTGTTTAACTGAAGTTAATTGCAAGGCATGAAATCTTAATGCTTTTTCTCATTCAATATTGCAATAGATAGTGATGGCTTTTGCTTAGTGAAATATTCACTTTGAATTTTAAAGATCATACAAATTAGCAAGTGCTGGCTATTCTGAAATACCTATCAATTATTCTGTCATCTTCTCCATTTCCTATGAAGTGGCTAGATGAGCCCATAGAAAAGAAAAAAAGTGACTCAAGCAGGTTAAGCATTTCCATAGCCTTTACTAGTTTTGTCCACATCTGAGAAGTTTGTGTGGTTAGACATAGGGGAGTCAGCATAAGGTTAGCTTGGCCAATGTGGGTAGACAGCAACCAGAACGTTGACTGTGGCAATGACCGAAGCACAGGTCTGCAGAAATAGCATAAAAGATTGTGTTTGTGTGACATTTGATGTGACATTTACCTCCAAAGTCAAGATTGATGTGGCACGTGACTGATTTTTTTTGGACAATATGGTGACACATTTGTAAGAATTAAGAAAAAAATAATGCTTAGGTGTCTGAAAAGGTCAATCAAATAGGAGTATGGTGGTGTGAGTTCTGGACATGTACATGCAAAACTATTTCAGATTTACTCTTAAGAGTTTTCACTGAATGTCCTCTTTCTCAATCTAATAAAACCCATGCAGTTGCCTAATGGTAAAACACTTCTTTGTAGAACATTCAGGAGCAATTGAAATATGGTGTAATATGCAGTGAATTTGTGCCTGTTTAAAATATTCAGAAGCAACACAATCCAAATATTTCTATTATTCAACATTTGTATATTATTATAAGAAAGAAAAATAGAAGTTTGTCAACAAATATTAAGATGGACCTCACAATTAAACAGTATCAGTAGATGGCTTTCCATATTCCACAAGATATACTAGCCATCCCCTGCCACGTGTTGCTGTGGCCCAGTCTGTGTATATGTGCTTTGTGTGTGTATATGTGTGTGTATATATATTTACTAGCGGTCCCCTGCCACACATTGCTGTGGCCCAGTCTGTTGATCTGGAAAATAGAGTAATGAGAAAGTGTTGGTTTCTAATATATGTAATTTCTTTATGCTTGTGGGTAAACAGTATTTCTTGCTGTTTCTTTGTCAGTGTCGATTTGGAGATTGTCTGGTTTGCCACCCTGGAACATGCAACATATCATTATCCTTCTTTAAGGGTCCCTTTCAAATCTATGGTACTATATTTGTGTGTGTGTGAATCATATCTATCTATCTATCTTTCTCTATGGCTGGATGGCTCTTTGTCAGGAGGGCTTTGATTATGTTTTCTTGCTCTGATGAAGGGAGTTGGACTGGATGGCCTTAAGTATTTTCTGTTGGTCATGGGGATTCAGAGTGAACTCCGAGTCTGTCATTCGTGGGGTTCAGAATGCTTTTTGATTGTAGGTGAACTGTAAAGCCCAGTGACTACAACTCCTAAATGTCAATGTCTATTTCCCCCAAACTCCATCTATGTTCATATTTGGGCGTATTGAGTGCTTGTGCCAAGTTTGGTCCAGATCCATCATTGTTTGAGTCCACAATGCTCTCTGGATGTAGGTGAACTACAACTCCCAAACTCAAGGTCAATGCCCACCAAACCCTTCCAGTATTTTCTGTTGGTCATGGGAGTTCTGTGTGCCAAGTTTGGTTCAATTCCATCATTGATGCAGTTCAGAATGCTCTTTGATTGTAGGTGAACTATAAATCCCAGCAACTACAACTCCCAAATGACAAAATTGTAATTTTTTGAGTGATAGTCACTCCTTGTCTGTGAGACGTTTTGTTGCCAAATTTGATGTGATTTCGTTCATTGGTTCTTTTTGTTTTTAATGTAGTCATTATGCACAGAGCATTTATATATATATATAGATGTATCTGTGTATATACAGTGTGAGGCAGCATAACTTCCTTTTTTAAATGCATGCCATTCAGTCAGTTGAAGACGTAGAGGATCGCTAGTGGTCTCGTTTGAGAGGCGGGAGTATAAAGTTTTGTCCTGACACAGTTCAGTCACCATCATGCATTGGAACAGTGAGGAGCGTGCTTTTGCTGTTGATGCCTACTTTTCAAGCGGATTTGGAATAACCGGCCCGCTCTCCAGATTTGGCCCCTTGTGATTTTTTTCTATGGGGYTTTTTGAAATYCCGTGTTTCTATGAACTGTCCAAGGACCCTACAAGATTTGAAGACCAACATCCAGGAAGAAATTGCCAACATAACGCCTGCTATGCTGGCAAGTGTCATGACAAACGCCAGAAATCGGTTTACTCAGTGTATGGAGAATGGGGGACGTCACCTACCTAATTTGATCTTCAAAAGTACGTAAAACAAAACTTTAGATATGCGCCTACATTATGAAAAAATTWAAAAAAATTCTGATTCATACAATGGGTTTTATTAAGTTTTGAAAAAAGGAAGTTATGCTGCCTCACCCTRTATGTGTGTGTGCATGTATATATGTGTGTGTATGTGTGTGTRGTTTTGTGCATGCATTGTAATGTATTTTTTATTTTTTGGCTTTTTAACTCTCTTTTGCWGGGATCTAACGGTGTATTGAGCCACATAAAGTTATGTGTGTGAGATGGAGGATAGTGTTACATGAGRTATGTTTAAGTAACATTGACCTAAAAATAAATTTTTTAAAAYGATCAGGAGGTCCAAACTGCAGATCCTAAACCAATGCTGAATACGAAACAGGCAGCAACAAGTCTACAAGAATCTTTTCCAACACGCAGCACCCAACACACGAATGCTCATCAACACCTTGYCTTCTGCAAGGACCCATCACCCCTGAACCCACTTTTATTTACAAATCATCATCAGAAGGTGAACTGACCACTTCCCCATCATTATTCCCCGCAGCTGCTCCCAGCTCTTCATGTGAATACGCTTGTCCTTCCCTCCATCTCCTGTCAAGACTTAAGTCCCCCCAAGACTCAGTTGGACCCCCTGATTGCCAGTCTTCAATCCCAGAGAACCCCATGAAGGCATCATTAGTTGTTGGCTCCTCACAAATAGCTTGCACTTCTCTTATCTTAGTCCAATCCATGGTGTCTCCTTCTTCTCCTTCACTCATTGACTCATTATCCCCACAGAATCACTCAAACGACTCCTCATCTGTAGGTGCTGTAAATATGTCCCGGATCCTCTTTCTCTGCTGCTCATCATCAGATTCCTGCTCCCGAGTAACCCTTTTTCCCCTTCTGGCACCCATACTACTGTTTGTAATGTTACTCACAGGATCTACTACGACAAGTCTAGAGTCACTATTCATTTATACTTGAAAAATACCACCCCCCCCCCCCCCCCCTGTTATGTCAGCTCCACTGGCTGCTAATCCAATTCCGAGCACAATTCAAAGTGCTGGTCTTGACCTATAAAACCCTATACGGCTGTGGTCCAGCATACCTATCCGAATGTATCTCCTTCTACGACCCACCTCGGAGTTTAAGATCTTCTGGGGAGGCGTTGCTCTTGGTCCCGACTCAGTCTCAAACATGCTTGGCGGGGACGAGGGACAGGGCCTTCACAGTGGTGCCCCCCCACCTTTGGAATTCACTCCCCAGGGAAATTAGGTCATCGTCACCCCTCCTCACCTTTAGAAAGAAGGTAAAAACGTGGATGTGGGACCAGACCTTCGGGTAATTAGGCGGAAATGACAATGACAATTTTGACAATGGCTTAGAAATGGATTATGGATTAGGTTAAATGGAGTACTCAATCATAGAATTCGGCTAGGCAATGGCCACCAGACTGGCAGTCGTTCAGTAGATTGTAAGTATATTGTTTTAATATTTTAAGTATTATAATTATTGGTGTTTTGTATTTTATTATGCGGCATCAAATTGTTGCTAGTTGGAAGCCGTCCTGAGTCCTGTCCCCCCTGGATTGAGAAGAGCAGGGTAAAAGTGTTTGAAATAAATAAATAAATATGGGGTGAAAAAGAACATGACATACTAAATATACCTAAAGATTCCACTTTGAAGTCCCTATTCCATTTCCCAAGCAGTCTTCCTCATCTAGTAACTTCAATTTGTGTGTGGAAACATTAACTGTGAAATAGCCACCTACCTAGTGAAATAAATGCTATATAAAGATATTCCAAGAGTCACACAAAAATTAAGAGGTGTGAAGACATGTCAGTTGTGCCTAGGATTAACAGAAAGCTGCTGGCTAGTCAAGTCATCACATAAATATTTCTTATGGAAACTATGTTGGGCGATATGGAGGAAAACAGCACTACATGAGTAGCTCCTACTTTTTCCTTTATTGAGAAGGAACATAAGAATTCTCCAAGCTCTTGTTTGTTTGTTTTTCAAATGAAACCACCAAAAGCTTTTTTAAAAGAAGAATATTCTACACCACTGTGGTTTGGCAGTATTAAATATTTTCTGTATGCCAGAAAAACAGGTTGATCATTCCTTATTTGACATGCTTTGGATTTTGATTTCTGGTTTTTTTTCACCCCTGATTTGGGATTAGTTGTATTTGAATATATGTACATCTTGGAGATGGGACTCAAATTTTAGATTTTGGAATATTTCAGAATTCTGCATAAGAGAAGTTCAACCTAAATTAAAAGCCGACAGCAGCTATATTACCAGTAACATCTGCCTTAAATACAGAGGCGGCCCTAGGTAATTTTCAACGGTAAGCAAACAGTATTTTGCCCCCCCCCCCCCCAAATCATTGATATATATTTTCTGTTCATCATGGGAGTTCTGTGTGCCATATTTGGTTCAATTCAGAATGCTCTTTGATTTTAGGTGAACTATACATCCCAATAGCTACAACTCACATATGTCAAGGTCTATTTCCCCCCTGGGCAAAATCAACTATACTGCGAATGCTTATTTTGCGTAATGGGTTGAGCTGCCCCTGCTTAAATACATGGGTGATTATGGATGTATTGCTTCTTTTTAGTGTTTCTAGGGGATAAATTGTGATTTAACTAGTGTTAAATGAAGCAGGCAAAATAGAGACCAAGAAATTAGTGGTGAATCACCTGTATTCTGTTTCTTTCTTTCTTGACCGAATGTAACTGGTGGCTGTTTGAAATGGAAGGAGCCAAGGTGGGCATAAGTTAGTCATTATGTCAATTTATAAATCTTCAGTTTTTTATCTTGGTAGCCTGTAGGCGAGACATTTCTAAGTACTGTTGAGAGACTTGTGGCAGGTTATTTTGAGATTTTTAATCCTGCCACAGTCTGAATCAGAAAGATTTAATTATATACCTGTTGAAAGATGATGCAGTTGTTCATATTGTTTATGTATTTTTCTATCTGTTTTTTTCTCCTCTTAACTGCTTCTGTTTACGTTTATTCTGCTTTGTTTGAGGGGTGAAGTATTGCCTGACTTCATGGTATACTTTTTCAAATCTACAATATATGAAAGGACACAGAGAAAAATATGTGGTGTATTATTATTGTGACTTCAGCTTTTTAGAAACTGGATGCAAGACACTTTATTTAAAGTGTTTGTATACCACCTTTCGGAGCCCCCGGTGGCGCAGTGGGTTAAAGCCCTGTGCTGGCAGGATTGAAGACTGACAGGTCACAGGTTCGAATCCGGGGAGAGGCGGATGAGCTCCCTCTATCAGCTTCAGCTCCTCATGCGGGGACATGAGAGAAGCCTCCCACAAGGATGATAAAACATCAAAATCATCTGGGCGTCCCCTGGGCAACGTCCTTGCAGATGGCCAGTTCTCTCACAACAGGATGCCCCTGACGCGACAAAAAAAAATTGCCACCTTTCAATGTAAAGCACATCTAGGATAGCTGACTAAAGATAATTAGCTTCATGTACATGGAACGAGAAAAATCGTGCTTTCAGATATATGGAATGCTTCTTCTCTGGGCTTCCCTATGATTTCCCTTTTGCCCATTTACATTCACTTCCATTTTATCTTATCCGGCAGTGCTGCTCTTAATCATCATACATTTCAGTTGATTCTTGTCTTTGACCTCGCTTTCCAATCAGTTCATTTCCTCCTTTCTTTCAAAAGATGAACATCACTGTAGATTGTTTTTCTTATTACTATGCTGTGTAACTGCTTAGTTACTCCATTATCTATCAATAAACTACTCTAAGACCAAAGTGATGGTTTTTGGAAGGCACTGTCCCAAGTACAAATGGACGTTAGACCAACATGCCATAGAACAAACCCAGTTATTTAAATACTTGGGTATTGTTTTCAGTGAATCTCTTTCCTGGAAACATCACAGCGAAGCAGTGAAGCTGAAAGCCCAGAAAACAATAGGTGCCCTAATGAAATTCTTCTATACACAGGGAGGCCAGCTGATAGAACTTGCCCTTAAAATTTTCAGCAGTCAGGTGTTGGCACAGGTGCTTAACCTCCCTCCTTGCTTGGTTCCATGCATGGCTCATTCTTTAAAATGATCTCCTAAAGGGTGAAAAAACAGAATGTAAGCAGCATTTCAGGAATGTTTTACCAGTTTTCTTGTTGGCTGTGCTGACTGCAAGGCTGGGGTTAAAATTGCTGGAAGAAACATTAACAACCTTAGATATGCAGATGATACCACTTTGATGGCCGAAAGCGAGGAGGAACTGAGGAGCCTTCTAATCAAGGTGAAAGAAGAAAGTGCAAAAGCTGGGTTGCAGTTAAACATCAAAAAAACCAAGATTATGGCAACAAGACTGATTGATAAGTGGCAAATAGATGGAGAAAACGTGGAGGCAGTGACAGACTTTGTATTTCTAGGTCCAAAGATTAGTGCAGATGCAGACTGCAGCCAGGAAATCAGAAGATGCTTACTTCTTGGGAAGAGAGCAATGACCAATCTTAATAAAATAGTGAAGAGTAGAGACATCACACTGGCAACCAAGATCCACATAGTTAAAGCAATGGTATTCCCCGTAGTCACCTACGGATGTGGATCATAGGGAAGGCTGAGCAAAAGAAGATAGATGCTTTTGAACTGGAAAGTTCTGAGAACTTTCCAGTTCAACTTGGAGGAAAGTTCTGAGAATGCCTTGGACAGCGAGAAGATCCAACCAGTCCATACATCAGGAAAAAAAGCCTGACTGCTCATTGGAGAGAAGGATAGTAGAGGCAAAGATGAAGTACTTTGGCCACATCATGAGAAGAAAGGAAAGCTTAGAGAAGACAATGATGCTGGGGAAAATTGAAGGAAAAAGGAAGAGGGGCCGCCCAAGGACAAGATGGATGGATGGTATCCTTGAATTGACTGGCTTGACCCTGAAGGAGCTGGGAGTGGTGACAGCCGACAGGGAGCTCTGGCACGGGCTGGTCCATGAGGTCACAAAGCAACTGAACGAATAAACAAAGCAACTGAACAAATAAACAACAAGTGCTGACTGTGGATGATGGGCATTATAGTCCATGCATCGAGAGGGTTTTGCATCGAAGAATGTTGATTTAGACTTCCCTAACATTATGTTTTCTAAAGTTCTCCATGTGGGTGGTAGCTGAAGGGATCTAATCCTCAGTTGGTGCTTATCCAGACAAAATGGACGGCTGCATTATTGAAAAGACTTTCTTCTCCAGGGAGTTATGTATGGACTTCAAACATGGGATAGACATTGGACCTTGGTAGGACCAATTTTCTTTTAAACACACACACCCTCTTCATGGATGCCTATAATGCTAGTATTTTTGATGGAATGACTCTTCTTTCAAACCACATCTAGGTAATGGAGTAAATCAAATCAAAAATAGTTTATTGTACAGGCCCAAGGCCATGACAAAAAGCACCACACGCACACAATAGTACCCTCGGAGTACAGGCACCAAAGATGCTAAACAGAAACCATAATAAGCTCCCACAACAAAAACAATGAAAGTTAATAATAGTTAAAATACATTTTAGGAGAGGATCCAGTTAACCCTTAGAATCTCCTTGGCAGTTGATAGCAATTTTATCTAACTCTGTCTTTCTGATCTTTTTTGCAGAGCGAGCAAAAAGGGCGACTTTGTAAATTACATAGTCATTTGTGTCGCTCAGCAGAAACTGCACTGTTTCTACAATAGAGTTTCCTACATCTTGTGTCAACAAGGGTTTCAGGTGTCTTCCCCTTGGGTCACTATACAATGGGCAGGCTAACAGATAATGCACAATGTCTTCTACCTGGCATTGACTACAAATATATAGTCTGTTTTCCCAGGGAACATTATGGTAGCCACCATCTAACACTGAGGTTGGCATCACTTGAAATCGCAGCTTGGTGAAGGCAGTTCTCAAGGAAGGAGTCTTGAACTTAATCAGATACCTGACTCTGAAATGTTCAGTTTTCAAAAAGGGGAACCATGGGGGGGAAAATTGAGTTCCTGATTGATTGCAGGGTCCTTCTTGAGTCAATCCAAAATAGCCAGTCTCTTAGTTGTCTCTTAGTCATGTCCAGGGCAGAATTCAATTCAGGAAGATTGTAGTTAAGTAAGAGGTCCTCCAGGCCGGATCTCCATTGTCCATGGCCACTCATTTCCTCGTAGCACAATACTGGAAAACGGTCGCCCTGAAGAGTAGCAATTGGTTTGAAGTATCTTAATTGGGCACAATCTATTCTTGATTTTACTGATGGCCATCCAGATTCGACGCACAGAAGCTGCGGGAGTTCCCGCTGGAAGAGAATAAAGCTTTCGTAGGAACTTTTGCAAACCCTGAAACCCAGATTTCTGCACCATAAAGCACCTGTGCCAACACTTGACTGCTGAAAATTTTAAGGGCAAGTTCTATCAGCTGGCCTCCCTGTGTTTAGAAGAATTTCATTAGGGCGCCTATTGTTTTCTGATCTCTCAGCTTCACTGCTTCGCTGTGATGTTTCCAGGAAAGAGATTCACTGAAAACAATACCCAAGTATTTAAATAACTGGGTTTGTTCTATGGTATATTGGTCTAACGTCCATTTGTACTTGGGACAGTGCCTTCCAAAAACCATCACTTTGGTTTTAGAGTAGTTTATTGATAGATAATGGAGTAACTAAGTAGTTACACAGCGTAGTAATAAGAAAAACAATCTACAGTGATGTTCCTCTTTTGAAAGAAAGGAGGAGATGAACTGATTGGAAAGTGAGATCAAAGACAAGAATCAACTAAAATTCTGAATTTTATTTTTTACATGGGAGCCAGAGAACTAGTAATCCTGAATCTTTGGACCAGAAAATTACTGTCCCCACCTACAATTTACCTTAGTTGTACATTAAACCGGTCTGAGGCCTTACTTGTGTGAAAGCAGTGGAGACTGGCCACAGCTTGGGCTGTGAAGTTAAAATCCATCAGGAATAACATTAATGAACGTCCTTCTCTCATTTGTAGATGGAAATGTGGTGAGCAATGTTAAACGGAGGCAATCCTTTCAGGCCAAGCAGGAGGGCATCCAAAGGGCACCGCAAGGAAGGTTACACAGGTTGCTTTGACAAAAAAAAAGTTTACATCCAAACACAAAAAGATTTTAAAATAGTTTTTGACCCAATCCCACACAAACCCCATGTTTGAACTGGTATCCTGGTGGTCAGGTTTGAAGTCCCTCCAATAGGCAAGAGTGTGAAGCCGAGATCAAGGTTCGCTCTGTCCCCAGGAGAAAGAAGGGAACACCACAGAAGCTGTGGATTCCAAGGAGGTTTGAAAACCTGTAGCAGCTGGAAAGTCTCTGGATCTTTCATATTAATGAAGGAATATAGTTGAACTTCAAACAGTTTAAAAATAACCTGTTTTTCCCCATTTCACCAAAGGCAGGCTGTCATATTAACATTAAACTCACACAAAACAAGAGGGAGATCCCAATAGCTACAATTCTAGGGAATTCTATCAATTTAATTTCTTGCTGCTATTATTCTTTTCCATCCATATGTTCTCAATCACTACTCATAGAGAAAGGAGCAAAATGATGTCCTATTTATTTATTAATCGTGTCATCGGCAACCATACCATTGTATTAGATTTCTAACAGAACAAAACAAACAAACAGATAAAAACCCACATATTTTGCAAACTTGGTAGTTGATTAAATGTCCCTTGACCAGTATCTAGCCACTTGGAGTGCCTCTGGTGTTGCCGCAAGAAGGTCCTCCATTGTGCATGTGGCAGGGCTCAGGTTGCATTGCAGCAGGTGGTCAGTGGTTTGCTCTTCTCCACACATGTCGTGGATTCAACTTTGTAGCCCCATTTCTTAAGGTTGGCTCTGCATCTCGTGGTGCCAGAGCGCAGTCTGTTCAGCGCCTTCCAAGTCGCCCAGTCCTCTGTGTGCCCAGGGGGGAGTCTCTCATCTGGTATCACCCACGGATTGAGGTGCTGGGTTTGAGCCTGCCACTTTTGGACTCTCGCTTGCTGAGGTGTTCCAGCGAGTGTCTCTGTAGATCTAAGAAAACTATTTCTTGATTTAAGTCGTTGACGTGCTGGCTGATACCCAAACAAGGGGTGAGCTGGAGATGTCTCTGCCTTGGTCCTTTCACTATTGGCTGCTACTTCCCGGCGGATGTCAGGTGGTGCAATACGGCTAAGCAATAAGTTCCAAGAGTCCTTTGTCCCACCCTGGTCATTCCACAGATATATAAACCCATTTTCCTAGTTCCAGTAGACCTCACTACCTCTGAGGATGCTTGACATAGATGCAGGCGAAACGTCAGGAGAAAATGCCTTTAGAACATGGCCATATAGCCCGAAAAAACCTACAACAACCCAGTGATTCCGGCCATGAAAGCCTTCGACAATACAAAAATATTTCAAAATACTCGACCTCTACTTTGGATCATTTCAGTAACCCATGTCACAAACCAACTGGGGACAAATTCCTAGACTTACAAAACTGTGTTTGGCAAGGTTCAAAGTGTTCTGAATGCAAATATTTCAATACATTATTGCTCCATTTATCTTAACTATCTCCAAAAGAATTTTAATTTAGCCTAATGTTGCATCATTGCTATGACTGGGTGCAGATGGCTCTTTGAAAACAATGGATTGCAAAACAGATTTCCTTCTGTTCAACAGAGTGATTCCCCTTCCCTTGCATGCAGACACGCTCAGGCACATACACGTGTACACACCATACTTCATTGATTTTAAGGTGCACTTTTCGCCATTTAGAGTGCTTCAAAAATGCGGTGTGCCTTACATTTGATGGTGCCTCATATTTGCCATTTTTGTTTGTTTGCAAAACTGTCTTACCTCTGAAAGAGAGGAGGAGGAAGGACTTTTGCTCCAAAGGATCTACTACGTCTCCGCCATTTTAACCTTACCCCCTACCATACAGCTGTTTATAGGTATTTTTGCTAAGTGCTGCTTCCTGTTTCGGCTATTTATTTATCATGTCAGGGACAATCAGACCATTGTATTACATTTCTAACAGAACAAAACAAACAAACAGATAAAAAAACACAAAGTTTGCAAGCTTGGTAGTTGATTAAATGTCCTTTGACCAGTATCTGGCCACTTGGAGTGCCTCTGGTGTTGACCAAGGAGGTCCTCCATTGTGCATGTAGCAGGGCTCAGGTTGCATTGCAGCAGGTGGTCAGTGGTTTGGTCTTCTCCACACTCGCATGTCGTGGATTCCACTTTGTAGCCCCATTTCTTAAGGTTGGCTCTGCATCTCGTGGTGCCAGAGCGCAGTCTGTTCAGCGCCTTCCAAGTCGCCCAGTCTCTGAGTGCCCAGGGGGGAGTCTCTCATTTGGTATCAGCCTTGGATTGAGGTTCTGGGTTTGAGCCTGCCACTTTTGGACTCTCGCTTGCTGAGGTGTTCCATCGAGTGTCTCTGTAGATCTTAGAAAACTATTTCTTGATTTAAGTCATTGACGTGCTGGCTGATACCCAAACAAGGGATGAGCTGGAGATGTCACTGCCTTGGTCCTTTCACTATTGGCTGCTACTTCCCGGCAGATGTCAGGTGGTGCAATACCAGCTAAACAGTGTAATTTCTCCAGTGGTGTAGGGCGCAGACACCCCGTAATAATGTGGCATGTCTCATTAAGAGCCACATCCACTGTTTTAGATGTGTGAGATGTGTTCCACACTGGGCATGCATACTCAGCAGCATAGCGCAAGGGCAGATGTCTTCACTGTGTCTGGTTGTGATCCCCAGGTTGTGCCAGTCAGCTTTCGTATGATATTGTTTCTAGCACCCACTTTTTGCTTGATATTCAGGCAGTGCTTCTTGTAGGTCAGAGCACGGTCCAGAGTGACTCCCAGGTATTTGGGTGCGCTGCAATGCTCCAGTGGGATTCCTTCCCAGGTGATCCTCAGAGCTCGGGATGCTTGTCTGTTCTTAAGGTGAAAGGCACATGTCTGTGTTTTAGATGGGTTGGGGATCAGCTGGTTTTCCCTGTAATAGGCAGTTAGAGCACCTAGAGCTTCGGAGAGCTTCTGTTCAACCATCTCAAAGCTCCCTGCTTGAGCAGTAATGGCACGATCATCAGCATAGATGAAACTCTCTGTCCCTTCTGGCAGTGGCTGGTCATTTGTGTAGATGTTGAACATGGATGGAGCAAGCACGCTTCCCTAAGGCAGGCCGTTCTTCTGTTTCCGCCATCTGCTTCTCTGGCCTTGGAACTCAACCTAAAAGCTCCTGTTTTGTAGCAGCTTTCCTATGAAGCTGATGAGATGGTAGCCTGTTTCGGCTGCATCCCCAACATAGACGTAATACTGTATAGATTCATGCAGACAGATGATTTGTGGGTTTCTTCACACTCCCTCCTCACCTCATAGGAAATATTGCAGTACAAAGCCACGCAGAAACAAAAAAAAAGGCAATTCTAAAGGATATTCTAAGAAAATTCTTAGATCTTGACTTACTTACTTTATTTGTATACCGCTCTATCTCAGCCCGTAGGCGACTCAGAGCGGTTTACAGCCAAGTCAATATACAAAGTGGACAGCATTAGCAATTAAAACAGTAATCAGGGCAACTACAACAATATAACAGTACATCAATACAGCAATATAACATCAATACATCCATATAACTAATCCATCACGTCTCATCAGCAAAATCGTAATCCAATCTCTTAGTCCATTATTCCATGTTCCATGGTCAATCAATTAATTGCACTGCTTAATTAAACGCCTGTTCAAAGAGCCAGGTCTTCACTCTTCTCCTGAACGCTAGCAGAGGGGCCGATCTAATGTCTGCGGGAAGGGCGTTCCACAGCCGAGGGGCCACCACTGAGAAGGCCCTGTCTCTCGTCCCCACCAGCCGTGCTTGTGAGGCTGGCGGGATCGAGAGCAGGGCCGCCCCGGACGATCTTAATGTCCTAACTGGTTCATAGGGGGTGATGCGTTCGGACAGATAGGTCGGGCCAGAACCATTTAGGGCTTTAAAGGCTAAAGCCAGCACTTTGAATTGTGCCCGGTAGCAGATTGGCAGCCAGTGGAGCTGGCGCAACAGAGGAGTGGTGTGCTCCCTGAGTGCCGCTCCTGTTAGCAACCTGGCTGCCGATCGTTGGACCATTTGTAGCTTCCGAGCCGTCTTCAAAGGAAACCCCACGTAGAGAGCGTTGCAGTAATCTATACGGGATGTAACCAGTGCGTGGACTACCGTGGCCAAGTCAGACTTCCCAAGGTACGGGGCGCAGCTGGCGCACAAGTTTTAATTGTGCGAATACTCCCCTGACCACCGCTGAAGACCTGGGGTTCCAGGCTCAGCGATGAGTCCAGGATCACACCCAAACTGCGAACCTGCGTTTTCAGGGGGAGTGCGACCCCATCCAACACAGGCTGTAACCCTATGCCCTGTTCGGCCTTGCGACTGACCAGGAGTACCTCTGTCTTGTCTGGATTCAATTTCAATTTGTTCACCCTCATCCAGACCGTCACAGCGGCCAAGCACCGGTTCAGGACCTGAACAGCCTCCTTAGTAGCAGGTGGAAAGGAGTGACAGAGTTGGACATCATCTGCGTACAGATGACATCGTACCCCGAAACTCCGGATGATCTCTCCCAGCGGCTTCATGTAGATGTTAAACAACATGGGAGACAGTATTGAACCCTGAGGAACCCCACAAGACAATGGTTGTGGGGTAGAACAGGTGTCTCCCAATAACACCTTCTGAGAGCGACCCTCTAGGAAGGACCGGAGCCACTGCAAAACAGTGCCTCCAAGGCCCATTTCCGCGAGGCGTCCCAGAAGGATACCGTGGTCGACGGTATCGAAGGCCGCTGAGAGGTCCAGCAGAACCAACAGGGACACACTCCCCCTGTCTAGTTCCCGACGAAGATCATCTACTAAGGCGACCAAGACTGTTTCAGTTCCATGTCCCGGCCTAAAGCCAGACTGTGCCGAATCCAGATAATCCGTGTCGTCCAAGAATACCTGGAGTTGTGAAGCCACCACACGTTCCAGGACTTTGCCCAAGAAGGGAAGATTGGAAACAGGCCGAATAGTTGTCGAATTGAGTGGGGTCCAGTGATGGTTTTTTCAACAGCGGTTTTATTATAGCTTGTTTTAAGCTCGCTGGAATATTGCCTTCCCGAAGGGAGGCATTAACCACCACCGTTACCCACTCGGCCAATCCCCCTCTGGCTTCCTTCAAAAGCCAGGATGGGCAGGGGTCTAGGATGCATGTGGTAGGCCTCATTCCTCCAAGTATCTTGTCCACATCCTCGGGTTTCACCAATTGAAATGAATCCATCAAAACCGGGCAAGCAGATGCTCCAGCTACATCCTCAGAGACTGCCGTTAATATGGTATCCAGGCCAGAGCGGATCAAAGCGACTTTGTCTGCGAAGAACCGAGCAAAGGCTTCACAGCGAGCTGCTGAGTTGCCAGGGCTCCCATCCTGAGTGGTGGGATTTAAAAGGCCTCTGATAACTCGAAACAGCTCAGCCGGACGGTTCTTTGCAGACGCAATAGTGGCCGCAAAGAAAGATTTCTTTGCGGACTTTATTGCCGCGGCATATGCCCTTAAGAAGGACACAAACCGTGCTCGATTTGGCTCGCTCGGATCCGAACGCCACACGCTCTCTAGTTCCCTCTTCCTTCGCTTCAACGCTGCCAGCTCCTCGGTGAACCAAGGAGCTGGTTTAGCTTGGCTACTTGAGAGGGGACGTTCTGGAGCGATCGTGTCTATTGCCCTAGTCATCTCCCCATTCCAGAGAGTGACCAGGGCATCAACAGGATCACCTACCGAGGTGGCGGGAAACTCCCCAAGAGCTGTCAGGAATCCATCCGGATCCATAAGCCTCTTGGGGCGGATCAACTTAATGGGTCCCCCACCCCTGCGGAGGTTGGGGGGTGCAGTGAGTCTAAATCTGACCAGGTAGTGGTCGGTCCATGGCAACGGAGAGATGGTCAACTCCTCAACACCGCCACCATGCTCCCATCCCTGACAGAAAACCAAGTCTAACGTGTGTCCAGCACTGTGAGTGGGGCCAGATACCAGTTGGGACAGCCCCATGGTTGCCAAGGACGACATGAAGTCCTGAGCCGCTCCTGCTAGGGTAGTCTCGGCATGTACATTGAAGTCCCCCAGCACAAGAAGCCGCTGGGACTCCAATGACAAGCTCAAGACCACCCCTGCTAGCTCAGGTAGGGAGACCGTGGTGCAGCGGGGTGGGCGGTACACCAGCAGAATCCCTATTCTGTCCCGGTCACCCACTCTCAGATGGACACATTCAAAATTGGTTGACTGCGGGATGGGGCCCCTGGTCAGAGGGATAGTATTTCTATAGACCACCGCAACCCCGCCTCCCCGCCCTCTGGATCTTGGTTGGTGCTGCACGGAGAACCCTGGTGGGCAGAGCTGGGTCAAATTTACACCTCCCGCTTCGTCCAACCAGGTCTCCGTAATGCACGCCAGATCTGCCCGTTCGTCCAGGATTAGGTCCTGGATGAAAGATGTTTTTCCGTTGACAGATCTGGCGTTCAACAGCACCACCTTCAATCCAGAGGGACTGCCATCCTGGGTACACCGACTTACCACGTCAGGAGACTGATTTATGGTTACTAAATTACCAGGATCCCTAGGCCGAATTGATGGTCTCCCTTTCCTGCATCTCCCCCTCCCCATTATGGTTTCTATAGGGGCCCCTCGGCTGTCAGGACACCCTCCCTCCTCCATGTCACACTCCGTTATTATACAGTCAACCCATAATTCACACTTGATTGTGTAATTTGTTAGTATTTCTGCTTGCTGTATTCCACCCCTCCATTCATGTCCTCCCCCTGCTCTATTATATCCAAACTTCTCAAAACTGCTCCCCCCCTTATCCCTTCCCCAGTTCGTTAACAGTACACTAAGCAAATACCAGGCGATAGGGGGCAGCATGGGTAATGTAGTTAATACAGTCTCACTAAAATTCGTAAAGTGCCAGCAGGTGTAAAGTGCTATAGGATATAACTATTAAAGTGCAACAGGGTGTCACAGATTTATAGACTGTTAAAGTACCAAATTAAGGTGTGACATGGAGGGGTTGGTATTCAAGTGCCAGTTGTTAAGACAGTAAATTAAAGTGCTGGGGTTGGACAAATTAGCAGCACAGATTCACTCCGATATTATATTCACTTCGATGTTAACTCACAGGTTCGCTTCAAATTTAAGGTTATAAATTAAAGTGCTGAAGTTAAGCAGGTTAGCAGCACAATTCGCTTCACTGTAAGTGGATTAAAGTGCTGAAGTTGAGGAGGTTAGCAGTGCAAATCAGTATATTAAAGTGCAATTATGTTATAATTCTTAGTCTTCAGTCTTCTAGCTGTACATTCAAGCTATTGGAGTTCTAGTTTTACCTTTCAATCCTCCAAACAGTATTGGAAGGTTACGAAAGTGCTTTACTGTAGATCCTCCCTTGAAAGTGCCATTAAGGGAGGAAAGAAATTGGATTGTGGATGTTGACTTAGCAACCAATTAAGTAATTCTTTCTTCTGTGTTTGTTAAATCAATGCCTAATAGGCCACTATGCCAATTTAGAAGTACTTAAGATGACCGCTGTAGACTAATGTATCCTCTGCTAGACTACTTTATACAGTAACTTTATACACTGTGCTGTAGATCATATGTTTCCTGCTAATAAAGTTATAGATGTTGTGTTTCCAGTCTTTTTATGTGGGGTTATTCTGGGTTATTACTCTTGTACTTATTGGGGCATTGAATGTTTGCCTTTTTTTTGGTTGGAATCTGCCCTGAGTCCCTTCGGGGAGATAGTACGGAATATAAATAAAGTTTTACATATATTATTATTATTATTATTATTATTATTATTATTATTATTATTCTGACACAAAAACACAGTATGTCACAGCAAACGAGTCTATATGCTGGATTTCATATCACAAAATCACAAGTCGAACACTTCCCAAGCATCTACGACTATGTGATGTATTTTCAAATGATACGTGTAGATCCAAGTAAGGTGGCCTTTTGCAGTTGACAGATTGTGATTTTGACATTGTTTATAGTTTCCAAATGCCAGCTGAGATCTTTTGGCATGGCACCCAGTGCACCAATGACTATTGGAACCACCTGTTCCCTGTCGTGGTCCCTGTGAATCGTACATGTGGTATTCCTGTGCCTGTGCATAGCAATTTCGGAACCTTATAGAGAGATAAAATTGACAGATTAATACAAGCCCCGCCCACTCTCCTCCGGCCGCATAAATAGCCAGTGGGCGGCCCCCAACCTCTCAGTTCTCTTCATCCGCCTGAGCAACTTTAGGAAACCTTTTCTCTGCTTAGCAATCGGTTTGCGTGAGAAGTTTTTTGACTCGGACTGCCCTTATCTACCTTTTGTTTGTTTTTCCTATTTTGCTCCATTTTCTTTTTTCTGTGCCTTGTACATGTCGGCGACAATGTCCTTTAAACGTTGTGCCAAGTGCCCTAATAATTTTCTTGACAATGATGGGCACTCCTTATGCTTGGCCTGTTTGGGGGAAGGGCATTTGACTCAAGCCTGTATATGTCAGGCGTTTACCCCCCAAATGAGGAAGAATAGAGAGCTGAGATTGAAAGCGGATCTTTATGAAAGGGCTCTTCTTCCTTCTGTTCCTTTGAAACTTGTCCCTGATGGAGGCTCCCCTGCGGGGTCCAACTTACCTAAAATGGCAGACAAGCAGTCTTCTCAGCCTCAGAAGAAGAAGGCTAAAAGAGCCAAGCCGAAGGATCGGCAAGATGGCATCCAGGCTTCTCCTCTGACTCTTAGCCCTTTGAAAAAGGCGTGAAGGCTTTGGTGCCGACCCCGTTGGCGGGCTCTCGGCCTTCCGTCTCTCCGGCTTCAGGGACGCTGCTCCCCCTGCAGGTTTAAGACCCGCAATTGCAGCCACAGCCTGATGTCTCCTTGGTTTTTACGGCTCATGCACAGCCGTCGACGTCGACGCAGGCACCTCCCCTGGCGCAGGAGAGCTACCCGACGGTCTCAACTCCGATGGAGTTGACATTGGGAGGCCCGTCCGTTGTGGACGCAGGGCTGTAGGGACCTATGCCACCGATCCCGGCGCCAACTGAAGGGGTTTCCCCCGCAACGTCCCTCCGGGAGCTGAGGCCTGAGGACCTGGACCTTGGACCTCCCCCACCGCTGGCTGGGCCGCTTCCTCCCAGATCCTTTGCAGTTCGATTTTGAGGTCTTGATAGTGACTGAGTTTTTCCTGTTGTTTTTCCTCAATGCGGCTATCACCCGGTATGGCGACATCAATAATCCAGACTTTTTTCTTTTACACAATCATGAAGTCTGGTGTATTGTGTTCCAATACTTTGTCAGTCTGGATTCGAAAGTCCCACAGTATTTTTGCATGTTCATTTTCCACGACCTTTGCAGGTTTATGATCCCACCAATTCTTTACTGCTGATAGGTGGTACTTGTGACATAAGTTGCATTGAATCATCTGGGCCACAGAGTTGTGTCTTTGTTTGTAGTCCGTCTGTGCAATTTTCTTGCAGCAGCTAAGGATATGATCCATGGTTTCATCAGCTTCCTTACACAGTCTGCATTTTGGGTCATCCGCCAATTTTTCGATCCTGGCCTTAATGGCATTTGTTCTGATTGCTTGCTCTAATTATTATTATTATTATTATTATTATTATTATTATTATTATTCTATAAAGCATTATAGTATCCTTCAGCTGTGATTGTTATGCCTTCTTGGCAGTGTTTTGCAAGTGACAACTGCCAATTGTATACATTTTCTCTTTGTGCAAACAGATATACATTCAGGGCTGGTGTGCTGTTAATGTTTTTGTTTCTTGTTAATACAGTAGATAATGTTGCTGTTCTCCATTATCAGTGTAGCAAAATGAAACAAACTTGAAAGATAAAACTTAACTTGCTTTTCTCGTCTTGCCCTGCTATATCATTTATGTACTAAATCTTAACTTTTAGTTAATTTATTTATTATTTTTATTTATTTATTTACTATGTTTATATACTGCCCCTCTCAGCCCAGAAATTATTGTAAGAGCCCAAAATAATACAATAAGCCAAACAATAAAGCCAAATTCCAAGATCTGAAAAAATATAAAACTTCCAGGCTTTGCTCCCAAATCTAGAATTGATGTAACCTTAATGTAAGGAAATCTGAATTGGGTTGTTGTAGGTTTTTCGGGCAATATGGCCATGTTCTAGAAGCATTCTCTCTCTCCTGATGTTTCGCCTTTATCTATGGCAAGCATCCTCAGAGGTTGTGAGGTCCTCACACCTCTGAGGATGCTTGCCATAGATGCAGGCGAAACGTCAGGAGAGAATGCTTCTAGATCATACAATCACAGAGCATTCTGAACCCCACCAAACCTCCCACACAGAACCTCCATGTGGGCCACAGCAACGCGTGGCAGAGGACGGCTAGTATTAATATAATTTGATACCAGTTTAACTTCCATGACTTAATTATATGTAGTTTCCACAGGCACCAGAACGCTTTGGTATAAAAAAAAAAAACCAAAACTGTCATGATTCCATAGCATTGAGCTGTGAAATTGCCTTAATTCTACAGTGTACCCGTAGTAATGTTTAATATAGTGAGAAAGAGAGAGAAACATTTTTTTGAGGTTAATATTTTACTACAGGTTGAACATCCCTAATCCAGAATTCCAAAATCTGATATACTCCAAAATTGTCTGCTTGAGTGGCAGACATAGCGACTGCTTTACTTTCTGATGGTTCAGTGTACACAAACTTCATTTCATGCACAAAAGTATTTAAAAATAGTGTGCATAAACTTACCTTCAATGTATAATGTAATGTAATAAGGTTATATGTAACATGAATGAATTTCATGTTTAGATTTGGGTCCCATCTTCAAGATGGGTAAATACAGTATTCCCAAATTTAAAAAGAAAAATCCAAAATACGGAATACATTTCAAGCATTTCAGTTAAGTGATACTCGACCTGTATCATCTATATAAATAAAAATGTAATGTTCGTTTGTGGGATTAACAGAACTCAAAAACAACTGGATGTATTGACACCAAATTTGGACACAAGACACCTAACAACCCGATGTATGTCCTTCACTCAAAAAAATTGATTTGGTCATTTGGGAGTTGTCGTTGCTGGGATTTATAGTTCACCTACAATCAAAGAGCATTCTGAACCCCACCAACGATGGAATTGAACCAAACTTGGCACACAGTTCTCCCATGACCAGCAGAAAATACTGGAAGGGTTTGGTGGGCAGTGTCCTTTGGTTCTGGAGTTGTTGTTCACCTACATCCAGAGATCACTGTGGACTCAAACAATGATGGATCTGGACCAAACTTGACACGAATACTCAATATACCCAAATGTGAACACTGGTGGAATTTGGGGAGAATAGACCTTGACATTTGGGAGTTGTAGTTGCTGGGATTTATTGTTCACCTACAATCACAGAGCATTCTGAACCCCACCAATGATAGAATTGGGCCAAACCTCCCACACAGAACCCCCATGAGGGCCACAACAACACGTGGCAGGGGACTGCTAGTTTTTAAATAATTTTCCATTTCTAGTCCGATTCTAGTGTGTCAGCACCCTGAATGACACACTTCTGAATGAATAAAAGTGTAGCTGACTTATAGGATTCTTTAGTAAGCTTTCTGAGTAATGCAGGTAGGTTTTGCATCAGAAACTCATGGTTCTCCAGGGCCGCATCCCTCCCCTCCTTTCGTAAGAGGTTAAAGACCTGGTGGTTTCAACATGCCTTTGAAAATGACCAGTTCTAACTCAACCCTACACATTGTCGAATACGGCCTTATTCTTCCTACCAATTACCCAGATCATTTTCTCAAATCGGCCCCGGAATGAACAGCCACATACTCATAACTAATATTATTGTTGCCTGCCATAGCATTGCACTTAATTCCCGGGCCCCCTAGAATTTTTGGGCTTCCACAAATCTTGGCCCGGCCTTTTAAAAAAATTTTAATTGCCTTGAACAGGCAGGATTCTTTTAATATATGTGTGTTATGGCAACAATTTTTAAGCTTATATTTTGTTTTGTTAATCTTATGGTTATGTTGCTTTTTTACTTTGTATGTTTTATGATGTTACCTGGGAGTAACTTTGAGTCCCCTTGGGGAGATGGAGTGGTATATAAATAAAGTATTATTATTATTGTTGTTGTTGTTGTTGTTTTGTAGCTTCAGTGTTTGTAGTCTCTAGCTAATATATAGTCTTAACTCTTCATCCCTGACTCACTCCAGAAGCCCTTCTAGATCTCTTTGTTTGACCTTCCTATTTGTCTGGGCTAGAACTTTACCTGGAGTTTTTATGGCATTGGTTTGCAAGACTCTCGTACTTATAGATGTTCGGGGACTTAAATCTGAATTGGATTTAATTTCTGGGATTGGCCCTAGACGAAGGCTGTGTGATGGAAACCTGCCAGCAACTCCCAATACTTGGTTCATCTGTGCTTTCCAGTCAGACAGGTACATTTTCAGTCTTCACAAAGACGGCTGTTCACTTCGCTCTCTGCAATATGATTCATTGCCAAGAATAAATAAAACCAGATTGCCATATGAGTACAATTACTACTCCCTAGCAGACCTATCTTTTTGTTCTCATTGGGGTTATTTCTGATGAAATACCTAGCCAAGTAGTGCTAGCATACAGTAGGAAATGAATTGTTACTTGTTGTATTTATTTTTGTTGGACCAGAACATAAACAGACTGATCACATTAAAGCAGGGGTTCCCAGACTTTTTTCAGCCATTGAGCCCTTCTCAAAGCAAAAGTTTCTCGTGTAGCTCCAAGAAATGTTTAGTGTTTAGTTCTCTCAGTCTGTGTGTTCTATGAAGCATATTATTATATTATTATATTATATTATATATTATATTATATTATTATTGTATTCGGAAGTATGAATAACATGGTACATATTTTAATAAAGGAAACAATAATAAAAAAGAACAAGAGACAATATTGAAATCCACAAGAATGTGGACAATTTCAACAGAAAGGAAAAAACCATGAAAATGAACAAAATCTGGCTACCAGTATTTTAAAAACTTTAAAATCATAACTGTAAATAAAGAACAACATTCAAAAACAGGGGGACTCCAGACAAGAAGCAATCAGGGACAGCTAATCACCTCCCAACAAAGGATTCCCCCAGGCAGTAATTGCCTCCCAACAAAGGATTCCCCCAGGCATTAAGAAGCCACTCCTTGAAAACTGCTTCCAGTGGTTCACAACCTGTGGGTCCCCAGATGTTTTGGCCTTCAACTCCCAGAAATCCTAACAGCTGGTAAACTGGCTGGGATTTCTGGGAGTTGTAGGCCAAAACACCTAGGGACCCACAGGTTGAGAACCACTGTGCTAGACCATTAAATGCTAATCAAGGTGGCCAATTGAAATATTCACACCTACCTCCAACGGACAAGAGTTCTTTCTCCCACCCTGGACATTCCACAGATATACGAGGGGTATTTTTTAAGTAAGGTCCATTGGAACATAAGTACACAATGAAAGTTTATATCCAAAAAGTAAATTTATTTTCAGAAAGTACATACTTCACTCTATTTTTCGACATAGTTGCCAAGTTTGTTCAAACACTTATCATACGTCTGAACCAATTTTAAAATACCCTCTTCATAAAAACTTGCCGTCTGCTCCGATAACCAAGAGTTCACTGTAATCAAAGAAGGGCGACCGGAGCGGTCCTCATCATGGACGTTGTCACGGCCATCTTTGAATTGTCGTACCCACTTACGCACTTTGCTTCCACTCATAACAGTATCACCGTACACTTCACAAATCTGTCGATGAATTTCTGCAGCAGGCAGGTTCCTTGCTGACAAAAACCGTATCACTGAGCGAACCTCACATGCGGCAGGTGAGTTGATAGTCTTAAACATTTTTAAAGCACAGAACAGAACCGTACAGGTGAGCTACAGAGCGGAAACTGAGCACAGATGTTCCCGAGGCATGCCGGTACACGACGCACATGCTCGTTGCGGTATGCGCGGGAACTACTAGTGTCTACAACAAAACAGACCTTACTTAAAAAATACCCCTCGTATAAACCCCATGTTCCTAGTTTCCAACAGATCTCACAACCTCTGAGAATGCCTGCCACATATGCAGGCGAAACGTCAAGGAAGAATGCTTCTGGAACATGGCCATACTGCCCGAAAAACTTACAGCAACCCAGTCGATGGGCCATGAAAGCCTTCGACAATACAGAGACAAAATTATTCAGTATTTAAATCTACAAAATAATATAACAACTAGTTAAGATATTTGAAAATGATTACAATGTTTTATGTTCACCCAAAGTTAATATGAACAATGTGCATACTTCTTGCGGCAGAGTTTGTCAGTGTCGGTGTCACAGAAGTCAGTTAAAGACACTTATGGTCTTGTGCATCCAAACAAGCTTGCTATTTCGTTTTTGTAGTTGTGTACCTTGAAAAGGCCATTTCAGAGAGGAACGTAGAACCAAAAGGCAGTAAGAGCAATTTAGTTTTTGTACTTAATATCAAAAGATACTTCCCTAACTGAGCCCAAAATTCATGATGTGGTTTGCTTTTAAATGATGCCTGATAGTGGCTGTCTGAAACCATGTTTATAAGGAACTGATATTCTGCTGCAGTGAGGACTGCTAGGTTTGACATCACTGAAAATGGATCTACAATCCACTCAGAATTCTTTCAGATCGATTCCTGAGTGTCCCCTGGAAAGTACGAATTCAGACCTTGAAGCAAATTGTTATGGTGTTTTTTATTATTGCTGGCAATTATTCATTCATTGTTATGTTATTTCCTTCTAAAAAGTTTGAAGCCCATTAAAAACATGTCAGATCCTTATTCTTGACACTTTCCACGTAGAATGCTATCTTTTTCTTCAGTGTGACAATTTTGTTATCAGCATCGAATATTGTCTTCCATTTCCTTTGTGTGGATGTGTTGAAATCACTCATCTTCGAAAAAACATCTGGCAAGTAACATAATTTGCACAATCATTTCTGATCATTCAATGAATCTGCTAGCAAACTGTGTTCATCATTCAAAAGTGAAGAAACTTCAGTTTGAAGTTCAAATAAACAGGACAACGCTTTCCCTCGTGACAACCAGCATACAATCTCATCGTGGTGAGGGGGCTTGTGTATTCCAGTGAACCTGCAGGCACAACGACTGGAGTCGTGCACTCCCAGGAGTGGCCACGGGGAAGGTTCCAGACCAAGCACAGTCCAAAGACCCAAAGACCTCAATGGTGGAGCAGGCGGAGGATAACATTGTACATGTTACAATGGCTGTGAAGGCTGAAAAAGGCTGCAACAGA
The DNA here is from genome assembly GCF_025583915.1 of Anolis sagrei ordinatus. Classification (NCBI taxonomy): domain Eukaryota; kingdom Metazoa; phylum Chordata; class Lepidosauria; order Squamata; family Anolidae; genus Anolis; species Anolis sagrei. The sequence continues at coordinate 106,126,160 of NW_026847549.1, forward strand.
TTGAGAAGCCACGGTTGTTGTGTTTACTATGCCACCAGTGGAATCTCACTCTATGAAGACTATGTGTTGATCAGCTGCTGTGATGCACCCTTATGCCACCCCGGGTTGAAGGAGGAGGAGGAGGGAAGAAGAGGAGGAGGGAAGCAGCACAGCGCCACCTGAAGTGGAGCTCCTCATACTCACCCCAAGTGCTTGGCAGAGAACACTTTGGGAACCCTTGCATTAAAGCAATCTAACCAGTGCTGGTCATACAACTACCAAATGACTTTCTCTGTTCAAACAACCTTGAGATGAAGTTTAGATCAAGGTAGCTTTGTCCTTTTCACAAGCCCGTGGAAAAGTCAGTGTTGCATTTATTGATAGGATGCTATACGTCGATTAGAAAAAGCTTAGTAGCTCATCAAATATTGGCCAGGGTGGCCCACAAATGTTGATTTGGCCAGGCTGGCCCATGCCTTGGTTATATTCAGATTGGACTGTTGCAATGTGCTCTACATGGGGCTGCCCTTAAAGACGGCCCAGAAATTACAACTGGTACAACAGGCGGCAGCCTACTGGCGCAAACTATAGGGGACATACAACGCCCCTATTAAAACATCTTCATTGGCTGCCGATAAGTTGCCGAGCCAAATTCAAGGTGCAGGTAATGACATATAAAGCACCGCTCCTGTTAAAAATCTGGCTGCTGTCCGTTGGACCATTTGAAGCTTCCGGACAGTCTTCAAAGGTAACCTCATATAGAGTGCGTTGGAGTAGTCTATACAGGATGTTACCAGAGTGCGGACTACCGTAGCCAAGTCAGGCTTCCCAAGGTATGGGCGCAGCTGGCGCACAAGTTTTAACTGTGCAAATGCTCCCCTGGTCACCCTGGGGTTCCAAGCTCAGCGATGAGTCCAGGATCACACCCATAACAACAACAACAATTATGCCAGTATTACTCACAGAAGTTGGTGAATCTGTACATTCATTTGAATGTGTGGCTGCTACTGTCCTACATCTCCAAGGGTGCAATTACACTGTAATCTTATATAAATAAAAATGTAATGTTCGTTTGTGGGATTAACAGAACTCAAAAATCACTGGACGAATTGACACCAAATTTGGACACAAGACACCTAACAACCCAATGTATGTCTTTCACTAAAAAAAAAAGATTTTGTCATTTAGGAGTTGTCATTTCTGGGATTTATAGTTCACCTACAATCAAAGAGTATTCTGAACCCCACCAACGTTGGAACTGAACCAAACTTGGCACACATTTCTCCCATGACCAACAGAAAATACTGGGTTTGGTGGGCAGTGTCACTGTGGACTCAAACAATGATGGATCTGGACCAAACTCTACACGAATACTCAATATGCCCAAATGTGAACACTGGTGGAGTTTTGGGGAAAATAGAATCTTGACATTTGGGAGTTGTAGTTGCTGGGATTTATAGTTCACCTACAATCACAGAGCATTCTGAACCCCACCAAACCTCCCACACAGAACCTCCATGTGGGCCACAGCAACGCGTGGCAGAGGACGGCTAGTATTAATATAATTTGATACCAGTTTAACTTCCATGACTTAATTATATGTAGTTTCCACAGGCACCAGAACGCTTTGGTATAAAAAAAAAAAACCAAAACTGTCATGATTCCATAGCATTGAGCTGTGAAATTGCCTTAATTCTACAGTGTACCCGTAGTAATGTTTAGTTCAAGCAGAAGCTTCACATTTTCTTCATGGCAGCCTCTTGCAGACGGAATTGTGGAAGATAGAATGCAATCTCAGGTCACACAATGAACGGAGACACAGATTGGCGGTCAGTTACTTGCCAAGAGAAAATATAGTTTGATCTATGCATACCAACCCCAGCCTATTCTTGACTCGTGATAATTCATTGGACTAAACCCCTGTGCCAACAGGACTGAAGACCGACAGGTCACAGGTTCGAATCCGGGGAGAGGCGGATGAGCTCCCTCTACCAGCTCCAGCTTCTCATGCAAGGACATGAGAGAAGCCTCCCATAAGGATGATAAACCATCAAATCATCCGGGCGCCCCCTGGGCAACGTCCTTGCAAACGGCCAATTCTCTCACACCAGAAGCGACTTGCAGTTTCTCAAGTCTCTCCTGACACGACAAAAAAAATTGGACTATATAGAGGAGATATGTCTTTCAGACTGACCTGCAAAGATGCCATAGCAAACGGCTGCCTGCATACAGAACAGGCACTCGGAGCATCCTTGTTCCACTGATTCTGAAAGCCGGAGAAGAAATGTTTTGCTAGCCGTGGCATTTGATCTTTGCATATGTTCTGATGTTATTTATTGTGCTCGTCATCCGGGCAGCTCATAAATGCGCTGTGGGATTTATAATTTTACTGCTTGTTCTCAATTCTTTCAAAGTTAATACTTTGTAACAGAAAGCACATTTCCTTTTGAGCAAAACCAATTTCCTTCAAAGGTCCTTTCTTCTCTGCTTATCATGTTTCATTTGGACTTCTCTAATCACATGGCTAAGTGTCAGCAATAAAAGTCTTAAATAAACATTCACTCTATCTAAGTCAGAGTTCGTCAAAATGGACAGAGTTGCCCACTAATAGAGTTTGAAACAGAACATGCGGCTAAACCTTTTATACTTTAAAGCTCAACTTAAAGGTATTATAATCAATGCCAGACCTTTGTGTGTGTGCACGCACATCATTAGTACATTATTAACTAAGTTTCAATAACAATGGAATGGAGTTCATTACCAGTTTGTCATGCAAAGGAAACCCAAAGAAGGGCTTTTTTGTTTTCAACCTCAATTAATTCTCATTTTTGCAAGCTTGAGTAATGAACAAATGAAATAAGTCTTTAGTTCAGTTAAACTTTTTGTTCTTCTTTATTTAATTGTCTTATTGATACGTATTATAAAGCATAATATCTTTTATAGTCAACCTTCTACAACTTTTGCAGGTTTGATGGATTAATAATCAAATATGTTCTTTCTAGGAACCTCTAGGTCAGTGGTTCTCAACCCTCCTAATGCCGTGACCCCTTAATACAGTTCCTCAAAGTTGTGGTGACCCCCAACCATAACATTATTTTCTCTTTTTAAATCATTTTTATTAGTATTATTTCCAAATAACAAAGAAAGAGGGGAAACAATCGAGTTGATAGGAAAGTGGGAAATCGAGAGGGACGTGGATGGGTGGGTTATATGTATAAATATGTAAGAGAAAGCCACAGGGAGGAGGGAGCAAGCTTGTTTTCTGCGTCCTTGGAGACTAGGACGTGAAACAATGGCTTCAAACTACAAGAGAGGAGATTCTATCTGAACATGAGGAAGAACTTCCTGACTGTGAGAGCCATTCAGCAGTGGAACTCTCTGCCCCGGAGTGTGGTGAAGGCTCCTTCTTTGGAAGCTTTTAAACAGAGGCTGGATGGCCAACTCTCAGGGATGATTTGAATGCAATATTCCTGCTTCTTGGCAGGGGGTTGGACTGGATGGCTCATGAGGTCTCTTCCAACGCTTTGATTCTATGATTCTATGAGAGGAGGGGTATGGGGTGTGGGGAAGGGATGAGTAGGGTTGGATGGTGGAAGGATGGGGATTGATGGGACTTCTAGTTCATTCCACAGAGAGGTAGTCTTTTTTCCTTTTTTTTCTTTGCGTCTCACTGACTATCTCTGATGTCTTCCTCTTTTAGCTTATTAAATATTGAGTTTAATTTTTGTCTGCAGATACATTTTGAGTGATTTCCAATTGGTTTGGTTCACTTTATTCTGATTTTTTAATAATTGTGTCAATTATGTGGACAATTTCAACAGAAAGGAAGAAATCATGAAAATGAACAAAATCTGGCTACCAGTATTAAAAAACTCAAAAATTACAACAGCAAAACAACAGAGAGTAAACAATCAGGCACATCAAATCACCTCTCAACAAAAGATCCCCCCAGGCACTTCCAAGCCATTAAATGCTAATCAAGGTGGTCAGTTGAAACATTCACACCTAGCTCCAACAGACAAAAGTCCTTTGTCCCACCCTGGTCATTCCACAGATATATAAACTCATTTTCCTACTTCCAACAGACCTCACTACCTCTGAGGATGCTTGCCATAGATGCAGGCGAAATGTCAGGAGAAAATGCCTCTAGAACATGGCCATATAGCCCGGAAAAACCTACAACAACCCAATTGTGTCAATGTGTCCATGTTCATGTATTCTATTGTCTTGGAGAGCCAACCTTCAATTGAGGGAGGGTCCTTTTCTCTCCATTTCTGTGCTACTGATATCCTCGCCGCTGCCAACAAATAAAACAATATCTTCTCTTCATTTTTTCCTATCTCGAAGTCTATTATATTCAGCAAGTAATACTCCGGTTTCATGTCATATTTTACTCTGATAACATTTTGAGTATGCTTATGGATTGTTCACCAATACTTCTTGATTATTTTACATCCCCACCATAAATGAAAATAGGTTCCCAGTTCCTTCCCGCATATCCAACATTGATTATTATTACTTTTGTAAAATTTGGATAGTTGTGCTGGTGTTAGAACACTTTGTATCAATTTTCTACTATATTGGTGGCTCTTGTATATCTTAATTTGTTCGTCCAGATCTTTTATCCTTTATTAGAATCGAATGTCCAATGTCCACAGCCCAATTAACCATGTTTCCTTTTACTAATTCTCTCTCTGTGTCCCATTCCAGCAATCTTTGATAGAGTATTTTAATTAATTTTTTATGCTTTATCATTATGATGTCCCAGCTTGTTTTTTGTGTGTTGAAGCCTACCTTTTTGTCTTCTTTAAAGCACTCTTTTATTTGTAGATAGTGAAAACAACTCAACCTTTCGTCTGTTTCCCGTAACTCTTCTAATGTTTTCAGGATCCACTCGTTGTTTTGTTTTTTTATTAGGTGTTTATATGTGTACCATTTCTCGCTTGGGATTTCCATAGTGACCCCTTAGTACAGTTCCTCATGTTGTGGTGACCCTCAACCATAACATTATTTTTGTTGCTACTTCATAACTGTAATTTTGTCACTGTTATGAATCGCAAATATCTGATATGCAGGATGTATTTTCATTCACTGGACCAAGTTTGGCACAAATACTCAATATGCCCAAATTTGAATACTGGAGGGTATAGGGGGGATTGATTTTGTTACTTGGGAGTTGTAGTTGCTGGAATTCACCTACAATCAAAGAGCATTTTGAACTCCACCAGTGATGGAATCGAACCAAACTTGCCACACAGAACTCCCATGACCAACAGAAAATACTGGAAGGGTTTGGTGGGCACTGAACTTGAGTTTTGGAGTTGTAGTTCACATACATCCAGAGAGCACTGTGGACTCAAATAATGATGGTTCTGGACCAAACTTGGCACAGATACACAATATGCCCAAATGTGAACACTGGTGGAGTTTAGGGAAAATAAACCTCGACATTTGGGTGTTGGAGTTGCTGGGATTTAAGTTCACCTACAGTCAAAGAGCATTCTGAACCCTACCAGTGATAGAATTGGGCCAAACTTCGCACACAGAATGCCCATGGCAAACAGAAAATACTAAGAAAACTATGTCTTGATTTAAGTCGTTGACGTGTTGGCTGATACCCAAACGGGATGAGCTGGAGATGTCTCTGCCTTGGTCCTTTCACTATTGGCTGCTACTTCCCAGCGGATTCAGGTGGTGCAATACCGGCTAAGCAGTGTAATTTCTCCAGTGGGGTAGGGTGCAGACACCCCGTGATAATGCGGCATGTCTCATTAAGAGCCACATCCACTGG